>JAJEJO010000250.1:584082-658215 GCA_020662805.1 Glaucomys volans | reverse complement strand
TTAGCGAGGCCCTAAGCAACTCAGTGAGACCCTGTCTCTAAATAAAATACAAAATAGGGCTGGGGATGTGGCTCAGTGGCCAAGAGCCCCTGAGTTCAATCCCTGGTTCCAAAAAAAAAAAAAAAAAAAAAAAAACCTGATAGGAATCGAAGCCAAAGAAAGGACAAAGTTTTAAAAGAGAATGGATGATTTTAAGCTGGGCATGGTAGGGCATGCTTGTAATCCCAGCTACTTGGGAGGCTGAGGCAAGAAGATTGAGAGTTCTAGCCCAACTTAGGCAATATAGCAAAGGCCTGTCTGAAAAAGAAGATGAAATGAAAACAATGTTTAACAGTTTTTGAATGAAAGATTTGAAAAACTTGGGAGATATTACCAGGAATATGTTATTTATTACTATTACTTAATACTATCTATTTGGAAATTCAGATAATATTACCAGAAGTTGAGAGGAAATGGAAGTAAATCTTGAGCTTTAGGACTTGTGGAGGAAGCCAGGAGCAGTGGTGCAAGCCTGTAATCCCAGTATTTAGGAGGCTGAAGAAGGAGGATAACAAATTCAAAGCCAGTCTCAGCAACTTAGCGAGACCCATCTCAAAGTAAAAAATGAAAAGGGGTGAGGATGTAGCTTAGTGGTTCAAACCCCAGTACTCCCCACAAATATATGGATGGATGTGTGTGTCTATGTGCATGCACGCTTGTGTTTGACTTGTAGGGGAAAATTAAAGGAGAAACACTGAAGGAAAAGACAGCAAAAAAGGAAAAATGAAGAAACTAGTACTAGCAAGACTTAGAAATACAAAATTTGAAAAAAGTCTCCATTGAAACAGCTATCGTAGTGATTACAAGAAAGATAATAGATCTACAAATAATCTAAGTATTAAGGGCAGTAAGAATAAATTAATGAAGTTGGTAAATATTAATACATAGATAACAATGTGTCACTACCTATTACATCTTAATACATGCTTCTGAATAAAGGTAAAAGAAATACCTACTTCATATAAATCCTCGCTGCACAAAGATTGCTATAGAGAATGTTAGCTCTACCTCATGCCCCATTCTCCTTATTCTTCTCAGGGAAGAAGTTTATTCAGAGATGGGAATTTTCCCTTTTAATCTATATCTTGCCTGGCCTTTTAAATAAGGTGCAAGTAAAATTTCCTGAGATAAATAGTGACATTACCAGTAGAGAGAAGAGATTTGGCTTTTGTCCTGTGATGGTCTGCTTTTTTTCCCTTTTCCTCTGTTTAATGCTTTGAAATAAGGTCTGGAGATCAGTTCAATCTTTGTAGTGTCTATGAGCAATCCAAACCTGTCTCTATCAGATTCACTTTTCCTTTGCTCACAGATTTACAAATATTAGTTTCAGTGACTTTTGATTAGAGGAAATTTTGTATTTTAATACTTGAAGTACAAGTTTCTGTCAAAAACAAGAGATAAATATATAATAAACAAGTTATTTCATCAGTGTATAAATAAGCTCACAGACTAGTTCTGGCAGTTTATTTTGTAAAAGAAGTTCCACAAATTATAAACCCCTCAAAAAAAAAATCCATTTGAAATGTTTATGTAAGACAAGATTTGCCAAGAGAGTTAACCTCTGGGAACTGTTATCTTGAATGTGTGTGTATAAATGGAATCACAGGAAGATTGAAGCTTTTTGACAAAGGGTATGTCTTAGAGCTGGCATCAGAACTTGGCAACCTTTGCCTGCTTTTTCTGTTTCTAGAGATGGGAAAGAGCTAATGGATTATGGTTTTCACAGGATGAAAGGTCCCTTATAATAAATCTTTTTTGAATTTTGTTTTGTAGGGGGGTACGTTAAAAGCAGTAAAATCTTCCAAAGGAAAGAAGAAGAGAGAGAGCATAGAGGGGAAAGATGGCCGGAGGAGGAAAAGTGCTTCGGACTCTGGGTGTGACTCTGCATCAAAGAAATTAAAAGGAGACAGGGGTGAAGTAGACAGTAATGGGAGCGATGGAGGTGAGGCAAGCCGAGGGCCCTGGAAAGGAGGTAATGCCAGTGGAGAGCCAGGGCTGGATCAGAGAGCCAAGCAGCCACCATCTACATTTGTTCCCCAGATTAACCGCAACATTCGCTTTGCCACTTACACCAAAGAAAACGGCAGGACTCTGGTGGTGCAGGATGAGCCTGTAGGTGGGGACACACCTGTACCTTTCACTCCATATTCTACAGCCACAGGTCAGACACCTTTGGCCCCAGAGGTGGGTGGAGCCGAAAACAAAGAGGCAGGAAAAACACTGGAACAAGTTGGCCAGGGCATGGTGGCTTCAGCAGTTGTGGTCACTACCGCCAGCTCCACCCCAACCACGGTGAGGATCTCAGACACTGGCCTTGCAACAGGGACTGGGCCGGAAAAACAGAAAGGCAGCCGGTCACAGGCCTCAGGAGAGGTGAGTTGCTATAGGGGCAGATTTGCCAGATTTGGGTTTATTCTCTCACACTTCCTTACTGTTAACACCTTCACAAACATCTCAAATGCCCTAAGAAAGGAGTATTTCTGAGATGTGCTTAAATTATACTCTTGGATAGGCCTTTACTGCTCATTGAGCAAATGCGTTTATTTTAATAACTTTTTATCAGTTCCTTTATAAAAGCCACCTGAACAACTGGGCACGGTGGCACATACCTGTAATCCCAGCAGCTTGGGAGGCTGAGGCAGGAGGATTGCGAGTTGAAAACCAGCCTCAGCAATTTAGGAAGGCCCTCTCTCAAAATAAAAAATAAAAATGGACTGGGATTGTGTATTAGTGGTTAAATGCCCCTGGGTTCAATCCCCAGTACAAAAAAGAAGTCATCTGAACAATTGGGCTAATCAAAAACTGATTATACAACCCATTTTAATGAGATTTAAAATAGACCTTGTGGGGAATCTTTTTAATTCAATTATCTATTTAGTTCACAAAGTGGTCGAGCTTCCACCAGGCCTATGAGACGCAAGGTTAATGAATTACAGTGTTGGTAATAGTGAACACTATAATTAAGGCTGTGAGTCCAAGCTACCATTACCCTGTTTTCAGTTCATCATTTTCTGTGATATTTTCCCTTGAGTCTAGCTTACTTTCCATTGTTTGTTATGGCCTTAAAAGTTTTATCCCTCAGTGATTGCTTTGGTCTTTATCTGATAGGAATATTTTTTTGCAAAAATGGAACTTTTGTTAAATTATAAGTTAATGTCAAGTTAACACCACAATCTAAGTTTAAAACAGTAAAAAATCTATTTTTTCCTAATTCTAGTCACCAAACTGATTCAAACAGGCCAAATTAAGCTAGAATATGAAATACAAAGATGAAATGCTTAATGATTTTTTAAAAGTACATAAGCCAACCATGGGAGCATGTGCGTGCATATGGGCCCAGCTATTCATGAGGCTGAGACAGGAGGATCATTTTAGCCAGGAGTTTGAGGCCAGTCTGGACAACAATGAGACCCCATCTAAAAAGAAAACAAAAACAAGCAAAATAATATATAGGAAACTACTGTGTGCTAAGTACTGTGCATTATAAATACTGTAAGTCACTACTTGAAGGAGCTCACACACTAAAATAGAATCATTTCAGGTGTGACAATGCAGATAAAACGTGGCATAAGTTTGGGGTGTATGGTTCAATAGAAAAAAACTTGCCTAGCATGCATGAGGCTGTGTTTGATCACCAGCCCCCAAAAGAACAAAATAAAGCAAACAAAAACCCATGGTACATAAATTTCATCTGACTTCTTCCTCTTTGTAGCAAATATAATGTGTTAATCCCTAGTGTGCAGAAATAGAGAACGAGATGAAATGCGCAGGTAAAAGAGGCCTGTAAATGGAAATTTCACACTGTTTATTATTTGTCCTTAGTTAGTTGACCTGTATTCCCAAAAGAACCAGGTGAGGATCATAAGTGGATTTCCAGTGTATAAATTATCATAATGCCTGCACTATTTAAAGTCAACTCCATGTCAAAGGCAGTGTGAATGTAAATGGGACTTACAAGTAAACCAAATTTTATGCCCTACAAGAAAGGATCCAGTGAATGTTACTGTTTGTGGAGTAGCAGAGCTGATAGATGAAATGTGGATTCAGTGTTTTTTTTTTTTTTTTTCAAACAGGTTGTAGAAATTTCTGACTGTCATTTTGCTCATGTTTTAGCCTGTCCCTTTCTGCAATATAATATAAAATTACAGACATGAATGTTTCCATTACAATTCTTAATCTAAAAAGAGAGAAATAGCCACCAGGACTTTCTTGCCCTAAAAACCAGAGTTGAAATCAGTTTGTCATCACTTTGTTATAAGGAAAGGATTTGGAATTTAATCATTTAAAAGAAAAATGAAAGACCATCCAAATTATTTTTCATTCATGTGTGTATATATTTTTAAAGAGTAATGTTAGTAGTGAAACATGAGCTACTCATGCAGGTTTCTTGCAGTCATGCAGGTGTCAAGGCTCCGAGCCAAATCCTGCTAGCGAAACAACAGCAAAACCCCAGGGCGGGGTCAGTCTTCTTTCTTCTTTTTTGTGGAGTGGGGGTTTAAATCAATGCTTTTGTGGTTAGTGAGAAAAAAATAAACTTCAGTTTCTGGAAGCAAGCCATTGAAAGTTTCCCTGGTTCTTATCCTTCTATGCCACCCTCAAGGATATTTAACATCTTAACCATTTTAAAATTTATAATTCTTTGGCATCTAGTACATTCACCATGTTATAACACCATTACAACCATTGAGATCCAAATTTTTTTTTCCCTAAAATAAAGTCCTATATGCATTAAGCAGTCATGGAATAATTTTTTATTTCCAATGTTTTAAAATGAATGTTGTTAATCTGTGGTTTTCAAGTCAAGAGCTAGGATCTGAGTTTTATTAAATTAACGAGTACTAAATAAGGACTCATAGCTACCTACGAGTGTCTCTGTGTATGTATATGGGTGCATAATGTATATGAAAGTGCCCCTACCCTTATTTATACATATAATCACTCACATGCAGAAGTTAACATGGAAAGCATTTTATCATTTCATTTTCCAGTTTGTTAGGCTAAGTGTTTTAATTTGGTGAATATTTCAGTATGTACATTTTTCTTTTAGGGACTTTTGTTAGGTCATAATTATAATAGAAAATCTCAGTGAATAGCTTTTTTTTAATTTTCACATCTTTTGGAATAACATTAGTTGTAAATTTTAGATAGATTTGGACCAATAAATGGCCAATTTCCAAAAGGATCCATTTTGTGGAGTTTTCAAATTAATAAAGATATTTTTCTTTAATGTGCAGTGAGTTTACCATGGGAGTGAAGTCACTTTCTATAAGACAGAATATTTGCAATAGCTTAAATAAATCAAAACTTTATAGTTCCTGAGGTCATTCAGGTAGATTGATATTACAGAGGTCACTAGGTAAGTTTCAAAGTAAAAGCTGACATCTGTTCAGGAATCTTTTTCACCCAGTTCCCTAGTAGAGTCTCTGTTTTCAATCACTGTAAATACTAAGAAGACTATATAACTTCCTAGCACTGATGACCCATTGGGTAACAACCAAGGCAGGGGCAGCCTGCTATATCTGGCTCATCTTGCTAAAGTTAAAATGCCCTCTGTGGTCTATGGCAAGTTTTTTCCCTTCCATTGCTGGTGAAATCCAATTAGAAGAGCAGATTAGTGGAATTATAGAGGAGAAAAGTTGATTGATCAACAAGAAATGTTGATTCGGTGTTAGTTAAGATGACGAAAGAGTTCATTAGGTTGTCTTCTGAAACCAGTGTCACTAACTCAGGCTATCTTCCTTTCAGACTTCAAGAAATTCTATTCTGGCCTCTTCTGGATTTGGAACATCTCTCCCAAGCTTATCGCAACCTTTGACTTTTGGAAGTGGAAGGAGCCAGTCCAATGGGGTTCTAGCTACAGAGAACAAACCTTTGGGCTTCTCTTTTGGCTGTAGCTCTGCACCAGAGTCTCAGAAAGACTCTGATCTCTCCAAAAACTTGTTTTTTCAATGCATGTCCCAAACTTTACCCACCAGTAACTACTTCACTACGGTTTCAGAGAGTTTGGCTGATGATTCCTCTAGTCGGGACTCATTCAAACAAAGCCTTGAGAGTCTGAGCTCAGGCCTGTGTAAAGGCAGACCCACTCTTGGAGCAGACACTAAGCCAGGCTCTAAGGCTGGCAGCTCTGTGGACCGGAAAATGCCTGCAGAGTCCATGCCCACCCTTACTCCAGCCTTCCCCCGGAGCCTCCTAAATACCCGCACCCCAGAGAGTCATGAAAATCTATTTTTACAGCCCCCTAAACTGTCGCGAGAAGAGCCTTCTAACCCTTTCCTGGCATTTGTGGAGAAAGTTGAACATAGTCCTTTTAGCAGCTTTGCATCTCAGGCATCAGGTAGCTCTTCCTCTGCTACCACTGTCACCTCCAAGGCAGCAACCGGCTGGCCCGAGCCTCTCTCCTCTGCAGATTCGGCATCTTTAGCAAAGAAGAAAACCCTCTTCATTACAACTGATTCCTCCAAGCTGGTGTCTGGTGTTCTGGGCTCAGCTCTTACCACTGGGGGCCCAAGCCTCTCTGCCATGGGAAATGGCCGCTCCAGCTCACCCACCAGCAGCCTCACCCAGCCCATTGAGATGCCTACTCTGTCCTCAAGCCCCACAGAGGAGAGGCCAACTGTGGGACCTGGGCAACAGGACAATCCCCTCCTCAAAACCTTTAGTAATGTCTTTGGCAGGCATTCAGGCTGCTTTCTGTCCTCCCCAGTAGATTTTTCACAGGAGAACAAAGCTCCTTTTGAAGCTGTGAAAAGGTTCTCATTGGACGAGCGAAGCTTGGCTTGCAGACAGGACTCGGACTCCAGCACCAACAGTGACCTGTCAGATTTGAGCGACTCAGAGGAGCAGCTACAGGCCAAGACTGGCCTGAAGGGGATTCCAGAACACCTGATGGGGAAGCTGGGCCCCAATGGGGAGCGTAGTGCGGAGCTGTTGCTGGGCAAGGGCAAAGGGAAACAGGCCCCCAAAGGCCGTCCTCGGACTGCGCCCTTGAAAGGTGATCCTGCTGGGGCTGTACATGGTCTTTGCTCTGGCACTTGCCTCATATGCTTGTGCTTTTGTGCGGCAGATGCCTTCACATTGATGGAAAGTTCTAGAATTACAGAGGCAAAGAACCTGGCAGAGGCTCCTCATCAAACCTGGTTGCATCTATACCAGCACTGCAAAAGGGTTATCTGCCCACAAAAGAGGACTATTGATCTTCATTAGTCTGTTGTTTTTAATTAGGAACTACATGTCCTTATGTTGTGCTCATTCCTTTCTACTTCATCACATTTAAATTTGCTTCCAGGGAGTTACCAAGAACTGGTTGCCATTCCCATGTAGCACCCCTTTGTAGACTTGATGAAACAAAAAGATTCACTCCCTTGGTTTACTCCTCTCTGAAATATGTAAGGATTTTAACACCTCTACCAAAATCCATGTATTTATGTGAGGTTATGATCTATCTGTAAGTTTATAAGAGAAAGTTTGGTGGTAAAAGTAGCAGTTTTCATTAGGAATTGATATCCTATGGGAGCCCAAGAGGCTTTGATTAACAGTAGCCATATACCAAGAGACTAAGGGCAGGTGATGACTACCTTCTGCTGCCTTGAATATTTTATACACTTGCCTGGACTTGTTTCACTATATGAGGCACTTCCCACAAGTTCTCCTTAGCTCCCAACTGAAGCCTCTTTGTTCGGTGCTCTCCCTTTCTGGGTACATAGTAGATTATGTGCCCAAGTAGTGCAAAGAGGAATAGCCCAGGTCATGACAAATGTTCACTCCCAGAAGAGTTTGTTATTGGACCCTGTTTATACCTCTTATGACAGCCTTTTCTCCTCCCTTCCTTGCCACAGTTGGCCAGTCAGTGCTGAAAGATGTGAGCAAAGTGAAGAAGCTCAAGCAGTCTGGAGAGCCCTTTCTGCAGGATGGGTCATGCATCAATGTGGCACCTCATCTGCACAAATGTCGTGAGTGCCGCCTGGAGCGGTATAGGAAGTTTAAAGAACAGGAGCAAGATGATTCTACTGTAGCCTGCCGCTTCTTTCACTTCCGGAGGTACCTGAACTCCTCTCCTTGTTGTCATTCCCAGTTTTCACTAGTGACATATAATTCCCAGTGTTTCTCTAAATCTATAAATTTGTCTCTCCATCTTCCTCTTTGTTTTCCTTAACCCCTTTGCTCTCAGGGTCTGTTCTGAAGCTTTGTCATAGTAATGACTTAGTTGTTGGGATTATAAAATGATATGTGGCTTAGTCCTTGTAGAATTAAAGTGGAGCAATTTTAGCTGCTGCCATGTGGTATTCCTACTAAGCTGTTCCTAATTTGGGTTCCCTTTAAAACCTGTGGTACAGGCAGAAGAATTTCATTTTATTTTAGGAATCTGTCTGATCATATGCTCTTTTTTTAGTGCTAGAGTGACTTGAGTCACTTAAGAGAGGAGAAGGAAGATTAAGAGATAATGTGAAGCATGTTTCTTTTCTCTCTCCTTTTTTTTTTTTTTTTTTGAGATGGGTTTTTACTATGTTGCTCAGACTATCCCTGAACTCATGGACTCAAGCAATCCTCCTGCCTCAGCCTCCTGACTACAGGTTCATGTTATCCACTCAGCTCAATGGAGTATCTTTAAAATAAAGATAACTAATGAAAACAGAAGTATCTAGTCACTTTTGCTCTTCCTCTATGTGAGAAACTTAAGATCTTTTAAGGCTGGGCATTTTTTTTTTTTTTGGTGGTACTAGGAATTGAACCGGGGGTGCTGAATCACTGAGCAACATCCCCAGTCCCTTTTTGTTTTTGTTTTGTTTTTAATTTTTATTAGTTGTTGATGGACCTTTATTTACTTTTTTATATTCGGTGCTGAGAATTGAACCCAGTGCCTCACACATGCTAAGTAAGTACTCTACCCCTGAGCCACAACCCCAGCCCCTCCCAGACCCTTTTTGTTTTTTGTTTTTTATTTTGGTTTTGGGTTTGGTGCTGGGGATTGAACTGAGGGGCACTCAACCACTGAGCCACATCCCCAGCCCTATTTTGTATTTTATTTAGACACAGGGTCTCCCTGAGTTGCTTTAGCACCTTGCTTTTGCTGAGGCTGGCTTTGAACTCGTGATCCTTCTGTTTCAGCCTCCCAAGCCTCTGGGATTACAGCTTTGCACCGCTGTGCCTGCTGTTTTGTTTTGAGACAGGGTCTTGCTAAGTTGTTGAGACTGGCTTCGAACCTGTGATCCTCCTACCTCAAACTCCTGAGTCATTGGGATTACAGGCATGCACCACCTGAGAATTTTTTTCATTTTTGATAAAGAAATCCAAATGGCTTATTGGTATAGATAACCTTATTTGGCAAATATTTATTGAGCATTTAATGTGTGCCAGTCATTCTGAGCATTGAGGATTCCACAGTGAACAAAACATCACATTCCAGTCCTTAGAAAGTTTGGGGAGGAATTAAAGAGGCAGACAGAAGAGGAAAAATAAGTTAAGTAAATATTATGTCAACTAGTAACTGTGAGAAAAATAAAGAAGGGAAAGAAGACTGAAATTTAGATAAACTAGAGAGGCTACTATTTTAAATCAGGCAATCTGAGAAAGAGCAGGTTGAGGGATGACCTGTAAGAGGTGAAGGAATAAAAGCCACACAGTTATTACCCAGGAGACAAGTATTCCAGACAAGTGCATCCATCCTGAGACTAGAATATTCTTGATGCATCCTTAGGACTTGTATAACTAAATAGAATAAACAAGGGAAGGTAATAGAGTTAAGGTCAAAAAATTAATGATGGATCTGGACTTAATGAGGCTACTCTAAGGGCCTTGATTTGTAATCTGAATAAGAAGTTTTTAGAAAAAATGTCATTAGAGGTTTTGAGCTGATGACATGATTAATCTTTTAAAAGGTCACTTTGATGCTGGGGTTGTGGCTCAGACGTAGAGTGCTTGCCTGGCATGCCTGAGGTACTGGGTTTGATTCTCAGCACGGCATATAAATAAATAAAAGAAAAGGTCCATAAAAAGTCACTTTGAGTAGGGCATGGTGGTGCACAGCTGGGAGGCTGAGGCAGGAGGACCACAAGTTCAAGACCAGCTTGGACAACTTGGTGAGACGCTGTCTCAAAATAAATAAGTAAATAAAAGACTAGGGTGGTAGCTCAGTACTAAAACACCCCTGGATTCAATCCTCAATTACCGCTAAGTCACTTTGATTACCTTTGTGGGAATAGACTATATATATGAAGGCAGGGGAGAAACAGAGAAGTTAAGAGACTATTGGAAACAGAGTGCTCAGAATTGCCTGATGGATTAAATTTGGGGTATGAAAGAATTTCCAGTTGGAGAGGATGAAAAAACAGCTGGATCTACAGCTCTGGAGTTAAGGGAAGAGGTTCATCCTAATGATACAAATTTGGATACCTCCAGGTATTTAAAGACCATAGTCTAATTTGAGACCTCAGGAGTCAACATATAGATAAAGATCAGAAGCAGTCTGAGAACTGAGCTCTCCAGCATTTGGAAATGAGAAGTATGAAAAGTAATTTGTAAAGGGGACTGAGAAAAGAGAGCCACTGAGGACAGAAAAACAGGGAGGCTGGGTGCAGTGGTGCATGCCTGTAATCCTGCAACTCAGGAGGCTGAGGCAGAAGGATTGCAAGTTTGAGACTAACCTCAACAATTTAGGCCCTAGGCAACTCAGGGAGACCTGTCTCAAAATTAAAAATGTTAAAAAGGGCTGGGTATGTGGCTCAATGGTTAAGTGCCCTGGGTTCCATCCCTGGTACAGAAAAAAAAGAGTAAGACTACTGAAGAAAGTATTTCCAGAAAGGAATAAGGAACTGTCAGATGCTGACAGGTTATGTAAGGTAAGGACTGAAAGTGACCTTTTGATAGATGGAATGACCTTGTCAAAAGCAGTTTTGGTAATTTGGTAAGCAGAATATCTTATTGTACTGGATGAGGAGGAAATGTAAAGGAACTGGTGGCAGAGTTGAAGGAAACTTGGTCTAACAAGCAAGCAAATGGAGGAGGATGTGGGGTTGAGAGTATTTTTGTGATGGTTATAATAGCAAGTTTAAATGCTGATTTTGTAGAGCATTAATAAATGGTGATTTGTGCCAGGCGCAGTGGCACACGCCTGTAATCCCAGTGGCTCCGGAGCCTGAGACAGGAGGATCGCAAGTTCAAAGCATGCCTCAGCAAAAGCGAGGTGCTGAACAACTCAGTGAGACCCTGTCTTTAAATAAAATACAAAATAGGGGTGGGGATGTGGCTACCAGTGGTTGAGTTCATTCCCATTACCAAAAAAAGAAAAAAGATGATTTGATAGAAAACTAGATGATATAGAAAAGAAAAGAAAATTAGCGGAGGAGTGCCTTTGAGTTGGGGGAAAAGGATTGGGGTGTACATGAAGATACTAAACTTCAAATGGACCTCAATCAGAGTAGCAGGAGATCAGATGAAGAACATGGGCCCATTTGCAGGAGAGTTTTCCACACTTTGGGATGTGTGGGATGGGATCTTGTGAATGTTCTCCTCTTGCTTCTACCAGTGGAATAGGAAGTGAGGTTCTCACAGGGAAGGTAATTTCGGATGTATGAAAAGAAGGAAGGTATGAAACAGGTGTCTAGAAGAGGGAGTCCTCTTGAGGTAGGTGGATGTGAATTTTGTCTTGTTTTTATATTTTATTTTTTGTGATACTACAGATCAAATGCAGGGCCTCACACATGGTAGGCAAGTGCCCTACCACTGAACTACATCCCCAGCCCTAAACATGAGTTTAAAATGTGATGATGATACCTCTTTGTTTTTTTTTTCTGTTCACATTCAGTGGCATGGTTGCAGGATAGAACAAGTGGATGGAAAAGCTGATAGAACTGGTGACAGCTTTTTAAAGAATAACTGCTAAGTATTAAGCCTTCATATTAGCTGAGACAATGTACAGTTAGCCCTCCATATCTGCTGGTTTCGCATCCACAGATTTAACTATGGATTACAAACGTATTTCAGATTACAACAGTGTGTGTATTGAACACGTAAAGACCTTGTTCTTTTTTAATTATTCCTTAATATAGTATACAAACTATTTATGTAGTATTTACATTATATTAAGTATTGTAAGTAATCTAGAGATGACTTAAAGTGTATGGGAAGATGTGCATAGATTATATGCAAGCACTATACCATTTTAAATGAGAGACTTGAATAACCACAAGTTTGGGTAGCTGGGGCATGGCGGAGGTTTGGCCTGAAATCAGACCTCCTTGGATCCCAAGGGACAACTGTAATTGACTGTCTACTTTTCCTTTTTCAGGTTGATCTTCACTCGAAAGGGGGTCCTTCGTGTGGAGGGGTTTCTAAGCCCTCAGCAAAGTGACCCTGATGCCATGAACCTGTGGATTCCTTCTTCCTCGCTAGCAGAAGGAATAGACTTAGAGACCTCAAAATACATCCTGGCCAATGTTGGGGACCAGTTCTGTCAGCTTGTAATGTCTGAGAAGGAGGCCATGATGATGGTAGAGCCACACCGTAAGACACCTCTTGCTTGTTTCCAGACATTTCTCATTATGAACTGTTTTCTGTCGTTTACAGGAAGATTGGAGGAGTGGAAGATGGCATTTTTCTGTGGATGAATTAAGACTAATAAGGTTTCTTGTAGTAACTACAGCTGAGGCCTTGACTATATCCAGCAGACTTTATTCTTTCAAGTTGACACTTAACCAAAAAAACTTAGCAAAATAATTTTATCATTTTGTAGTCCCACCAGTAATGTATGGGGGTTCCTTCCCTGCCTGCCATTCATTTTTATCTCACAGGTGCCATAAGACACATGGATCCTCATTTTTATTTTTTATTTTCTTTTTTCATTTTGAGACAGCATCTTGCTAAGTTGCTTAGGGCCTCACTAAGTTGCTGAGGCTGGCCTTGAATTTGTAATCCTTCTGCCTCAGCCTCCCGAGTTGCTGGGATTATAGGCATGTGCCACCACACCCAGCTGGATCTCCATTTGAATTTGGTTCATCCTGAATATTTTTAATCACATACTTGTATTTACAAGCAATACTCTGGTTTATGAATAGATTAGGTGTAATAGGAACCATGTTTCATACCTAGAACTCACATTATTAAGACATTTATAGTAGTCCCATATCTGTGAGATACTGTACACTATTCCCAGACCAAGGAAAACTGTACATGAAATCATGCCCTAAATTTCAAGAGACAAATCCTCTTACTTCAAGCTTTTTTCCCCATTTGAAAATGTTATAGTATTTGGGGCTGGAGTTGTAGCTCAGTGGTAGTGTGCTTGCTTGGCATGTATAAGGCCCTGTGTTCGATACTCAGCTCCACATATAAATACATAAGATAAAATATCCATTGACAGCCAAAACAAAAGCAAAAGAAAAAGAAAATGTTATAGTATCTTAAGTGACAACATGTAGCATCAATTCCTCATTAACCCCATGCTATCATAACCTGGGGTATGAAATGTTAGAAATTCCTTATATTTTTTTTTTTCTCTTAAAATTATAGAAGCACAAACTTCAGCTGGGTGTAGTGGGGCACACCTGTGGTTGGGCTTGGGAAGCTGAGGCAGGAGGATCACAAGTTCAAAGCTAGCTTCAGCAACAGCAAGGCACTATGCAACTCAATGAGACCTTGTCTCTAAATAAAATACAAAAAAAATAGGGCTGAGGATGTGGCTCAGTGGTTGAATGCCCCTGAGTTCAATCCTCAGTACCCCCTGTCATAAAAAATAAACACAAACTTCATAAATCTTTGAGTTTTACTAATGGACAAAATGGCGTGAATGGGGATCAGTTGATCTGGGGTCTTTTGCTATTGATTAGGATTATCAATGCCAACAGTATTACTCTTCCTCTTTCCACCAGAGAAAGTGGCATGGAAGCGAGCTGTGCGTGGTGTGCGGGAGATGTGTGATGTATGTGAAACAACTCTCTTCAACATCCACTGGGTTTGTCGCAAATGTGGATTTGGGGTCTGCCTTGACTGTTACAGGCTCAGGAAAAGCCGTCCACGGAGTGGTAAGGAAATATTGAATACAAATACAATGGACAAATTCCATGGAAGATACAAACCATCTGAGTTCCCTCAAGAAGAAATAGATTACCTGAATAACTTTATTTTAAACAGCAGGGCTACTCAACCATTTATTAAAAAATTAAGGCTATTTGGGAGGCTGAGGCAGGATTGCCAAGTTCAAGGCAAGTCTGGGCAACTTAGTGAGACCCTGTCTTAAAATAAAAAGAGGTGGGGAATGTAGCTCAGTAGTAGAGCACCCCTGGGCTCAATCCCAAGGAAGAGAAAAGAGGAAATACATTACCTGAATAACCTTATTTTAAGAAATTGAGGCTACTTGGGAGGCTGAGCAACCTAGCAAGACCCTGTCTCAAATATAAAAAGGGGATGTACTCAGTGCCCCGGATTCAGGCCCAAGTACTGCAAACACAAGGGAATGAGAGAAGACAAATAAATTGAATTTGTAGTTTTAAAAAACTTTCAATGAAGAAAACTTATGGCCCAGATGGTTTTACTGGTAAGTTGTAGCAAACATTTAAGAAGGAAATACTACCATGTTAAATGTATCCTCTAGAAGAGTAATTAGTGTAATAGTCTTTGTTTTCTAAAGTCGATACTATGAGTATCAACAGCCTGATGTTTGGATCTTTTTTCTCAAAATAAATAAGTCCTTATTAAACTCGGGGGGGGGTGGGAAAGAAGGAGGAACTACTACCAATTGTACACACACTCTTTCAGATAGGAAAAAACACTCACTCATTTTATGAAGTTAGTGTTACACCACACTAACATAACAACCAGATGAAGATATAACAAGCAAGGAAACTTAAAGCCCCCAATATATCTCATGAATATAGATATAGAAATCTTTCATAAAATTAAAGCAGTTATAAGCTTAGAGATACATAAAAAGAATAATGCATCACCATCTAATATGTTTTATTCCATTAACAGAAGGTTGACTTAACAGTTAAAAAACAGTCAGTGCAATCCATTATATCAGCAAAGTAAAAACTAACCACATGATTATTTCAAGAAATGCAGAAAAATCATTTGTCTAGATTCTCAACAAATAGCAATGGTCATGGGCAAGTGGTTAAGGTTATGGACTAGATTCTCAACAGATTAGGTCATGTATTCTCAAATGGTGAAAATTGTTTCTTTCAGGGGAAGAGGAATCTAAGAATATTAGGTTGACTATCCCTTATTCAATATGTTTGAGACCAAAAAATGTTTCCAATTTTAGATTTTTTTTTAATTTGCCGTGTTTACCATAGACTTTACAGATTGAACATCCCTAATCTGAAAATCTTGAATCCAAAATATTCTGAGAGCTGGAGATACAGTTCAGTGGTAGATCCTCACCTACTATGCATAAAGCCCTGGGTTTGAGTCCCAATACTGCCAAAAAAAAAAAACTCTGAAAGAAAAAATTTTGAGCACACATGAAGTTTCAGATAGGGTTGTTTCACATGTATGACAATGGTTTGTGCCTGTTCAGAGGACCACAGTATATAAGTAGACATATAGTATATGTAGTATTAAAATGTTACCCCAGAAAAATTAAAAATGCTCTTTGAAGGGATGATAAAGTTTGAAAAACACTTGAAGTGTCAGTATAGATGGGAACATCGAAAGAAATAAAATGTTTATTATTCTCAGATGGAATTATTATGCAGAAAATCCTAAGAAATGTACAAAAAAGTTTAGCTAGATTGCAGGCTACAACATCCGCCTACAAAAATCTATTTTATTTCTGTATGATGACAATCAACAATTAGAAATTAAAATTTAAAATCAATATCACTTAGAATAGCATCAAAACATGCAGTGTGTCAGGCAAGTAGCATACTCCTGTAATTCAAGAGGCTCAGGAGGCTGAGACAGTAGGATCAAAAGTTCAAAACCAGCCTCAGCAACTTAGTGAGGCCCTAAGTAACTTCTCGAGACCTTATCTCTAAATAAAACAAAAAGGGCTGGGGATGTGACTTGGTTAAGCTCCTCTGGGTTCAATTCCCGTACCAAAAAAAGAACTTGAAATGGGACTGAGGTCGTGACCGAGTAATAGAATGCTTGCCTGGACAGGTTCCATCTCTAGCACACACACACAAAAATGCTTAGGGATAAATGTAGCATATCCATACAATACATAGAATACCTAAGTAAATGGAGAGATGTACCGTATTCACATATAGAAGATTGAATACAAAGATATCAGTTCTTCTAAAATGATGTGTTATTGAAGGCAATTCAAAATCAAAAGCCCACTGGGTATCTCTGTAGAAATTGACAAGCTGGTTCTAAAATTTATGTGATGGGGAATGATATTGACCAAATTATATTGTGTGTATGTACAAATATGTAACAATGAATCCTACCTTTGTGTATAATGTACCAATAAAAATATGGAAAAAATAAAAATGACATATAAATAAATTTAAGTAAAATGCTGTCAGGCATGGTAAGTGCACACATTAATCCCAGTGATTCGGGCTGAGGCAGGAGAACCACAAGTTCAAGGCTAACCTGGGTAACTTGTGGAGACCCTGTCTCAAAAAATAAAAAGGGGGCCTGGGGATATAGCTCAGTTGGTAGAGTGCTTGCCTCATAAGCACAAGGCCCTGGGTTCAATCCCCAGCATCGCAAAAAAAAAATAAAAAGGGTTGGGGCTATAGCTAGGTAAAGCGCCCATGGGTTCAATACCCAGTACTGCCTAAAAATAAAATTTATATGAAATTCAAAGGACCTAGAATAACGAAAAAAAGAAAAAAGTTGGAGGATTGTCTGTTACTCCATTCCAAGACTTACCATAATGCTGTAGTAATCATACAAAATGCTATAAGTGGACTGTAGACCTAAGTTTAGTGGTTAAGCTGTAAAACTTTATAAAAAAAAATAAATAGGTAAAAAAATAATTTGTGTTCTTGAGTTGACAAATATTTCTCAGAAAGGACATGAAAAGCAAAAGAAAAAAACAACAATACCAAACTTTAAAAGTTGTTCTTCAGAAGACACTGTTAAGAAAAATAAATAAATGAGGGCTGGGGATACAGCTCAGTTGGTAGAGTGCTTGCCTGTCAAGCACAAGGCCATGGGTTCAATTCCCAGCACCGCAAAAAAAAAAAAGAAGAAAAGAAAATTAAACGAGAAGTCACAGATTGGGAAAAAATATTTGTCAATCATATAAACTGAAGAATTGTGTCCATAATACCTGAAAACCTCCCCCAGCACAATAACAGGACAACCAAGTTTTAAAATGAGCAAAAGATCAAAAAAGGAAGATCAAGAGAGCTGGTGGTGTGTAACTCAGTGGTAGAATGCTTGCCTAGCACACATAAGACCCTGGGTTCAATCCCTAGCACCACAAAAAGAAAAAAAAAATCAACCCCAGAGTAGTAGCTTACACCTGCAAATCCCAGCTTCTTAGAGAAGCTGAGACAGAAGTATTGTGAGTTCAAGGTCAACCTAGGCAAAGTGAGATCTATCTCAAAATTTAAAAAGAACAAATGAAGTTAAAACTTAACCATATGGCCGGACACAGTGGCACATGCCTGTAATCCCAGCAGCCCAGGAGGCTGAGGCAGGAGGATCAAGAATTCAAAGCCAGCCTCAGCAACAGTGAGGTACTAAGCAACTCAGTGAGACCTAAATAAAATACAAAATAGGGCTGGTGATGTGGCTCAGTGGTTGAGTTCCCCTGAGTTCAAACCCTTGTACAAAGAAAAAATAATAATAATCATATGATCCAGCATCATTCTCCTAGATTGTTTACAAAAGAAATGAAAACGTCCATGCAAAGACTTGCACATGAATATCTATAACCATTTAACTCATCGTAGCTTGGAAGTAATTCAAAAGTCTACAAACTGATAAATAGGCAAGCAAATTATTGTACATCCTTACCTTAGAATACCACCCCAACTATAAAAAAGAATGAAGGGCTGGGGATATAGCTCAGTGGTAGAATGCTTGCCCAGCATATACAAGGCGTTGGGTTCAATTTCCAGCACCAACAACAACAAAAAAAAGAATTATGGTACACAATATAGATGACTCCCAAAAGCATTATGCTGAATAAAACCCAACACAAGTGACTACATCCTGTATACTTCTATTTATATGAAATTCTAATAATGTAAAACTTCAGTTTTAGAAAGTGGATCAGTAGTAGCCAAAGTTCAACAAGATTATTAACTGCAAAGAGCTTAAGATATAGGATGAAAGTGTTCTGTATCGTGATTGTGGCAGAGTTCATACAACTAAATGAATGTTTGTTGAGACTCGTTGAGGTACACATTTTAAATTGTTGGTCTATTATATGTAAATTATATCAGAGTAAAGCAGGTGTTTTTACCTTCTTTTGCCGTGAGAAAATTGATCTTTAAGTTTTTGAAATGTTGACTCACTAAAAGGAATCCATCTTGTGGTCCTAATGAAGTAAGTGAAATTCATTTCTGTTTCAGAGACAGAGGAGATGGGTGATGAAGAGGTTTTCTCCTGGTTAAAGTGTGCAAAGGGACAGTCACATGAACCAGAGAATCTCATGCCCACACAGATCATCCCTGGAACAGGTAAGGAAATTCACTTCCCGCACCCTGCCCCAGCATGCATAAGACCCAGGGTTCAATTATCAGCAATGCAAAAAAAAAGAAAAAGAGGTGTGTTGTTGTTATTTTGTTTGTTAGGGTTTTTTTGTTGTTAGTTTCTTTTGTTTAGTTTTTGGTACCAGGGATTGAACCCAGGGGCACTTAACCACTGAGCCACATCTCCAGCCCTTTTTTATATTTCATATAGAGAAAGGGTCTTGCTGAGTTGCTGAGTCTGGTCTTGAACTTGCAATCCTCCTGCCTCAGTCTAGTGTTTTGATTTTTTGGTGTTTAGGGGTTTTCTTTGTTTTTTGTGCTACTGAAGATTGAACCCAGGGGCACTTTACCACTGAGCTACACCCCCAGCCCTTTTTTTTTTTTTTTTTTTTGAACCAGGGATTGAATTCAGGGACACTCAGCCACTGAGCCACATCCCCAGCCCTATTTTGTATTTTATTTAGAGACAGGGTTTCACCTTGTTGCTTAGGGCCTCGCTAAATTGCTGAGGCTGGCTTTGAACTCGAGATCTTCCTGACTCAGCCTCCCAAGTCGCTTGGATTACAGGCGTGTGCCACCACACCCGGCAACCCCCAGCCATTTTTTAATTTTTCATTTTGAGACAGGGTCTCCCTAAGTTGTCCCAACTGGCTTTGAACTTGGATCCTCTTACCTTAGCCTTCCTAGTAGTTAGGATTACAGCTTTCACCACCACTCTTATCTGAAAAAAGTGTTTTTAGTTGAAATATTCACATACCATAAAATTTGGGAAATGGTGTATCTTAGTTCACAGGTTTTTGGTTGTTATTTTGTTTTATTTGTTTTTGTTTTTTAAGCCTCACTAAACTGAGCCTGCTGGCACATGCCATTAATCCCAGCAACTTGGGAGGCTGAAGCAGGAGAATTCCAAGTTCAAGGCCAGCCTTAGCAATTTAGAGAGACCCTATCTCAAAATTAAAAAAAAAAGAAAGAAAAAAGCCTTTCTTAGAACTGAATCTTTAGATGTATATTGTAGTGCATGCAGCCACTGCACACTCTGCTCCGTCTTTCTGGTCAAAGGAGCTCAGCATGTTTCCAGATATCATTTCACATTCCTATGGTTGTCTGGAACAGAATGAGAAAGCCAATTCCAGAAAAACCTCTGGTTTTAGGCTTATAAAAATCCAGCTGAAGATAATCAAACCCCTTGAATCCTTGAGGAAGGCAGCCAGCTAAATAATAACAAATGATCATATTTGTGTCACAATTCCAGTTTACTGAGGTGATTCCTCCAGAAGTTTTGTATCCCCAACTTCCACATTTGCATTAACATACATGTATTGAAGTTGTTGAATTTGCAAACCTACTGCCTGTCTACTCCTTTACTTAAGGAAGCTGTGGGGGGCATCCCCATTGTTTCCAATTAAGGGCTTCCTGGTTACAGTGGTAGGATGTCTGCTCCCTGCTGGTTTTAGCATGGTTGAACATGTTCTTATGTAGAATTTACATTGATCTATTTGTTATTAACCTTTTTAAAAAAGTATAATTTGCAATAAAGTATACAATTCAGAATGTTTGTACTCTAGATAATTAAGGATTCTACCCCTAGAGTCCTTCACATCTTGTCAATACTTAATAGAGGTTAACTGTGCACAGAACTTTTGGGTTAGATATATGTGGGTTGAAGTCTTAGTACTTCCTTTTACTAACTTTATGTACTTGAGCAAATTATCTAACTTCTTTGAGTTTCAGTTTGATCATCAAAAATTAAGGATAAAAGCAGTTAACATATTAAAATGTGGTGAGGATTAAGAGAAATAATATAAAGAACGTTCTTAGCAAAATAATGTGCCACATACAAGTGTTCTAATATTAATTATTATTACATTTTTTTCCAAGCTCTTTACAATATTGGAGACATGGTACATGCTGCCCGGGGCAAATGGGGAATTAAAGCAAACTGCCCTTGTATTAGTCGGCAAAACAAATCTGTGTTAAGACCTGCTGTCACCAATGGGATGTCACAGGTAAAGTGGTATGTGTGGATATAACTAAGTGAAATTTCAATTCTTAGTGCCAGGAAATGCCCTTTTTTTAACAGTGTTATTCCAGGTCTTTATAGGATTCCTGGGGAATTAGGCAATGAGGAAACCTTTATAGAGAGAGCCCAAAAAAATTTACTGAAGGGATTTTAAGGTGTAGTTTCTTTTCATTCATCTCTAAACCAGTTCTTGGTTGATAAATTGCATGGAGATTCTCTGTATCTTGTCAAAATAAATATCTCAGGGTCTTTTCATGAGTGAAGAACACAGAAAAGGTTATTAGGAATACTTGTGGTCTTCTCAGTCCTATCTGAGAAGGTACGTGGTCCTGTCAATGGATTCATCTTAAGTACAGAGGACAGAAATATGAAGAGTTGGATTGGTTCTACCCTCAACGCAATCATAGTCTTCCAGAGAGGGAGTGATTTTCTCATTGCTATCTCAGAGACAGGGTCATTCTGGTTTGATGGTAACTATTTTGAGCAAGTGGTTGTTTTTTTTAAAAAGAACCCCCAGCCTACTGTTTACATTTTGAAGTCTTTCTTGGAATACCATGTTTGGTTGATGATAAAAGGCACAGGGAAGGATGCTAAGAGATCTGGAGATATATTTTTAACTGAGTTCATATATTAGAGCAAATAATTTGGAAAATTCAGCAATGTAATAGAGTAATAACATTGATTAAGCATTTGTGTGCCAAAACTATGCTAAGCCCTTTCCATATGCTATCTCATTTTAACCCCTAGAAGAACTTATGGATTGATTGAGTTTTAATCACCAATTTGCCATTACAGAAATTATCTCAGGCATGTTAAATCTTTATTTTAGATTTTAAACTTTAAGTCTTACACTGTATTTTCCACAGAACCTAGCACAGTTTCTAGTACATAGTAGAACTCAATAAATGCATGTTGAATTAAAGAATGTATGAAATAACAGTTTACAGGACAGTTTCAGATTATTCTTCTCAGATCTATTTAGTGTCAGCAGCCATTACTAGTGTTTAATTTTCTCTACCCAAACCCACCACTTTACACTTTTAACAACCACTTTTAACTTTCCATGCTTTAGCTTCCTAGCATAAACCCTAGTGCCTCTTCTGGAAACGAAACTACCTTCTCAGGTGGAGGAGGAACTGCAACAGTAACAGCGCCAGAGACTGACCATGTTTCCAAACCTGAGGGCACTGACATCAGATCTGAAGAGCCCCTGAAGGCAGACAGTTCAGCATCAAATAGCAATAGTGAGCTAAAAGCCATCAGGCCCCCATGCCCTGACACGGCTCCTCCCTCCTCTGCCCTGCATTGGTTGGCAGATTTAGCAACTCAGAAGGCTAAAGAAGAAACAAAAGGTGAGATGAACACCAACCTCTGCCCTGCCTATAGGAGGAACCCATGGATTTTTCTGGGCTTCTTCAGACTCAAACATTACCATACACATTAATGAAACATGCCACTTGCTTTTGCTAGCTAGTCACACAAAATGAGGAAATCTCTTTGAATTTCTTTCTAGAAATGGACCTTTTTTAAAAAGACACATACCTGGGCCCACCCTCAAACCTTCGTAGTCGGAATTGATGAAAAGTATTTAAGGAGCTTCCCAGGGGTTCATTTTCATCCAGTGTTCAGAGCTAGAACAAGAGTTCTTAGTAGGCCCGAGAATCACCTGGGAATCGTTAAAAAGGAAAGTGCCTTCACTCCACCCAAAACCATTAAATCAGAATCCCTTGGGGTAACACCAACAATCTCCATTTTTAACAGGCATTCCATATGGTTCTATTCCAATACATATGTTGTAGAGACCCACTTGAGTAGCTTTTTTTTTTTTTTTCTGGTGGTGGTGGGTAGTGAACTCAGGCCCTCCTGCATGCTAGGCAAGCACTTTACCACTGAGCTATATCCCCACCCCCTGGAGACCTACTTGAAGAACAGTTTTAGAAAATAAGACTGATGAGAGTTGGATGGGAGCAAAAGCAATCCAAATTTGGAAAAGAAAGGAAGAAATAGGAGAGTTTCTCCTTGGCCCTGAGACCTCCCGTATTCATAGCTTGTCAGGCTTGGTCCCAACAAACCTTACACAGTTTGGCAGGTAAGGGGAAGGGAGAGAATATTTTGTCCCTTCCACTTGGCTGATTTTTAGGAGTCAGTTGTCTGATGGTGTTCCTTGCTATGCCTAACGCTATTCCTGGTTATGTTCTTACAGAAGCAGGGTCCCTGAGATCGGTGCTCAATAAAGAATCTCATTCACCCTTTGGGCTGGACTCGTTCAACTCTACTGCAAAGGTCTCTCCGTTGACTCCAAAGCTTTTTAACAGTCTGTTACTGGGTCCCACTGCCTCCAACAACAAAACCGAAGGCTCCAGCCTTCGAGACCTCCTTCACTCCGGGCCCGGAAAGCTTCCTCAAACCCCCTTGGATACAGGCATACCCTTTCCCCCAGTCTTCTCTACATCGTCATCGGTAAGTGTCCTCTCTACAATTCTAGGCTTTGCTACTTTTTTATGAAAGAACCATCAAAGATCTGATCATTAGGTTAGAAGTCATGTTGGTGATTTGTATTCTCTTCATTGTCAAGCTGACAACATATCTCTCTAAGTTTTGGAATGTTCCAGATTAATAAGTTTACCTTTTGTACCATGTTAGGAAGTCAGTAAAAATTGAGACATTGAAATATTTTAATAATCAGTAGAAAACTCAATACATTGAGCCACCTGACTTTCTTTCAGACATTGATTTTTTTTTTAACCAGGCTCAGAGGTCTCTCCTAGGCCACGTGTGTAAGGGGCAGGTGAGGGGCAGGAATCAGTTCTTCTTCTTCTTCCTTTTTCTTTTTTTTTATTTTGTGGTGCTGGGGATTGAACCCAGGGCCTTGTGCTTACAAGGCAGGCACTCTACCAACTGAGCTATATCCCTAGCCCCTCTCACCTAAATTTTTGCAGTAAATCCTCACCAGAATTTTATGAGGAATAGATTCTGCCCTTTACAGAATGTAAGTCAAATCATGTCCCTTCTACCTAAAATCCTCTAAGAACTTCCTATTTCTCTCATAAGCTAAGCAGAGTCCTTATGAATGATTGGGGAGACTCTGACCCTTTCTGTACCTCTTCTCATTTCTCTGACCTTACCCCTTTCCCTCTTGTTCACTGTGCTCCTGCTATTCCCATGTATTTGCTGTTTCTTGAACATAACCACCCATGTGTCCTCTGTAGGGCCTTTATACTTGTTTCCTTCCCCCAGAATTTTCCTCCTATGTAGCCATTTGGCTGGCTTCATCATCAACTTCCTTTCTTCCCTCCTAAAACCTCACCTTCAGGAAACCTTTCTTTATACATCACTCAAATTGGGGGGGCGGCAGGAATTGAACTTGGGCACTGGACCACTGAGCCACATCTCCATCCCTACTTTGTATTTTATTTAGAGACAGGATCTCACTGAGTTGCTTAGTGTCTCTCCGTTGCTGAGGCTGGCTTTGAACTCTCAATCCTCCTGGAACCATGGGATTATATTTGTGGGCCACCACACCCGGCTATGCATCACTTTTTAGAAGTTTTTTCACATTAGGTGTGAGGATGTATAGCTCAGTGGTAGAGGACTTGGCTAACATGTATGAGGCCCTGGGTTCAGTCCCTAGCACCACACACACACAAAAAAAAGTTTATTGAATTAGCTGGACACAGTGGTGCACGCCTGTCATCCTAGCAGTTTAGGAGGCTGACAGAATTTGAAAGTTCAGGGTCAGCCTCGGCAACTTATCAAGGCCCTAAGCACCTTAGTGAGACCCTGTCTCAAAATTAAAAATTAAAAGGACTGGGAATGTAACTCAGTGGTAAATTGCCCCTGGGTTAAATCCCCAGCGCCAACTGTACCTGCCCCCATAAAAAAAAAGTTTATCATACTCCCATCCTTCGCACATAACTATCTTCCCTGCTTCTTTTCATACCACTAACTACCATCTAACCAGCTATGTTTTTTATATTGTCTGTCTTTTGCCTCTCCTAAAAACACTTTTGATTGTTTGATTCATCAGTACATTCCTAGTGCCACAGTATTTGATCCATAGTCGTGTTTAGTTAATATTTATTGAATAAATGAATTCACAAGTATAAAAAATTGAAAATTACAAAAGGTTATAGTGATAAGGCTCCTTTGCACCCTTGTTTCCCAGCCATCCATTTCCCTTTCTAGAGGTCACCTTTCTTTTTTGTTTCTTCAGTGTTGGGGACTGAACCCAGGGACATTTAACCACTGAGCTACATCCTCAGCCCTTTGTATTTACTTTGAGACAGGGTTTCCATAAGTTACCTGGGCAGACCTTGAATGCGTGATCCTCCTATATGACTGGAATTGCAAATGTGCACCACTATATCCAGCCACCACTGTCTCTTATTTTTTTATTTTTTTTTGTTGGGGCAGTAACCGGGGATTGAATTCAGGGCACTTGACCACTGAGCCACATCCCCAGTCCTATTTTGTATTTTATTTAGAGACAAGGTCTTACTGAGTTGCTTAGTGCCTCACTATTGCTGAGTCTGCCTTTGAAATTGCGATCCTCCTGTCTCAACCTCCCAAGCCACTAGGATTACAGGAATGCACCACTGCACCCAGCCGCCACCATTGTTTCTGGAGTGTCATTTCAGAAATATTGTCATGTATACAGTCCCTCTTCAATTACATAAATGTTCTACAACTTGCTTTTAATATTTTATGTCTTGCAGGTTATTTCAAAAAAGTATTTAAATATGTTTCTCATTCTGTTTTATGATTAGTGACTGAAATTTGATGAACTGCAGGTGATTGCAACTATACAATTGGGTTGCTTCTCTTCTACATAACTTAAAAGTTACTTCTACATAAGTAACTTAAAAAAAAAAATCAAGCTGGGTGTGGTGGCACACGCCTGTAATCCCCAGTAGCTTGGGAGACTGAGGCAGGAGGATCTCGGGTTCAAAGCCAGCCCCAGCATGGGCAAAGCGCTAAGCAACTCGGTGAGACCCTGTCTCTAAATAAAATACAAAATAGGGCTGGGGATGTGGCTCAGTGGCCCAGTGCCCCTGAGTTCAGTCCCCGGTTCCAAAAAAAAAAATCAGTTACGTCCCCTAACCCCCAGCTCTCATCCCCACATTGGGGATTGGACCCAGAGGTGCTTTACCACTGAACTATCTCTCCAGATCTTTTAAATTTTTTTTTAAGTTGTCAGTGGGCCTTTATTTTGTTTATTTATATGTGGTGCTGAGACCACCCAGTGCCTCACACATGCTAGGCAAGCTCCCTGCTACTGAGCTACAACCCTCACCTCCAAATTTTTTCATTTTGAGGCAGGATCTGCCTGAGTTGCTTCTAACTTGAGATCCTCCTGCCTTAGCCTCCTGAGTCACTGGGATTACATGCCTTTGCCACCATGCCTAGCAACAGTTACCCTTTTTTACTTGTATTTGTTCATATTCTCAGTTCTTTTCTTTTTTAATTTTTCTAGGATATTATATGGTTACATGCTTTTTTTAAAAAATATTTTTATTAGTTGTAGATGGACCTTTATTTTATTGACTTATTTATATGCAGTGCTGGGAATTGAACCCAGTGCCTCACACATGCTAGGCAAGTGCTCTACCACTGAGCCACAACCCCAGCCAGTTACATGCTTTTGATAGAAATAATGATTAGTAATACTTTGGGCACAGCATTATTGAGATTACAAAATCTACTCCCTCTTCCATTCTGTGATATTAGGAATATCACTTTCATCCGTGGGCCTATACTATTCTATCAGCTAAAACAGATAAGAAATGCGTGATAAGTCTTTTGTTACTTACATGAAGTATCTCTGCTTTTCCAAAAAAATTTGGAAACCCCCAAACTAAATGATCTTTTTCAATCAGTTATAATATTTTGTGAACTCTGCAGTCTCCACAGCTATGCTTAACACAGAACTAAATGCCAAAGGAATTTCTTAAGTCATTAAGTCTCTTGAGGCAAAGAGATCCTTCTGTACTTTTCTTTCATAAATGCAAGGCAAAATATCAAAGGAAGAGGAATCTTAGATACTAAAAGTATCAACTTTTTTTTTTTTTTTTTTTTTTTTTGGTACTGGGGATTGAACCCAGGGGCATTCTACCACTGAGCCATATCCCCAGCCCTATTTTTTATCTTATTTAGAGATTTAGAGACAGGGTCTCACTGAGTTGCTTAGGGCCTCGCTAAGTTGCTGAGGCTGGCTTTGAACTCGCAATCCTCCTGCCTCAGCCTCCCAAGTGCTGGGATTACAGGCGTGCGCCACCGCGCCCAGCAGTATCAACTTTTTGTTCCTCCTTCAATTGTGTAAGATATTCTGATAATGAATTTAATCAGATAGGTAGGAACTTGGAAATGGCAACTGTGATATGGTTTTTTGAGTGCTTTTCTCATGGCATCTCAGTCAAGCTTACCTGTATTTGGCAGGGAGTGAAAAACAAGGCCAGTCTACCCAACTTTCTTGACCACATCATTGCCTCAGTGGTAGAAAATAAGAAAACCTCAGATGCTTCAAAGCGGGCCTGCAACTTGACTGATACCCAGAAGGAAGTGAAGGAGATGGTGATGGGGTTAAATGTGCTAGACCCCCATACTTCACACTCCTGGCTCTGTGATGGAAGGCTTCTGTGTCTTCATGACCCCAGCAACAAAAACAATTGGAAGATCTTCCGAGAGTGTTGGAAACAAGGCCAGGTAAATAAGAATAAAGCTATCTGCCTGCCTGCCATAGTTAACAGGATAATCGCAGGCTTCTGGGGGAGATCTTTCACCAGAGAGATTTAGACATAATAAGTGTATTGTTGATATCCTTGCTACTTTGAAGTTATCTTGGATTTTTAAAATTAAGGAAATTTCAAAAAAAGAAAAATACATCAAGCTGTACAACTCTGTGTTCTTAAAAGGGCAGCTGAAATTACTGTTAGGTGTTGAACTGGAATTAACAATACCTCAGGAGGAAAATCTGTAAATGTGTTATTGGGTAGGGTGAAAGAATGGGTAGAAAAGGGTGGAACTTTTCTAGGTAAGCGTTTGAAGGTCCCATAAGCTGATGCAATAACAATTGTGATTTTTATACTTTAGCAGCTGCTTAAGCAAGGAGGAGATTAGGGAATTGTCTAGATAGTTTTTCACTTACAATTTTGAGGAAGTGTTCTCAAAGTTGAATTTGTCTGCTTATCTCAAAACAGTGGTAGATACCAGAGCAACAGAAGTTATTTCTGTGGCATGCCTCCCAGGGTGAGAATTCAGTATAATAATGAAGTAGAAGCAGTTTCTATTCACTTAAGCTGATGTGTTAAAATTTGTAAATCTTAAAACTGTAAAGAACAATAGAGTTTCATGGAGAAGAGCTCTCCCCAGGAAACCCTCCTGTTCAGTTCTTTTCTCATGGAGCTAAGGGTATTTCCTAAATAGCCCTGATTGTACTTTTGTTTCCACAGCCAGTGCTGGTTTCAGGAGTACATAAAAAGCTCAAGTCTGAACTCTGGAAGCCAGAAGCTTTTAGCCAGGAATTTGGAGACCAGGATGTGGATTTGGTGAACTGCAGGAACTGTGCTATTATTTCTGATGTGAAAGTTCGGGATTTCTGGGATGGCTTTGAGATAATATGCAGTAAGTGGCTTTGATATCTAGTTGACTAATGGCAGAGTGGGAAGTAAGCATCTATACACTCAGCTCTGTCCCTGCAATAACAGATTGTATCTTCTTGGTGGGAGGAACCTTCTGTCTGGTGCTGAACATTTAGCTTGCATGGTAATACTGTGGCTTCCCCCAACAGGCCAGGCTTTAGCCTATAAAACTATAGGGTATGTGGAACATTTTTGCTCAGAGGAAACCAGATAGAGTCCTATGAAATGTAGAAATGTGGCAAGTGGTTAAGGAAAACAAAGGTCCCCCTAACCTAGTCCATTATGTGGACTGGCTTTACAAGTCTTATATAAAAACTTTTATCTCATACATAGTCACTGGAAAAATTGGGCAGCAGCCAACCCTGCAGATGTTTGTGAGAATACTGTCTGTCTTCCAGAACGACTAAGATCAGAAGATGGGCAGCCAATGGTGCTCAAACTCAAGGACTGGCCTCCTGGGGAAGATTTTCGGGACATGATGCCAACAAGGTTAGTGATGTCTGGTGCCATTTTCTGAGACTTATACCTGGTCAAAGCTATCACAGAATAATCATAGATAATCCCAGAGAAGTAAATTTTGCCTCTTTGCTTTCTTGCCCTGTAACAGCTAAGTCTTCTTTCCTGCCCTTTTACAGGTTTGAAGATCTGATGGAGAACCTTCCTCTGCCGGAATATACCAAACGAGATGGCAGACTCAATCTGGCCTCTAGGCTACCCAGCTACTTTGTAAGGCCTGATCTGGGACCCAAGATGTACAACGCCTATGGTATGAGGGAGAGGCCAGAATTGCCCCTTTTGGGGATTGCTCATTTCATTTATAGAAGATCTTTGGTCAGGGTCATGGGTAAAGATGATTGAGGGCAAGTGACAGGTACTACAGAAGTTAAGGTATCCAGGATGGTTTTGAATATGTTTGCTTTGTCATACTGATTTGTGTATGCACATGGGCCCAGTCTATAAGCTTGTATGTTTCCAAGAATTAGATCATTTCCTCTCAAAAATTCTACTCAAGGAGACATATTCTTAGTTTTTAAAGACTTGATAAAATAGCAGCAAAAAAGGCTGAATACCAAGAGCTAGGGATGTGACTCAGTTGTAGAGTATATACCTAGCATGAACAAGACCCTAGGTTCAATCCCAACACTGCAAAACGAAAAAACAGATACCATGCCACCTAGCTAGCACTTTGTAAAGTATAGAAATGACCTTTGTATAGAAATGACCTAAATCACTGGGTAAGTTCAGCTTTATCCGATAATGTCCCTAATGCCCATTTCTATTTTGCTTTTAAAGGAGGGACCATTTTCAGGGAGTGGATTAGTTCCATGGCTAAAGCTAATTATTGTGTCACCTGTGCTAGAAATCAGTATTGTTTTTAAAATTTTTTTAGTTGTAGATTGACACAGTACCTTTATTTTACTTATTTTTATGTGGTGCTAAGGATTGAACCCAGTGCCTCCCATATACTAGGCAAGCACTGTACCACTAAGCCACAACCAGAGCCCTAGAAATCAATCTCAGATGGTATAAGAGAGATGAGAAGAATGATTTTTTATTTTTTGTTTGTTTGCTTGCAGTGCTGGATATCAAATCCAGGGAATCATGCTTGCTAGAAAAGTGCTCTACCACTGAAATACACCCCTAGCCTCTGATTTCTTAATAAACAGAACAGACATACTACACTCTCCAGTGGTACTCATTTAAGAATGTCCTTGAGTATATTTTCAGTTTTAGGCTCTCTGTGGATTCTTCAGAATATTTCCCCTTCACCTTGCATATTTTCCTTAACCCTTTAGGCTTGATAACTGCAGAAGATAGAAGAGTTGGCACAACAAATCTTCACTTAGATGTGTCTGATGCCGTTAATGTGATGGTGTATGTTGGGATCCCCATCGGGGAGGGTGCTCATGATGAAGGTATTTTTTTTTTGTTTCACTTTTTATTCTCCCAGTGACTTTTTCTTAAATTTCTACCAGGCCTGATATATAGTAGGTGCCTAGTGGAGGTTGCTAGAGAAAGAGATGTTCTTGCAGAGAATAGTGCTCTTTGACCAGGGAGTAGCCTCACAAGAGGAATGAAGAAAGGACAAATCTATATACTTGGCCATCAGCCAGATCAGATGTGTAGTGACAGATGTTAAAGCCAGGTCACCTGACAAAAGTGAAGCATTAAAATGATATTTTGCTGTAGTTGCCCTCCTTGCCATCTCTTACGCTGTCTAAATGTTTATCTCAAGACACTAAAAAGTTAGGTGTGCTCCCCATTATACCAATAGCCAGTTGGGCAGGATGCCTTGGAGAGCAGTTCAAATCTCAGTGTTAAAATTAATGTGCGTTGCTGGGTGCAGGGGCAAATGCCTGTAATCCCAGTGGCTCCAGAGGCTGAGGCAGGAGGATTGCAAGTTCAAGACCATCCTCAGTAACTTAGAGAGTTCCTGTCTCAAAAAAATAAAAGTGGGAGGTGGGGTGGTTATGTGGCTCAGTGGCTCAGTGGTTGAGCACCCTTGAATTCAACCCCTGGTACCAAAAAAAAAAAAAAAAAGTGTTCATTGTGAAGTTTCAGAAAAATGAGAACAGTCTTGAAGAATAAAATGTCAATAATCCCAGCACCTGGGAGGCTGAGGCAGGAGGATCTCAAGTTCAAAGCTAGCCTCAGCAACTCAGTGAGGCCCTAAGCAACTCAGTGAGACCCTGTCTCTAAATAAAATACAAAATAGGGCTGGGGATGTGACTCAGTGGTCAAGTGCCCCTGGGTTCAATCCCCAGTACCTAAATAAATAAATAAATAAATAAATAAATAAAAATAAAATGTCAAGGTTTAGCAATATCAGTATTTTTTACTTTAGCATTTCTTACTGTACATTTGCATTTGATGCTACACACCTGTAGACCCTTCCATAGGTTGTGGGGTTTTGTGGATTATAATAGACAAGCATTAGAAGCCAACGCTCTTAACTTGCCAGAGAAGCTTTTTGCTTTTTGGACTTAAGTCAGAAAAATCCTAGAGTTTCAAGTGGTCTTGCAAAAATATATAGGCTTCCCCTACTTGCTCTAGGAAATAACCCACAACTTAAACATAAGAAATAGCTATTCAGTTTGAGCAAGAAACATGTTTTAAAGAAAATACCACAAGGGCTGAGGATAAAGCTCTGTTGGTAGAGTGCTTGCCTTGCAAGCACAAGGCCCTGGGTTCAATCCCCAGCACCAAAAAAAAAAAAAAAATACAAAGGCTGAGGATATAGCTCAGTGATAGAGTACTTGCTTAGCATGTGCAAGTCCCTAGATTCAATCCCCAGCACCACAAAAAATAAAAATAAGCAAACAAACGTCTACAAATATTTTTTTAAAAAAAGAAACTACCACAGACTGGTTACCACAGTAACCATGCTATTCAGCATCCATCTATTTTGTTTTTGTTGTTGTTGTTGTTGTTTTTCTATTTATTTTTGATGCTGGGAATTGAATCCAGGGGCACTTTACCACTAAACTACATTCCCACTCCTGTTTTGATTCCTTTGTTTGGGTACTAGAGGTTAAACCCAGGGACACTTAACCACTGAGTTGCTTAGGACCTCGCTAAGTGAGGCTGGCTTTAAAGTCATGCTCCTCCTGCCTCAGCCTCCTGAGCTTCTGGGAATACAGGCAGGGTACAGGCATATGCCACTGTCCAGCTTTACTTTTTATTTATGAGATAGGGTTTTGCTAAGTTGCTAAGGCTGATCTCAAATTTGAGATCCTCCTGACTCAAGTCTCCGGAGTTACTAAAATTACAGGCATGTGCCACTGTGCCCACCTCATGAGTTTTGATTCTTTGATTGTTTGCTATATAACTCCAGAGAGAGAGAGAGAGAGAGAGACAAGATCAAACTATGATTTGGACATTGTACTTCACTCAAAAATACTGAAATGACTAGTTACATTGAAATTGTCATTTTGCTTGTTTCAGAGGTACTCAAGACAATTGATGAGGGAGATGCTGATGAGGTGACAAAGCAAAGGATTCATGATGGAAAAGAGAAGCCAGGTGCTTTATGGCACATTTATGCAGCCAAGGATGCAGAGAAAATTCGAGAACTGCTTCGAAAGGTATGCCTCCTGGTGAGCTATGCTCCTGGCTGTCAAATTAAGGGTCTAGAGACTGAGACAACCTGCCATGATTTATCATGTGAAGTCCCTAAGTATTAAAGACCTAGTGGCCATGGAATCTATTGTCAGAATACCCAGAAGATCTGAATCAACACCCAGAGCATATTGAATAAACAAGAAGCACTGGCCCCCCACCAGGAGCACTGCTGTAGCAAGTTGAATTTATCCTGTTACTGATTTTTATGTATGACCGCATGATGCACACCTGTAATCCCAGCTGCTTGGGAGGCTGAGGCAGAAGGATGGCAAGTTAAGGCCAGGCTGGGCAATTTAGCCAGACCTTTTCTCAAAAAGGAAAAGAAAGGAAAAGAAAGGAAAGGAAAGAATGAATGAATGAAGGTGGGGATGTAGCACAACACTAGAGCACTGTCTAGTGTGCACAAGGCCCTGGGTTCAATTCCTAGTGCCACCAAAAAAAAAAAAATTTATATATTTACCGTAGTTTCCCCTTATCCAAGGGGAAAATGTTCAAAGACCCTCACTTGAAACCACAAATAGTACCAGACCTTATATGTATTATGGTTTTTGCCTATACATACATACCTATGATAAAGTTTAATTTACAAATAAGGCACAGAGATTAATAATAACTAATAATAAAATAGCATAACAATGTACTATATTATAAATATGGTTTCCCTCTATCCTTCCTTCCCTTCTCTCAAAGTATCATGTCTTTCTTCTTTCCCTCCCCCACGCACTCCCATACTAGGGATTGAAACAAGGGACATTCTACCACTGAACTACATCCCAGTCCTTTTTTAATTTTTTATTTTGAGATAGGCTCTCCCTGAGTTGCCAAGGCTGACCTGTAACTTGGGATCCTCCTGCCTTGGCTTCCCAAGTAGCTGGATTACAGGCATGTAAACCATTCCTGACATCTTACTGTACTTTCACCTTTTCACTTAAAGTTCTTTATGGGCTGGGGTTGTAGCTCAGTGGTAGAGCACTTGCGTAGCATGTGTGAGGCACTGGGTTTGATTCTCAGCACCACATATAAATAAATTAAAAAATAAAGGTCCATTGACAACTAAAAAACTATAAAAAAAAAAAAAGAAGAAAGAAAGAAAGGTTCTTTATGGCTTCTCTGACATATCTGAATTGCATCATCACTGCTTTTACACTTGGGGCGATTATTAGGTTAAATAAGGATATTTGAACACAAGCACCATGATACTATGACAGTTGTTCTGATAATAGGGAGCCAATAGGTGACTAATGGGCAGTAGTATAGACAGCCAACATATGTACTCTGGACAAAGTGATGATTCACATCCAAGGTGGCATGGAGCTGGACAGCACACAATTTAAAATTTATGAATTATTTCTGGAATTTTTCATTTAATATTTTTAGACTGTGACTGATTATGAGTAGCTGGAACCACAGAAAACCATGAATAAATGACTATTAATTTTTCTACTTTACATTTTGATTGTGGCTTCAGGTGGGAGAAGAACAAGGCCAAGAGAATCCCCCTGATCATGACCCAATTCATGACCAAAGTTGGTACCTGGACCAGACTCTCCGTAAGCGTCTCTATGAGGAATTTGGTGTGCAAGGCTGGGCCATTGTGCAGTTCCTGGGTGATGCTGTCTTCATACCTGCAGGAGCCCCACACCAGGTATTTTCCAAATTGGAGTTGGGCTCTACAGCTCCATGGGCTTCCGTATTTCTGCTGCTTTTTTTAATCTGGCAGAATTCAACTGATTGCTTCACCACACCACAACTTACTGTTTTGCTTTTTAATTTTCTTCCTTACAATTTTATTTATTTTCATAGTGATTCCACCCTGAGGTATTAATTTTTGAAAGCATATGCCCACAAAAGATTTGTATGCCTATATTCACAGCAGTTTTTTTTTTCAGACTTGTTAAAATTGGAAGCTACCCTAATATTCCTCAGTAGGTAAATGTACAGTCCAGTTGTAATTTATCAATATAGTAAAATGCCAGCCAGAAGTATACAGGAACAGATTATAGATACAACAAATCTGAGAAGCAACAAATCACCATTTCTGTTCCATTATATTGGTCACAGACTAATCTTGTATTTGTGAGAATACTACACACAAATATGAAGGCTGTGACTACTAGAAGGTTGGAATTATTTTAGATGTTGACTGCTACAGGTATTTTTAAGGCAAATACCTGTTGAGTAGTAGTGAATGCAATATAGGGTGTCTGGAGTAGGGCAGATAAGTGAGGCTTGGAAGAAAGGTCAATGTTAGATAATGATGAGGAATTTGACTTAATGTGGTGCATGCCTGGTAATCCCAGCTACTCAGAAGGACTGAAAGTGTGAGGCCAACCTGAGCAATTTAGCTAGATCCTGTCTCAGAATAAATAATTCAAAAAATAAAGGACTGGGGATGTAGCTCAGTGGTATGGCACTTGCCTCATATTTGTGAGGCCCTGGGTTCAATTCCCCAGTACTGGGAGAGAGGTTCAGACCTGGCATTGTCCAAAATTAATTGTAAAGGAACTCATCTGCATCAATGAGATTGAAGATAATGTGGGATAAATCTGTTTTACAAGGACTGAATTTTGGAAGTAAGACTAGAAAATATATGGTCCTTTTGTGTCCAGCGATATGTATGTAATTGACTTGATTAGTATTTATATGTCTGTTGGTGTTAGTGGATAATTTGCAAATTGTGTTGTCAACACACCATTTAATCGTCTCTAAGCAGCTCATAAACAAGATTTCTTGTAATTTTAAATGTTGTTTCAAATTTTTCTGATTTTTTTACCCCCAATGCTAGGGATTGAACCCTCAGTCTTACACATACTAACTGTGCAGGCACTCTACCACTGAACTGTATCCCCAGTCCCTTTGTTTTAAGATTTTTTGTTTCTGGAAGTAAGGGTCAAACCAAGAGACTCTATCCCTAAGAAATATTCCCAGACTTTTTATTTTTTATTTTGAGACAGGGTCTTGCTAAGTTACCTAGGCTGGTCCTAAGTAGCTGTGATTATAGACATGTGCACCAACACGCCCAGCAAACATTTTTATTTATAAATGTATATGTTTGCACTTACTTATAGTGTTTCTGTATTTGTTTTTATTATAAAAATGAAGAACCAGGTGTGGTGATCCCAGCTACTCAGGAGGCTGGGACAAGAGGGTTACTTGAGCCTAGGAGTTTAAGGTGAGCCTGGGCAACATCAGAATCTCCAAAAAAGGAGGGAAAAAAAAAAAAAAGGCAGGGAATGGATATATTATATAGTTGTTTTGTTTGTTTTCTATTATCATAGACATTTTCCATGGGTTATTGAATCTCTAATGTCTGATGTTTTACCTCTGTACTTCCTCACCCCTGCCACTGCCCCCAGGTTCACAATCTATACAGTTGCATAAAAGTAGCAGAAGACTTTGTATCTCCAGAACACGTGAAGCACTGTTTCCGCCTGACTCAGGAATTCAGGCATCTCTCCAACACTCATACAAATCATGAGGATAAACTGCAGGTAAATAACTTTTCCTTCACCTCACACTGTCATTTCATCACATGATCACATACACACAGAAGGCTCATTCTTCTCTCTGAGGTTATTCTCTAGTGGTCTAACAGGAGTAAAAATGACTCAAGGCACCCCAACTGGGCCTATGGAGTCTTCCTTTCAGGAACATCTTATCAATCCTCAGTTTTCTTCAGTTGCATTTAGAGAATACTCATCTTTTAACCTAATCATTTTCAGCTAGGTGTGGTGGCACACACCTGTAAATCCCAGCAGCTCAGGAGGCTGAGGCAGGAGGATTGCAAGTTCAAGGCCAGCCTTAGCAACTTAGTGAGACCCTGTCTCAAAATTAAAAGGGCTGGGTATATGACTGAGTGGTAAAGCACCCCTGGGTTAAATCCCCAGTACCTCCCCCCCACAAACAAAAACCTTCATCATTTCCAGCATGATAGTCCCCTGTTTCTCTACTCTTGGAGAAGGTATAGTGTTTTGAATTTTAGTAACTGACTAGACATAGACACATCCCTGGTCAGCACTAAGGCAGTGGGAAGAAGAGGTACAACCCTAAAACTTTGTATAGCAAAGTTCTGTGGAGATTTAATTTTTTAGAACTGTCCTAGGAATGCTCCCTGTCCCTGAGAACTACATTTGTAGGGGTGAAAATTATTTTCCCCTTATGTAGCTGAACTGGATGTTCAGATTAGATTTTTTGTGGTCTTGAAATAGATTGGAATTTTAAGGACAATTCAATTTTAAGGACAATTTCATTATTAATGCATTTTAATAACATAAAAAGAATAAAGAATAAGGAAACAGATTTCTCTGTGCAGAATTTTTAATAGTTTGAATACACACTCTCCTGGTCTTTCACTTGTGGCCTTTTCTTCTGTCATGCTTATTTCAGTTTTGTCTTCTTTGGTTGGTGACAAATCAGGTTGGAAGAGGTGTTTTTTTGTTGTTATTTTGTTTTTGTTTTTAATTGCTCATAGATTCAATGATCTTCAACCCTGAGTTTGATCTGTTTTTCATTTTTCAATATTTGGAACACATCAACTGGGTGATGGTGCATGCCTATAATCTATTCACTCAGGAGACTGAAACAGGAGGATTTTAAGTTGGAATCCTGCCTGGGTAACTTAACAACACCCTGTCTAAAAATAAAACATAAAAAAGGTCTGGGGGTTTTGCTCAGTGACAGTGTGCTCCTGGGTTCCATCCCCAGTACCAGGGGAAAAAAAATTGGAGGAACATTTCAACCATTAAATTCTTACATGAGCCTGGCGTGGTGGTGCACGCCTGTAATCCAAGCGACTTGGGAGGCTGAGTCAGGAGGATCGCAAGTTCAAAGCCAGCCTCAGCAACTTAGTGAGGCCCTAAGCAACTCAGTGAGACCCTGTCTCTAAATAAAATACAAAATAGGGCTGGGGATGTGGCTCAGTGGCCAAGTGTCCCTGAGTTCAATCCCTGGTTCCAAAAAAAATAAATAAATAAAAATTAAAAAAAATTCTTACATGAAGTATAATCACATTAGTATTATAGGCACAATACAAACATTCAAACATATTTCAGACACCACCTCAGACTCTACTTGTAACATGTCACCTTATCTGTAAGGCCTTTCTTGACCACCTGTTTGGAATAACCACGTTGACTTCTGCTTCAACCACTCCAGTCCCCTTCTACTGTTTCAGTTTCTTCTGTAGTAGTTTTCATCATCTGGTATAGTAGTATATATTTTATCTGTCATTATTCCTTCTCAAAAGTAAGTTTTTAAGCTCTGTGAAGGCAGGAATTTTACTGTTTTGTTTTTGCAGTCCTAGGGGTTGAACTCAGGGCCTTACATATGCTAAGCAAGTGCTCTACTACTGAACTACATTTCCAGCTCTTATTTTTATTTTGAGATAGGGTCTGGCTAAATTGCCCAGGCTAGACACAAATTTGTGATTCTCCTGCTTCAGCCTCCCAGGTAGCTGAGATTACAGATGTGCATTACCACACCTGTCTTTGCTGTTTTATTCACTGCTTTCCTTAGCATGACATCTTGCACATAATAAGTGCTCAGTAAACATTTGTGGAAGTAATACAAAAAATTAATAGAGAGTAGTATAAGAGGCACTTGTGTGCCCACTACAAAGTGCCCCTTGTTTTATGAAATGAAATATCTTATATGTATACCACCTACATACATACACAACCTACATAAATACACAACAGCTTCATTGTTGAAGCTTCCATGTATTCTTCCCCTTTCCATTTCCCCACTTTCCCTCCATAGAGATAACCACAGTCTTTATGTCATTCATTTTAAAAAACTGTCTTTAGCCTGTTTGCTATTTTATTTATTTATTTATTTACTTACTTATTTTTGGTACTGAGAGTTGAAAACCAAGGGAGCTTAATCACTGAACAACATCCTTGCCCTTTTTTATATTTTATTTTATTTTATCTATCTATCTATTTATTTATTTGGGGCCGTACCGGGGATTGAACTCAGGGACGCTTGACCACTGAGCCACACCCCAGCCCTATTTTGTATTTTGTTTAGAGACAGGGTCTCACTGAGTTGGTTAGTGCCTTGCTTTTGCTGAGGATGGCTTGAACTCACAATCCTCCTGCTTCAGCCTCCCGATTACAGGCATGTACTACTGCACCCAGCTGTTTGCTTTATTTTGATGACTTTTTAATTGTGCCTTTCAACTTCACATATAACACTTGTCCCTTTTATACAAATTTTAAAAATACATGTAAGCATAATGGGGAAAATATTCCATAATCCTACCTTCTACTTTGGGGTATTTTTCCCCCCTCAGTTTTTATAATTTATTGCAGGGCTGGGGATATAGCTCAGTTGGTAGAGTGCCTGCCTCACAAGCACAAGGCCCTGGGTTCAAACCCCAGCACCACAAAAAAAAAAAAAAATTTATTGCAGTTAGCACACAGTTTAAAAATTCATCACAGGGTTTACTGGCACACATTTGTAATACCAGTGGCTTGGGAGGCTGAGGCAGGAGGCTCATAAGTTCAAAACCAGCCCCAGCAACTTAGTGAGGACTTAGCAACTTAGCAAGACCCTGTCTCAAAATGTAAAAAATAGAAAGGACTGGGGATGTGGCCAGTGGTTAAGCACCCCTGGGTTCAATCCCTGGTACCAAAAAAGAAAAAAAAAATCAACATACCAATAATATATATCAATAGTATAAAACTAAACAGCTGATAAGTTATTTCCCCCCTTCCACTGTTTATTGCATCCTTATTAGCTTTAGGACCTCTGGCAAGATTCTTTACCTTGGAACCTGTATTTCCTCAGTTTCCCATCTGTAAAATGAAGATAATAATAGAATCTACCTCATAGGATTATGCAAGGATTAAATGAAAATCCATATAAATAGCTTAGTAAGAGTACCCAGTACCTTTCAAATGATTGCATCATTCTTTCTTAAATACAGACCTATGGCTGGGTTTGGTGGCACACATCTATAATCCCAGTGATTTGGGAGGCTGAGTTAGAAGGATTATCAGTTCAAGTCCAGCCTCAGCAACTTAGCAAGAATGTGTCTCAAAACAAAAAGGGTTGGGGATCTAACTCAGTAGTAGCCTCAGGGTTCAATCCCCAGTACTGCAAGAAAAATAAATATGTAGAAGCTGGGCATGGTGGCGCACGCCTGTAATCCCAGCGACACAGGAGGCTGAGGCAGGAGGATCGTGAGTTCAAAGCCAGCCTCAGCAACTTAGCAAGGCCCTAAGCAACTCAGTGAGACCCTGTCTCCAAATAAATACAAAATAGGGCTGGGGCTGTGGCTCAGAGGCCAAGTCCCTGTGAGTTCAACCCCCGGTTCCAAAAATATATATATATATATATGTAGATAACTTATATTGTACACAATTTATAAATTCTGGTGGGGAGTGATTTAGAAAGCATTTAGTCATCTCACTAACCAGTAGGCTTAGAATCAGAGTGGAACAGAGTGTGTTTGTGGAACATAGCGTGGAGGTGCATTGAACTGACAGTGCTAATTACTCTCCAGGTAAAGAACATCATTTACCATGCAGTGAAAGATGCTGTTGGTACCCTCAAGGCTCATGAATCCAAACTGGCAAGATCTTAGGCACGGAGAAATTCCAAGCTCCCTTGTGAAGCAGGTCTTATCATTCAACACTTACAGGGAACCACAGGGTTCTCTGCAGGAGCAGAGGCCCTTCACCTGGAGCCAGTGTGGTCAGTATTACAAACTCTCCAGCCACTCTTTCTACGCTGCCTCAACACTGAAGGTTGACACAGGAAAGTCGCACTGTTCACACACACAGTTTCTGACTCCAAGCCGAGGGTGCCACATCCCCAGCCAGTGGCCTTTTGGGAACCTGGATTGCCTGAACATCACTGGGCTTTCCTGCATTATTCTCTGATTTGAGATCATGGAATCCAGGAATGTGGGCACACGTTTCTTTTCCTCTTGTGCCTAGTTAAGTGGGGGTGTGTTTGGAGGTAGAGGGAATCATGTAACTGGTACAAGTAGTGGTGATTGCTTAAATATGCCTGGTGGAAGCCTGACTGTCTCTGCACATGACCTCGGACACGGCCTGCCCCTGGAGATGGGGTACAGCTATTCCCCACACTCTCCCATGAACACTGGAGTCTTGCAGGACCCAGGGAGAACCCACTGCTTTTCCCAGGAGGCTCCAGGATTAGGAAATGTGTGTATTTAGTGAAAAATAGGTTTGTAGTGAAATAGTTACTATTTCATGAAAGTAGATATTTTTAGAATTTTTGAAATACCACAGTTGTTTTCCTGGATTATGAGGAAAGGCACATTACATTTAGTCTTCCTTTCGATAAAACTCTTTGAAGAAATATGATTTTTAGAAATCAGCTGCCCATGATAGCACAAAATTAGCCAAAGCAGAATTTAAAAGAATTGGCTTTTTAGAAGTCTTTTAGTTTCTCCCTCTCCCTTCTCAGTCTTATCTTGAGGGAACAGTCATCTGAGAAAGAACTTTGTCATGTCTGAGCTGTGGTGTGTCCCCACATATACACACTGGTGACTCCAGGAACGTTTTCACCTATTACCAGCGTTCCCTTGGGACTCCTCGTTGTTGTTTCCAAATGCTAAGGAAAGTTTGATTTCCGACATGAAAGTTTTTGTTTTTTTGGGTTTTTGTCCAGAAATATTTTCAGCAAAACTTTCCAACTCAGTGGAGTTTTTATTAAGAATTTATTTGAAAATGATGGAATTCATTGGCCCATAGGTACATTGGGAAATGTATCTCTTTCCAGCTGTACTGTAGTGCCCTGCAGGCTTGTTTATATGTTCACAGTTCTTTTTTTTTTTTTTTTTTAATAAAAGTCATTTACTGTAGAATACTTTTAATTTCACTTTCTGTATTTTAATTTTGTCGAAGGGCTGATTGGGATTTCCATGTTCTTATTAAAAATCTAACAAATCTGTTTGGAGTGGACTAAATTCTTCCAGTGCCAACCCTTCTAAAGTCAAGGCCATATTGAGGGCTGGTTTAGAGATGAGGTTTCATTTCTAGGTCTTTGTTATTGCACTGAACCTGATTATTGCTCTTTGCTTCCTGAACTTGTTCCCAGCTGGGAGAAAGGAGAAGTGCCACGGTGAAGTCAGTGTGGTTTGAGAGTAAAGGCAAGGAGACACATGAGTTAGAGGGTAGGTGGAGAGATGAATTTTCCCAGTTTATGCTCTGTGAAGAGATCTTACCTTCTTAGGGCAGACAAAGTCTGGGGGAAATGGCCCAAATGAAATTTATTTTTGTTTATCAAGAAAAAGTGGTTTAAGGAATAAGGACAGAATGCATTCCAATTAGAAGAGGCACCTTAGAGGGGAGGTCGTAAAGAATAGCAAGAGGGGTTATTAGAGGCTACTTCTCTGGAACCTGTTGTAGCCTGGATATATAATAACCAGGTTGAAAATAGATCATTTTGTAGTTCAAGGATATTGAGTTTGAATAAGACCATAACTATTTGAATATAGAACTCAGCATGTCCATTCAGTCTGGATGAGCACAGGTTGATGCTGTGGTTAACAGAAGGATTACACCTCAACATAAAGGGTAAAGAAATAGTGAAATTTAAAATGGAACAGAAAAGGAGAGCAATTGGGCAGGGCGGGGGTTGCATTGAAGCTTGGCTGCTTTGGTGAAAATCAGGAAGCAGGCTAGCCTACCTTCTGGATATAAATGTCTTCAGAATTAGGACATCCACTGCCACCAGTGCTTACTGATGGGGGTGGAACTGGAGGCCCTGGACTCATCACTGATCTAGGACCCAGGCCCCTCTCCCAGCCCCTGTTTGAAATTTAAGGCTCACACTTCCCCAGCCCCTGCTCTGTTCTGCTGCAGAGCTAACTGACAACCTGGAAAAATATAGCTTAGGCAGGGCCTCTTTGAACTGGAGATTGGTGATTGTGAAGAATGGGTGGGGTGGGCAGGTGTAGTTGTCTTTCTGACTTTAGGAGCCCAGGTGGATGTCTTTACACCGCCTGTAATGGGGAAGGAGCATCTGCTAGTCAGCAGTGAGGTATGTAACCTGCTTGAAGTAGACTGCCTGGGTTCATAACTTAGCAGTGTGACTCAGTGATTTTGTGACCCTTGGCAATTTATTGAAGTTCCCTAAACTTTCCATGTCATTATCTTAAAAATGAAGATAAATATAATTTCGGCCTTCTAGGGTTTGGAGGATTCGATGAAATGCATATGAAGCTCTTAGGACAGGGCCTGCCTCACAAAAAACAATCAACAAATCATAGTTGTTCCTTGTAGGAGAGTGAAGCCTTCAGCCTGTTGTGGGCAAGGAAGGAGGTGGGCTGGAGGTGATATTAGGATGGGATCAAGATGGCCTGCAGGACCTCAGCCGCAGGGGCTCAAGGCCCAAGAAAGGTGGACAAGCGATTAAAGGAAGGCACAGAGGGTGAAGGCGCATGCCCAGCCACAGCAGGTGCTAGAGGGGCGCGCCGCCGTCGTTGCGGCCTCCCCTTTAAGAACCGCCACCGCCCACGGTCCGCCGCTGCGGCAGGGACCTCCCCTTTAACGGCGGCAGCTCCGAGCTCCGCTGCCCCCGAGGCGGCTGCTGCTGCTACTGCAGCTCCTGTGCTGCCGCCGCCGTTCGGCCTCAGACAGCTGCATCCTAGACCCGGGCGGGGTCCCCGCCCCGCGCAGCGCCTGGCCCAGCCATGGTGTCCTGGATCATCTCTCGCCTGGTGGTGTGAGTGCAGAGGCGGCGGCGGCTGGGCGCGCCCGGGTTGGGGGCCATAGGGGCCAATGATGGAGGGCGGGGGTATTAAATACCCGAATGGACTATACCGCGGCTTCATGCAGCACTCGCCTAAAGGCACATCGTTCCTGTTTGGGACCCTAGGGATGTAGAACCCAGGACTGGAAGGGGGACACGAGGAGAGCTGGCAGGCCTGAATTCCCAGAGACCTCACCCACATTATTTTTTCATAACCTTTTTTATTTTTAATTGCCCTGCTCCTGTGCCCTCCCCCATCCTAGGGGCTAAGCAGCGGCTGATTTATAAGGGGAGGTGGGCACGTTCCTTTTCCACCTAACAGATCTGGGCTGGAGAAACCCCTCCAACCAGGCCTCCTCTCCCTGGGAGAAGAGGAGAGTGAGTAGGAAAGAGTGGGGAGCGAGGCAGGGCCTCATCATTCCATAGCTCGGGAGCCATGGCCGATTCCCTGGGCCTCCCAGAGGGCTCCTGCCCTCCTCCAGCTTTCACTGTCAGGAGACTGAGGATGAGGACACCTGCCCCAAAAGCCCCAGGAAGGAAGACTGGGCAAGGGGAAGCAGAGATGCTGGGAGGACACAGTGTAGGAGGTAACAGGGAAAGGAGGTGTGTGTTCAGCCTAGGGTTGTGAAAACCACTGCCGGGAGGGTGTTTGTTGGCCTTTATTCACTTGCCAGCCACACAGCCACATTGTGGAGTGATGTCCCTAGCACCTCCCCCAAACTCCAAAGGGAACCCACACTCACATCCCTGCATTTTGTCCTTGAGGATTCTGCCCCACATTCCATCTGCAGAGGCTGGGTTGGAAGTAATGTGCCTCCATCAGGCAGCCCTACAAGTTGTTCAGGGGGCCCTCCTTGTGGGCCTCAGAGCCAAACACTGCCCTAGCTCAGGACCCTACCCCTCAGCCTCCACCATAGGAACTGACATCCCAGCAACCCCACCCTACTGGCTTCTCATTCAGTGCTGTCATGTGCTTGTGTCCTGGTTTCCTCTAGACCCATTCTTTTTGCCCATCCCACCCCAAAGGGAATCTACAGGCCTTATTACCTCTATATGGCCTTCAGGGTGGCTGCTTCTCTGTGGCCTGGGGAGGACTCCTAAGAGGCATCGCTCTTCTTCCTTCCCAACCTATGTCCTGTCTGTGGCCTATAATGGAATCATCAGCCAAGGCCTTGAGCCCAGGGCCCTTCCCTAAGCCTAATCTTGGAGGAGTTGACATGGAAGAATAAACTTCTTTGCTTCTTCCAGGGCCTCCTGCCCCTGTGCCCTTTGGTCCCCAGGGCCACAATGTGCCTCTAACTGCCAGGTTGAGTGTCATGTTAAGTGGTGTCAGGTTCTTTTGCCAAGCTGGCCCTACCCAACCTGGCTCTGAGACAAGGAGGTAGAAGGTAAGGGCTGATGGGTTGAAAAGCATGAGGCCCAGAAGGAAGATAGCTCCATGGCAGTGACTGGACCCACACTCCTCATGACTTGTTTGTCCGTAACCAAGGATCATGGCTGAAGGGACCACACTGGACACTCTGGTCCCTGGGTCTTTCTGGGCCTCCAGAGCTAAAGAGGAAATGACAGTGGAGGGGGAGGTGCATCTCCCTTGCTGGTTGAGTCCCCCATACTTATGTATCTCCTGAGTCTTGACAGCTTTGACCTTAACCCCTAACAAGACTCCATCATTCCTGCTGATGTGGCTCTCTGGAGTTCTGTCCCTTTTCCCCTTACCTACCCAGGGGCCGATGCAGAGCTGGGAGGGAGAGGGGCCCAGTAACTATGCCTGCCTCCCTAGGCTCATCTTTGGCACCCTGTACCCAGCCTATTCTTCCTACAAGGCCGTGAAGACCAAAAACGTGAAGGAATATGTGAGTGGATGACCTATACCCCCTACCCAACCCACACAGTAGAGACAGGGAAGGACAGTGGGTCATATTACAAATGAAGGTGACTATATGCCAGCACCATTGGCCATTAACAAGAGACCCTGGGTAAAGGAGGTTCCTGGGTGTTCCTTTTGCCCAGCTTTGGCATGTTCCACAAAGTTGGGGTCCTGGGTATTCCTCCCCACAGCCCTGGTATAAGGAGCCAGTAGATGGGGGTGGGGAGGTCCTAGGTATTCCTGACCCTTCAGTCCTGGGCAGCAAATGCTGCCTTCTGTTCCCTCAGGTGAAATGGATGATGTACTGGATCGTCTTTGCCTTCTTCACCACAGCTGAGACGCTGACGGACATTGTGCTCTCCTGGTGAGGTCCAGCATCCCTCTCTGCACCTTAGGGCCCAGGCCTCTATCTTTCTCTCATCAGCGAGACAGACAGATGATTGGGCCCCATAGGGGAGTCCCCCAACTCCTAACAGTCCCTGGGGGTCTTTGATATTCTTCTCCTTGCCTGACTTGATCAGCAGAATAAGAGCAAATAGATGGGCATGGTGGCACACATCTGCAATCCCAATGATTTGGGAGGCTGAGGCAGGAGAATCACAGTTCAAGGTCAGCCTGGGCAACTACAAGAGGCCCTGCCTCAAAACAAAAAATAAAAACACTAGGGATGTAGCTCAGTGGTAGAGTGTGTCTGGGTTCAATTCCCACTACTCCAAAAAACAAACAAACAAAAAAACCCACATTTCTTTCTGGAAGCATCCAAATCACCATAGTGGAGTTTAGGAGACTTATTTCTGCTATGCTTACTGTGACCTTAGGTAGGTCACCACTATCTACGCCTTGGCTTCCTTATTTGTGCAATAGACATGTGATTCAATCCTGTAGACATTGGATGCTTGTATTTCCGAAGCATTTTCCCAGGTAATTCTAGACTGTGTGCAGTTGAGAACAGGGAATATGTCTGAATCATCTGCATAGTCACAGTAGGAGCTCAAAAATGTCTGCTGAATGAGCAACTGCCTCTTGGAAGGGAGAATTAACAACACAGTACTCAAAGTCAAGAGAGTTTTACCTAGAGGTGGAAGAGAAAAAGACAGTAGCATTTATAGATAATTTTTTGAGAACAATAGAGTTAGTAGAAAATGGAGATTAGAAAAGAGATGTCTTCAAGGTTGAGGATAGTGCTAAGTCTAGATCCTTTTGATACAGGGAAGGAAAGGGCTTTGATGAGGGCTTTGTGGGGACATTGGAGTCCTGAAGAAGTTTGTAGCAGCTATGGGAAATGGAAAACAGTCCTTAAAAGTGAGGCATGTGGGCTGGGGATATAGCTCAGCTGGTAGAGTGCTTGCCTTGCAAGCACAAGGCCCTGGGTTCAATCCCCAGCACTGCAAAAAAAAAAAAAAAAAAAAAAAAAGTGAGGCATGCTGGGTATAGTATGCCTGCCTATAGTCTCAGCTACATGGACGCAAAAGGATCATTTGAGCCCTGGAGCATGGGGCCAGCCTGAGCAGCATAGCAAAACCCTATATTAAAAAAAAAAAAAAAAAAAGATTCTTTTTCGTATCAGGAATTGAACCCAGGAGTGGTTATCCACTTAGCCCCAGAGCACCCCCCGCCCCCCCTTCTTATGAGACAGGGTCTTGCTAAGTTGCTGAGGCTGATCTTGAACTTGGGATCCTCTTGCCTCAGCCTCCCAAGCCTGCACCACCACTCCCAATGAAAAAAAAATTTTTTTTAATTTAAAAAATTGAGGATGGTCATGGTGGTGCACACCTGTACTCCTAATGACTCAGGAGGCTGAAGCAGGAGTGTCAAAAGTTCAAGGCCAGCCTGATCGACTTTGTGAGATCCTGTCTCAAAACATAAAAAGGGATGGGGATGTAGTTCAGTGATAGAGTACCCCTGAATTCAATCCCTAGTACTAAAAGGAAAGAAAAGTGTGTGTGTGTGTGTGTGTGTGTGTGTGTGTGTGTGTGTATCATGGCAGCAAATACTGGGATTCAGATCCCATCCCAGCCCTCTTCATGGAGGGAGGGCAGGAAGAATAGGAGGTGAGGAGCAGGCATGAAACTGAAAGGTTAAGGAGCTTACCTTGGCCTTGACCCCAAAGCAGAAGAACAGGGGTCTTCTACAGGAATGAGAGGGCAGAATTTAGAGAAGAGGGCAAAGAGAGCCACTGCTGGGTAAATTTTCTTCTGAAATCACTTCTTGCCATCCTACATGAAGTCTCAGCTGAGCCTCCCAGTCCCCTTGGGAGCCTCATGAGTACCCAGTGCACTAAGGGGTGGGGGACCAACCAGGGTTAAGCAGAGGTCACTGCTGCTGAGCCTCGCATACCCCCTGACACCCTTGCCCCATGCCTTACACTTGCCTCTGTCCCCCCAGGTTCCCCTTCTACTTTGAGCTCAAGATCGCCTTTGTGATATGGCTTCTGTCCCCTTACACCAAGGGCTCCAGCGTACTCTACCGCAAGTTTGTGCACCCAACACTGTCCAACAAGGAGAAGGTTTGGCCCCACTCAGCTTGCTTCCCAGCCTCCTCCAGGCCAAGGCAGCCTTGCCCCTGCAGCTATACAGCCTTGTGCCATACATTCCTGGCTCTCCCTTTGGGTGTCCAGAGCCTAAAGTGACCTGTCAGTGCCCCATATTCCTGGAGTGGACAGTACCTTTGTGCTGGGTGAGAAAAGAGCAGGGCCTTAACAGCAGCACTCACCCCTGACCTATTCCTCCTTCCCTTCAAACCTCTCAGGAGATCGATGAGTATATCACACAGGCCCGGGACAAGAGCTATGAGACCATGATGAGGGTTGGCAAGAGAGGCCTGAACCTGGCTGCCAATGCTGCGGTCACAGCTGCTGCCAAGGTGAGATGGGGTGGGCCCAGACTTTGAGGACCCCCGCCTTGTTTGTCTCGTACTTCTGGCCAGGCCCTTGGCATCCACCGTATCCTCAGGGCCATAGAGACTTTGGTCTTGTGCAGCTTGGGCTACCAATCCTAGCTCTGTCTCCAGCCAAGTTATTTCTGCTGTCCAGCCATAGTTTCCTCATGTGACCACAGGGAAAGTTTGACCCAGATCTCAGTGCTGAGTAGGCCTGGGTAAGAACAGTGTGGGGAAAGCACTGAGCCCTGGAGCTGTTGCCAGCACCATGGTGACCTCTGTCTCCAACCCCCAACCCTACCCGCCACCCCGCTCTCTTGGTGTGTGTGGTGGTGATCCTAGGGCCAGGGGGTGCTGTCAGAGAAGCTCCGGAGCTTCAGCATGCAGGACCTGACACTGATCCGAGATGAGGATGCACTGCCTCTGCAGGGACCTGATGGCCGTCTCCGACCTGCCCCTGGTGGCCTTCTGGACACCATTGAGGACTTAGGTACAGGCAGGGGCCAGGACTGTGGGGGAGGCGCAGGGTGGAGGAAGCCTGGTGGGAGACCCCTGGACCTTTGTTCACCTTTCCTCCCCACCAACCAGCTGATGACCCTGCCCTGAGTATAAGGTCTAGCACAAACCAGGCAGATCCCCGGACAGAGACCTCAGAGGATGACATGGGAGACAAGGCCCCCAAGAGGGTCAAATCCATCAAAAAAGTGCCCAAAACCGAGGTGAGAGCATGGTCTTGAGCTTGAGGAAATGGAGAAGGGGTAGTGGCACCGAGCTGAGTCCTGTCTTTCTCCCTCCCTCCACAGCCACTGGCTTCCAAGACACTGAAGACCAGGCCCAAGAAGAAGAGCTCTGGTGGGGGCGACTCAGCTTGAGGTCCCAATGCCCCCAGGCTGTGGAGCGAGGAGGGAGCCCAAGGAAGGGCCACAGCCCTAGCCCCTGTGCTATACTGTGCCACCAGCCTAGGTGTCTCAGGCTCTGGGACCCCCTCAGATAGCCATTCCTGAGGCCACCCAGTAGCCACTCCTCTGGAGGGGGCTTGGAAAAGAGGAGAGAGGCCCAGCTGTGGGGGTTGCAGGTAGAGGCGGCCCCAGAGCTGAGTACTGAGCTCCCAAGGAGGCGGGGGCTCCTCAGCCCACATTGCTCTTCTCCCCACTCTAGTCTTGCCCCGCCCACCCAGTGCCTTGCTGAAGACCATGGTCATCCCCTTCTCTGATGCCCTGACATGCCCCACTGTTCTCCCTGGGATAGGGGTTGGGGCAGTCACAGCCAGATGAACCAAGGAAGGGCCTGAAGGCACTGGGAAAAAGGGAGCAAATAGGGCAGTCCTTGAGGGACCTGGATGGGGCTTCTAGGCACAGCTTTGAGTGAAGAACATGGGTTTTGTGTGGGTTTAAATGACTGGGATGCCCTAGTCAGCTGCATCTGGTAGGGCCGTGTGCTACATGTCCCCACCAAAAAAAGAGGTGGGGTTCAGCATGTGAGTGTGAGTGTTTATTTTATTGGGTCTGGGGCTGGGGCCAGGCTGGGGCTAGTTTGGGTGAAGGACTCTCCCTCCATTGGTCACCTCCTTCTGCTCTCAGCCCTGGCCTTTCCCCCTCTTGACTCTCCCTGCTAGTCTCTGAGCCTCAGAGGATCCCAGCCCACAACAGGATGGGGCTCCAAGGGACCTCTCAACTCCCCTTCTGTCCTTGATCCTTTTTGCCTCACCCACTGCTGCCCTGACTGACTCCTCCAGACCCCAGGTCACGGCAGAGGCCCTGCTGAGCTGGCTCCTTTCTCTTCCCACTGGGTCCTTCCTTGCCCCAGAGTCCCCTTCTTATGCCAAGCAGAACCCTATCAGAGATCATCCTCCAAGCCTACCCCATGTCCCATTTCTGCTGTGGTTCTGTCAGGGCCAAGAGGAACCTGTGACAAGAGAAATGCAGGAGCTTAGAGACTCTCAATTCCTTGGAAAAATAGTGCCCATTGGACTGTTGGCACTGGATAAACCAATAAACCAAATTCTGGCACCTCATTTATTTTGACCTCTGTGGTGATGGTGTTTTTCCTTTCTTTTAAGGTTTCCAATATCATTTTATTCATCAAATCAGGCTTTTACTTTAAATTCTTACAATTTGCATGTTAATTAAAAATCAACACTTGTAGAAAACATTAAGTGACTGAAATTATATTGTGCTAAACTATTTAATGTATCAATACATAAATGTCCTTCAGAGCTCAAAATTCAATATAAAACCAAATATTAACTTTGTCCAGTAGAGAAATATAAATGCTAACAAACAAGGTATAAAGTAATTGTTAGCATATGTAAATTGAAATTTTATTTCCAAATGTGCCTTAATCTTCAAGCTTCTTTTTCACAGTGAGGCTTATTTTACAGAAATAAAGTGACTGGTAATAATTGTTAATAAACTCCACTGAACATATTAATAAAGAACATATTAATAAAGATAGTGGAAAACGCACAGTAACAGAAAACAGTTGGTAACATCCATTTACTAATATGTTACTAAGTTTTTTTTAATGTTCATATGACTTGTTCATACTAGTTAAAATGTTATTTTGAAATAGTTTATTATGCATTAGACTTAGTCTATTTTGGAGGGGAGGGCCCTTTTAAAACATAAAGAAAAATATCTTTTAAAAGAAAATGTCTATTAGCCGGGCGTGGTGGCGCACGCCTATAATCCAAGCGACTTGGGAGGCTGAGTCAGGAGGATCGCGAGTTCAAAGCCAGCCTCAGCAACTTAGCGAGGCCCTAAGCAACTCAGTGAGACCCTGTCTCTAAATAAAATACAAAATAGGGCTGGGGATGTGGCTCAGTGGCCGAGCGTCCCTGAGTTCAATCCCTGGTTCAAAAAAAAAAAAAAATGTCTAAGGGAAAGTGTGTATACTCATAGCTTTTTTTGGGAGGGGGGAGGTTGCTGGGGATTGAACCCAGGGGCACTCAGCCCCTGAGCCACATCCCCAGCTGTTTTTATATTTTATTTAGAGATAGTCTTGCTAAGTTGCTTGGGGGCTTCACTAAGTTGCTGAACTCTGGATCCGCCAGCCTTGTCATCCCCAGAAGCTGGAATTATAGGCATGTGTCAACTGTGCCCCACCATCTCTCTTTTTTTGACCTAATAAGAACATAAATGTCAATGGCTATTTAAGAATATACAAAACCCGAACTGAATGCAATTCTTCAATTTGTTCAGCTTAGCAAGTCAAATCTGTCATTCCCCAAAAAAATCCAATTCACTATTCAAAGGTATGTCCTTGGATCGGTCTATTTTCTTACAAGATTTATTTTTCAAAAGAATAGGATTTGTTTGGCACTGTTAATTAACATAACTCGGAGCTAAACAAATGATTTTTCTCATTTAATTTTTTCAAGCTGGAAGAAAACAGTTTAAACTAGATTTCCTAAGACAATAGGTAGATCAACATTGTGAAGAAAGACCTCTAAGTTTAAATTCTAAAAACACTATGGGTTTTAAACAAATCAGTGCTTTTCCCTCACCCTTTACACAGCACTGAGGAATTCCAAATACAAATTGTAGAAACCAGTATATGGAATGTTTAAAATAATCTTGCTAAAAATAATTATGAAAATATTTTTTAGAAATTAAAGATGGGGGCCGCACACAGTGGCGCACACCTGTAATCCCAGCACTTGGGAAGCTGAGGCAGGAGGATCGCGAGTTCAAAGCCAGCCTCAGCAACTTAGCGAGGCCCTAAGCAACTCAGTGAGACCCTGTCTCCAAATAAAATACAAAATAGGGCTGGGGATGTGGCTCAGTGGTGGAGTGCCCCTGGGTTCAATCCCTGGTTCCAAAAAAAAAAAAGAAATTTAAGATGGGGGCCAGGGGTGGTTGCGCACACCTGTAATCCCAGCAGCTCGGGAAGCTGAGGCAGAAGGATCTCAAGTTCAAAACCAACCTCAGCAAAATTGAGGCACTAAGCAACTCAGAGACCCTGTCTCTAAATAAAATACAAAATAGGACTGGGGATGTGGCTCAGTGGTGCCTAAGTTCAAGACCCGGTACCAGCTACCAAAAAAAAGAAATTTAAGATGGGGCTGAGGTTGGTGCTCAGTGGTAGAGAACTTGCCTCGCATGTGGATTTGATTCTCAACACTATATGTAAGTAAATAAAATAAAGGTCCCACTGACAACTAAAAATATATTTAAAAAAAAAAGAAATTGATGTAAAATACAATTGCTTTGTGCTGTACACAGGTGGGAAGGACCCCAGTGAAAAGGAGGACCCAGCTTGAAGCGTGCCAGGGATGGGTAGGAAAGGAAAAGGCCAGACTGTGAACCCAGTAGCACTGATCTCCAGGGAAGTGATACCCTTGGGTTGGTTCTGTCTGGGAAAATGGTTTTGATGTTTAAGATAAAGCCAGGAATCTAAGAGGGCCCAGCTCTGAGAGTTGTCTTGTCACTCAGAATCCTACCACAAGACTCTAGCAGATCCTCTGGTATCCCACAGAAAGTGCCAGGTATAAGCTCTAGGGACAAAGACCCCAGTGAGGTCCCAAGGGAAAGAGAATAGGACATGGGATCTGCTGGGTAAAGCTGGAATATGTAGTCACAGTGCCTAGAAAGGTCAAAAATATTGGAGGGGGTTGAGGGAAGAGGCAGAGAAAAGGAAGCTAAGATGGGTTGTGGAAGAACCAGCCCCTTTGGTCTTGAGGACAGACAGGACACTTGTAGGCTGGACTAGGATCTAAGGCATGCTCAGTGTAGCACCAGGAAAGGGAGGGGCAGAACCCTGAACTGCTGGGCTAGGCTGGAAGAGAAAAGCGAGGCTGTAGGGTATGGGATCAGTTGGCTGATCATGAGAGCCTGGAAGGCCAAAACCCAGGAGAAAGAAAAGAATGGCAGAGGCTATGACTGAAGAGAAATTAGCAAAGGAAAAGAGCTTAGAGGAAGAGAGGGCAAAGAGAAATAACAGCTCAGCCTGTGGTAGGAAAATGGAGGAAACAAACCATGGGGTGGGATAGAGGCCAGGTTCCCCAAGTATGGCAAAATATCCCTACATAAGGATTTCTATAGTATAACAGGGCATGTCCACCTGCCACACTTGAGCCAAGCTACCAAGAATCTCCTGAACTGAGGTCGTAGTGGGGGTAGGTACCTTGGGACTCTCCTGGATTCCTCCAAGAAACCACCTCTCTGAAGGCCATTCCTTTCACCATTGATCCCTGAGCAATTTGGTCTCTTTTTCCAGTCAGAAGGAGCGGAAGGTGCCAGGGTAGAACTCAGGGATAGATTCATTCTAGAAAGATCCCCATAGAGTAAGGCTGTATAGCCCATGCCAGTAGTTACCATGTGGCCAGGGAACCAGGTTAAGCTTGCTACCTAAATCTCATTAGCTACTTCTATCTCTCTCTCACACACACACACCTTTGGCTAACACTCAGGTACATGTTTGTACCCACAGTGACTGGTGGATAAGGAGGTTACTGCCAAATTCTGTATTACCAAGCTCTCCAGGCACATCTGAGTTTCCTTGTGTCAAAGGAACATTTCCAAGCTCATTGGCTTGTTGCCATGGAAACATTCAGACTTCCAGAACTCTGGGAGTAGGGCCTGCCCCCCACTGTACAGGGGAGGAGAAGAGCTGGAGGGTGACAAAAAGAATGTATGGAAAGGCTCCTGGGAGGAGGCTGGCTGAGGAGACACATCTGGATCTTGATGACCCTTTGCTGTCCCCTCATTCCCTTGGACCACCTGTCCTCTCCCCTCTGCCTCAATAGATCTTTCCAGGAGTAGATCTCTCCAGGCCAAAGGAATGGAAAAGAGATGTCAGAACAAAGAATTTAGAGCCAGGTGGCAGGTATAAGATCACTTCCTGGGTCACCAGGGTCTTTGAGAAGTATTAGCTTTGGGGGTTGGGGCTCAGGTCTAGCACTGTGTCCATACCTGGGCCTTCTTAGGGACATTAAACAGGTCCCAAGCTAGGACTGCCTCAGGCCTGGAGCCACTTCAGCAGGCTTCTCCTCCCCACACCCAGAGAACTTGTTTAAAATGGGATTTCCAGGCCCTGATGTCAGAGGAAAACCAGAAGCTCCATCCAGCTTGTGCCAGCTCTCGCTTGATTAGCAAAGCAGAGTTCAGGCTCCGCCTGAAAGGAGGAGGGCAGACAGAGGAGGGAGGGGCTTGTGGGCTCTGGGCCACGGTCCCCCTATCTGTGGGCATCCTGAATGATAGGGACAAGCTGTTTCCAGGTCAAACCCCCCCCCCACCACCACCACCACCACTGACTTCACCATTACCTTAAATTTCAGCCAGTGCATCATCTTCCTCCAAAATTCCCCCGTTTTTTGTCTGTGCTGGGTCACGCCTGTCAGGATAAAGACACCTCAAGTTCTTAGAGCTGGACAGCGGCTTCCATTTGGGTCCTGCCTGTCCCACCTGTAGGCTGGAGACAACGATGGTGAGAGGGCTGACTGCAAGGAAGGAAAAGGCCACTAGGTGGAGCTGCTTCCTCCCAATGTGGGATTCCGCGACGGTAGAGGACAACCCTCTCCAGTTGCTCAAGCCTGGTGCATAAGAGTGTGAGGCTGATGAAAAGTTTACCTTTGCGGGTGAATGGCTGTGGATTCTCAAGCAATCTCTGCCTAAATCCAGCCTGTGTGCACACCTTCTGCCACCTCCCTGCCAGAGGTGGTCAGACATAGAAAGCACCCTCTTGAGGCCAACGTCAGGCACCCTCCTGGAGCAGGGAAATTGCCAGGCTGACCTTGGGAGAACCTACAGACCAAGGGTTCCAACCTGGCCTTCTGAAATGGCATCTAGAGAGGCTGGTGGAACATTTAATGATCTGGAGGGAAGAGGGGTCCTAGTGGGGGTTGGGTCCAGAGGGAGGGAAGCTCACACAGTTGCAGTGTTCCCTGGACATGGCCACAATGGCTGCTTGAGGCCTGCTCCAGGCTTCCCTGCCTCCTACTTTTTCCCTTATTTTCATCCAGAGTACTGTGGAGTAGGAAGAGAACACTAAGTCCCTAGTCCCCTAGCCCTGGAATCCCCAAGTATTTTTTCAGGGACTGAGGGTGGTGCTCCTCAATGACCTACCTTTCCATGACCTCTTTCCTAAACTGACCCCATCATCCCTGCATCCCTGATTAATTACACTGTCTTTCTGTCCCGGTCAGATGAGTGATCAATAAATAATACTGTTTGAAATATTGATGGCGAGTTTTACACCAGCATCCCTAAGCTGTATCTATCATTTGAAAACTTAAGTCCTGACAGGGAAATGCATGGCTCCCTAGACAGCTGGTTCCTGTCCCTACAACACAGGGTCTTTCTTTGCCAAGATTTCTACCCAGTTTCTTCTCAACCAAAATTGTGACTCTGTCCCCACCAACTAAGAGGAAGAGACCTCAGAGATCAACTCAGCCAGCCCCCTGGGAAGGATGCGGTAAGCTAAAGCAAGCAGAGATGCTTCCTGACCCCTTGGTTCCCATGATGTGATCCAGATGCATTTCCTCTGTTCCAAGTTCATCTTGGACCTACCAGGTCCAACTTTCTAAGTGACCAACTCAGTTGACTACAGCCTCCCAGGACCCACGTGTTTTCTGGAGTCTAAGCAGAAGGCACTCATGTGCCTCCAGACTTCTCTGGCCCAGGTCACTTCCATCTGATTTGTTATCTAGGAAGAACGGAAGGACAGGAGAGGAGACAATAAAAGCTCTGGAGCCAACTCACCCAGGGGGAGCTGCAGAAGCCACACCCACTCAAAAATCTTTGCAGGCACACCCTTGTTCTCCTACTTCACGAGGTCAGCTCCTGAGAGCAATGCAAGTCTCCACTCAGATACACCCTCCAACCCATCACCAAGCTGTCAGATGCCCACTTCCAAGCAACTGCCACACCTGTCCTTCCCACTGACAGCACCCATCAACCTATTTGGTTATTGCCTGTTTTCAAGTCTATTTCTCCACCAGACCGAAAGCCTGGCACAGGCAATGGGTCTTGCTGGTTCACCACCATTTCTCCAGCATCTAGGATGACACACAATAAGCACTCAGCACATTTTCATAGAATGTTTGAATGATGTTCCTGCAGCATTCTCTCATGCCTGGAAAAACAACCTTCAAAGCCCAGCTCCCTCTGCTGAGTTTCTTGCCTGCACCTGAAGATGAATGTCCGCGCTACACAGAAGCTGCCCTTGCTCTGATTCCCCCAGCAGGTGCCCACGCGCTCGCTCTCCTTTTCCTTCTCTCACACACAGATGGGAGTCAGCTTTCCAGCCACATTCAGTTCTCACTTTAATTCAAATGCTAAATTGGGAAGAAAAGCAGCTTCACACTCCCAATTTAGCCTGGGAGAGAAAAACTGAGACAGCCTGGATGTTGCCAGGGTAAGGAAAAGGCTTGGTTTAGGTTTGGGAGATGATGGCAAACCTACCCAAAATTCCAGAGAAAACCATGAATCCCCCCACCTGCTCCTAAAAATAAACATCCAGAATTCTGACCCCAAGGGGATCTAGAAAGACACTTTCCTATACCAGAGCAGCCATTGGGCATTTCCTCAGGATGGCATCGGAAGGAGGTAGGGGGTCTTTGGTTATTAAAACTATCCAGCCAGGCATGATGACATGCACCTGTAGTTACTGCTACTTGGGAGACTTGAGGTAGAAGGATCACTTGAGCTCAGGAATTCAAAATCACACTGGCCAATACAGTGAGACACTAAGAAAAAACATATAGCCAGGTGAGGTGGTGCCTGCCTATTATCCCAGCAACTTGGGAAGCTGAGGCAAAAGTATCGCAAATTCCAAGTCAGCCTCAGCAACTTAGTGAAAGCCTAAGCTATTTAGTGTGACCCTGTCGCAAAATAAAATAAATAAAAAGGGCTGAGATGTGGCTCAGTGGTTATCCCAGTATCCACCCACCCCCACAATACATATATATATTTGTATGTATATATATGTAAATATATATGCATATTTATGTGTATATATATATAAATATGTATATATATATATATATATATATATATATATATATATATATATCTCCAGGAAGAGACATGCTGTTGCTTGGGTCACTGGTAGTAGAAAAGTACAAAATTCTTCTAAATCTGACTTTAATAGCCCTCTCCATAGTTATAGGTTATTGCCTCTAGATGATGAATTAAAACTCTTGAGTCCACAAATAGATACTTACATACTAATGTTTTCAGCAGCATTATCCACAAAAACCAAAAGGTGGAAACCACTATTTGTTCATCAACAGAAGGATAGATACATAAAATATGGTATATATGTATCTTGGAATATTATTCAGTCTTAAAAAGGAATGAAATTTTGATAAATGCTGCAATATGGATGAACCATGTGAATATTTATATATAATTCAGTGCATAATTGAATGGCATTAAATTCTATTTATATGTATATACATATATATATATACATACACACGCATATCTATATAGCATTCTACCACTGAGCTACCCCAGCCCCAAAATAAATATTAATTAATGAATCAAATTTAAGAGACATTATGTCCAATGTCAGCTTTAAGACATTGTCATCCAGCCACGATGACCCTCTATGCAACTGAACTATAGGGGAACTGGGTCCTCTAAGTTCCAAAGACCCCCGCCCCCCACTTTGCCTGTTGTAGGAACAGAAGTCCTGCCTCTGCCCAGAGTAAAGCAGACATAGACCACTCCACAGATGTCCTAGGGACAGCAGCTGACTCTCCCTTCTACTGCTACTTGTCAATGTGATCATCTGGACGGAAGCTCTTCATCCTGGTGCAAGCTGCCAGCTTCCTCTCCACACACTTATTTTGACTTTGCCCTAAAACAGTATTCCCATATGGAAGAACTGATAAGAGGTTGGAGAAGGAGAAGAGAGGCCCTGCCATCCAGCCTCCCAACCACCCTATTGTCACTGTACCAAGAGAAATGGGTGGTCCTTTGGACTGAGCTGCCTGTCAGTGAATTTAGGTGTCAATTTTTCTCAGTGTCTTTCAGCCTCTGAGTGGGAGGCCCCTGTGGAAGTCCTTGTGATAACTGGTACTGATGCATCCTGAACTCTCTTCTGAACTCTGGCCTGGTGGTCTGCTGGTCTCACCATCTGTCCTTGCCCACCGAGCCTCCCTTGATTATTATAAAATTACAAGTTGAGGGCTGGGAATATAGCTCAGTTGGTAGAGAGCTTGCCATGTAAGCACAAGGCCCTGGGTTCAATCCCCAGCACCGCAAAAAAATAAAATAAATAAATAAATAAATAAAATTACAAATTGAGTCTCTGATTGCCTGGGAAGCATCTCAGTGGTTGGAAGCTGAATTAAGAGCTTCCACTCACTGTGCTTCATCCATGAGAACACGGGTCACATGGCTGTCATTGCTTTTTTACTTCTCTGCCTCTCCCATTAGGCTATGAGAGAAGATGCCCATGGGTTGGGGAGGCTGAGGCAGGAGGATCAAAGTTCACTTGCCAGTCTCAGCAACTTAGCAAGTCCCTAAGCAACTTGGAGAGACCTGGTCTCAAAATAAATAAAAAATAAAAATGGCTGGGGATGTGGTTCAGTGGTTAAGCATCCTTGGGGTCAAACCCTAGTACCAAAAAAGAGAGAGAAAGAGAGAGAGAGAGAGAGAGAGAACCCTCCTTAATTCTCTATATCTTTAATGCTTAGAGCAGAGATGATTTTTTAAATACCTTTATTTTTTAATTTATTTTTATGTGGTGCTGAGGATCAACCCAGTGCCTCATTCGTGCTAGGCAAGTCCTCTACCACTGAGTTACAACCCCAGCCCCAGAAATGATATTAAATGAATGAATAGAAAATCTGTTCATTTGTCTATTTCTCCTCTTGACTTGATTTGAGATCTTTGCCAGGTGAAAAAGTCACCTGATTCATTAGGGAACCCCAGAAAACAGTTCTTGGTACAAGCTGGGGTTCAACCAGAGGATTCTGAAGCCAGACTATCTGGATTGGAATCCTGACTCCACTGTTGATCTATACCTGCCCTTTTTGAGCATGTTTCCTCTCAATGAAATGAGGATGAGAATGGTCCCTTCCTCATAAGCAATTGTGAAGACAAAAGCCTGACTGAGCATTTAGCACAGAGTTTGTCACACAGTAAATGGATGCTGGGTCAAAGTGGGCAAGGTGAATGCATCCAGAGCTTAAGGAAAACCAGAGGAAACAAGCATCACTGATACTAGTAGTTTCCCCAACATCCTGGGTTTTGTTAGGGTAGGGATGGGTGAGGCCACTGCCAGAACAGGGTAATCCCAGAGGCTGCCTGTCTCCTCCCACCCTCCCCCTCCTGCCAGATCTGCAGAGTCCAAGCTCACCCACCAAGAAGCTGAGCAGTTTCAGCGCTGGGTGGTGGTGAGGGGCCAGAAATAACTGCCGTTGCTATTCCTGCCTTTCTGGGCTGCATGGAAATGCTGCCTTTCTAATCTAAAGGCTGCTCTCGACTTCCTGCACATCAGTGGGCTCTTATGTAATGCTCCCCTCCCTCTCCTGCCCAGCGAGCTTCCAGAGATTTCTGCAGCCAACTGGCTTTGCTGCACACTCAGCTGGGGGCAGGGGGAGCAAAGAAGCCATCACAGGCTGGATTGTACTCTGATCCCATGATCCTGCCAGCCTCAGACCTGGGAGAGGGACTATCCAGCATAGGGTAGAGGGACTGACATCCAAGGACAGCAGCCTCTTTCTGAATCTGCAAGGCACCCTCAGGCAGAGGAGACCCAGACAGCCCTACCTAGGTATTCAGACCCCTCTATCCAATCCTCCTTCCCTTACAGGCCCTCTTGAGGACAGACTGTGCTACCCACCCCCTCAAGTTATTACATTTTAGGCCTAACCTAACTCTCTTTGCTATATCCCTTTTGAGGCAGTCTCTGAGGACTTGACTCAAGCAGCCAAATTCTCCATAGTCTCTTCTCTATGGCCCTGGATCCTGTCTGGGGTGTTCCAAGCACCTCCTTTTATCTGCTTGCTTTGTGTGTGTGTGTGTGTGTGTGTGTGTGTGTGTGTGTGTGTGGTTCTGGGGATGGAACCCAAGACCTCACACGTGCTAGGCAAGTGCTCTACCACTGAAGTCCACCCCCAGTCCCTTAGGCACCCTCCTTAGCAGCCTGCAGATCCATTTGCCTGTGCCCCTTAGGCCTCAGCACCACTCTGCATGGTCCTTTCTGCCTATCCTAGGACTCAGGGTTGTCCTCTGGCATTCAAAAATAGAATAGAGGAGATGTCTCCATGTGTCAACATGTTGGGATGATTCTCTCATCTCCCCTGTTTCCCCATGGCCCCCCATCTCTCCCCTTCCTCCCAATGCAGCTTCTGTCCCACCCCATGTCTGGCTTCCAGGTTTCTTCTTACTACTCAAGGCCCTTCCTGGGAAGGACGCAGAGCTGCCCCTAGACCCATTCAAGGCTAAGCCCCCTTGTTTCCGGTGGAGCTCATCAGCCATCGGAAAGTGTGACAGGCAACCCAGATAGAACCCAAGAGAGTCATTTCCTGAGCCCTGGGACAGCCACAATGGTGGCAAACCACAGCCAGCAGCACATGTGGGCGATGACGTAGCACAGCGCTGGGAGGAGGAAGTGGCAATGGAAAAAGGGACTGTTTTCCTCTGAAATCTATACTCACTAAACCCTGGGTTGGGTGTCTGAGACAAGGGAGCTGCACTGGCTTTCTCCTGGAGCTTCAGCTGCCTTGGGCAAGCCCATTCTCTCACTTCTACCTTCTCCTCCTCTCTAGTCTGCAGACCTTCCCAGAGCCTCCCTCTCATAGGGCTCCTTGCACCAGTCACCTGGCCAGCAATGTCTGAGAACCCTAGGTCATCCCTTAGCATCCTTTGAGGCCCAGTAGGCCCTCAGAGCAGGGTGCAGGAGTGACTAAGAGCCTTCCTTACCTCCAACATGGTTTCCCATAGGCCCAAGGCCAGTTGTTCCATCTGGATTGTTGGGCACAAGTTGGATACCGACAAGCCCAAGCCAAGACTTGGTTCCTTGGGAGAGGCCAGTTCTTTTTACTATGTCTCCTCCCCTCTCCCACAGCCCCAATCACAGCAAGCATAAGTATGCCATTGGCCAAAAGGCAGATTAGAGTGGGGATGACTCAGAGGCCCCTAGTACTGCTGCTGAGAAGCCAGGTCAGCAGCATAAACCTCTCCAGGGGTTAACTTTCAGGTTGTCCTTCTTGCTGACTGCCCCTCCACAGAGGGCTACAGCCTAGGCAGTGTACAGGGCTAAGAACTCAGCTCTTCTCACCGCTCCCAACACAAATTGTGTTGCAGGGGCTTTGCCAAAGAGCTGGACAGAGTTAAGAAAGCCCCCTTCCATGTATGAGCCTCAAGGGTAAAACAGCAGAGAGTGAGGGTGGAGGGGTAGAATTTAACCCTGGACATTCTCACTGTCCACACCTTCTTAAGGTCCAGACTGATCATGGCCCAATTTGTTTCTCTCCTGAGGCCTTTGCAAAGTTGCTGTCTACCTGGCCTCCTCCAAGATGCTTTCCCTCGCCTCCCTAGTATATAAGTTACACTTACTATAATATGGAATTATTCTTTTTATTTTCATAACTATTTATTTCCATCTATTCCATTGAATGGAAGTTTCCATAAGAGCAAAGACGCCATAAGACTTAGCACTGAATGGGCTTGGGATATAGTTCACTAGTAGATTATTTGCCTAAATGCTTCAGGCCCTGGGTTTGATCCCCAGCACTGCAAAAAATAAAAATAAAAAAGAATGAGCTTGACTTAACCTTACTTTCTGCTACTTTCCAATAGTACTACTCCAGCCTGTTCCCCCACTGTACAGCCCATTTTCCCCAAATAAACCACCATGGGCCCTCCCGGCACCTCCACTTCTAAGCCTGACCTGAAACAACTTCTCACTTCCCCACCACAAAGATCAGTCTATCTCATGATCTTTCTCCTCCAAAATCTCTCCAACTCTGCTCTTCTAGACCACTGGAACTCTTCCTCCTTTTATCCCTTATGTCTCTTAGTGCCACCAACTTTTGGTGGCTAACAGAGCTGCTTTCTTCCTATTTTTAATTTTCTTGTAACATATAATCCAAGCTCCCTTCTACCCAAGGGTAAACTCCTTAGAGGCAGGAACCTAAGCCATAGGCCTTATTCCCAGATCTTGCCAATAGTAACTCCTCAGATAAGTTTTTGGTTGTTGTTATTAAAGGGTACATTAATTGGAATCTGAGCTGGGCACAGTGGCACATACCTATAATCCAAGCAACTCAGGAGGCTGAGGCAGGAGGATCACAAGTTCAAAGCCAGCCTCAACAACTTAGTGAGACCCTGTCTCAAAATAAAATTTTAAAAAGGACTGGGGATGTGGCTCAGTGTTTAAGCATCCCTGAGTTCAATCCTTGGTACAGCAACAACAAAAAAGGAATCTCTTGGGCTACAAGTAACAGAAACCAAACTGAGGCTGTTTATTTTGTTGAATAAAAAAGGAAATCATTGGCTCCATAACTAAAAAGCACAGGCCACATGCAGGTATTTACTCTCATGCATATTTCTGTTCTATGACTTCCTCTACGTTGTCTTCATTCTCAGGCAGGTTTTCCAGTCCAGAGAACAAGATGCACTTCAGGTTTACCTTCCATTGGCTAAGAACCACCAAGGAAAGAGAATTCTTTCCCAAGAGTCCGGAAGTCATTCTCATTGCCCTGGTTTGGATCATATGCCCACTTGTGACTTCATCTATGAAGAAGGAGATGAAATTCTCCTAGGATGGAGCATCCTAGATGGATGGCCAGGCCTGGATTACAGACTTACTCCTAGATTTTGAGTGTGCTCATCTTCCCCCAACCACATTAATTGGGGTGGTTCCCAAAGGAAATTGCTGGCAGCAAAATAATTACCAACAGAAGGCAGGTGATATTGGGCATGCAAAACAAAGGTTGTAGACTGTAAGGATTTCTGGTGTCCAGCTTTAGCAAGAACCTGAAGATATTTCAGGTCAGCTTTCACATTAGAATGATTGGGGAACTGGTTTGCCCTAGCATAGAGAGGATAATGTTTTCTGGGCAGCTCCCCAGAGACAGCACAAGGATCCTAGGCTGAGGTGTTTGCTTAGGGCTGTCACAGATTCAGGAAGATTGTGATTCTGTTGAATTTTGTTTTCCAGAGTTTGGTGATTCTGTTGCCCAGTCAAGGTTGAAATATTCTGCTTTAGGATAGGATGTTCTGCAATAAGAATTTAGATTTGCTTTTAGAGACAATATTCCGTGTCAGGACTGGAATGATTTTTCCATTCTGAACAACTTTTCAGAAAAGAATCACTGGGGTTTTCTTGGAGGCTCAAGATGCATGGGTGAATCGTGGGTGATGCTATGTGTCCCATAGTCCTGAAAAAAACAATAGCCACTGTTTATTGAATGCCAACTGCTAGGCAGGCACTGTGCTCTGGGATTTAACAGATGGCAGCCCATGTAAATTTCAGTCTTCACAATAATCCATCCTTGTGAATATCATGAATATTAACTCCATTTTACAGTTGAAAAGAGTGAGATACAAAATGCTTGGCCGGTGTAACCCACTATAGAGTGGCAAAATGGGCCTGCAGACACGGGGATCATCTAACACTGTCTGGCCTGGCCTTCCTACCCTACAACAGAAGGTAGACAAGGAGAGTGGACCCCTCACCTTGCCCTAGCTCTTAGGACCAGGAGTTCAAATACAAGAATTTTGGGAGATTCTATTCATTGCGGGATTCTATAAGTTGATTTTTTTTTTTTAAGTAAGAAAATGAGGCGGGGATGGGGGCAGCAGCAGAGGATAGATTCAGAGGGATGAAGCCCAAGAGAGTCTGTCTCTGTCACGCACGCGCGAGCATTTAAACCCTGTCTCCGACCTCCTGAGACTGTTCGGGTTCATAAAGACCCTGACCCACCCCTTTCCCTCCAGTGTCGCTCTACACACGCATGATCTGCTTTCTTCTTAAATTAAAACGCCACCTCTCCCGAATTCAGAGCTAGAGCAGGAGCCTTCTCTTCCCAGAATCCCTGTTCCCTTTGGGATGCCCATGGGGGGGTGGGGCGGGGAGGGCTTCCCTGTTTACGTCTTGCTCCTGGCAGACCTGCGGAAATTGCTTCCCCAGCACCCCCCTCCCCCGCGCCCTTGGCCTGGCTCGAGGAGGGAAGTGTTATCCCTGAGTCTGGGCGCTTTGGCAGTGACGGCCTCCCCAGGGACTGCAGGGAGAGCCCAGGCAGTGGCGCCTGCTCAGTTCGCGCTCACTGCGTCTAAGGCTCCCCCGGCCTGGCTCCGCGCCCAGCACAGCCGCCGGGAGGGCAAGCGAGGAGGCAGCGGAAGAGCCCGCTCGGCCTGGGGCCCGGTGAAGGAGCTGGGAAGCGGACCTCTAGGGGGCAGCACCAAGCCGCTAAGCACGTCCTCTCTTCGCGCTAAGCCTGGGGTCCCCAGGCAGCCCTTAGGGAAACCCTTTTTCAGATTCCTGCAGGGTCTGCCCCGACTCCACCTGGATTGGATAAAGGTGGGAAAGAGTCCATCCATCACAAGAATCGTTAGCTTCTGGTGGGAATGGGACTCAGGACTGTCCTAGGGTAATCCAGTTCCTCCATCCTGCCACCCAAAGGCTGGCTCTTTCCCAGCAGGGTCCAGGGAGCAGCCTCAGGTTCTGGGTGGGGCATAGGGGACCCCAGCCCCTACAGCCCCAGTCAACTGGCAGGTAATGAAGAAGAAGACTGCTACGCAGTGTCCCAAGAAGCATCTGGCCACAAAAATTTCCCAGCCTCAGTTTCCCCAGCGACTTCTGGAAAGTCGCCATGTCATTGGTCGAGACCCGAGGTCAAGGCCCCGCCTATCCTGGGCGGCCTCTGCCCCAGCCGGCCCAGCCGCTCCTCCCCTCAGCTCCGGGTTCTCTCCCACGGTCCCTGAGGTGGGCGGGCGGGCACTGGATGACGGCTGCAGAACCCCGGCCCAACTCGCCCTCGCCTCCGCTCGGTGTCCGGGTTTCCCCAGCCCAGCTCACGCCCAGGGGCAGTCTGAACAGCCGCGCGCCGAGAGCTACCCGCCCCGCGCCTTCCCCGCCCGGGCGTCCCTGGCTCCTGCGCGTTGGGTCTCCAGGCTGGAACTAGGGGGAGGGAGGGAGAGCGGGAGCAACAAGCAGCGACCCGGAAACGCCATATAAGGAGCAGGAAGGATCCCCCGCCGGAACAGCCCTTATTTGGGCAGCGCCTTATTTGGAGTGGCCCGATATGGCCCGGCAGCTTCCGGCTCTGGGAGGAGGAATGAAGGAGGAGGGAAGGGGCGGGGGCAACGTCGGGAACTCCGAAGCTCTAGGGTCCGGGAGGCGCCGGCTGCGGCTCGAGCACTAGGTTTCCCCGAAGCCTGGGCCCTCGAGATGAGAAAGCGGGCACGGGACCCGGGGTGCGGGATGTAGGTGTCCACCGCTCTTGGATGGGAGCTTCACGTCACTCCGGGTCCTCCCCGCCGGTCCTGCCATATTAGGGCTTCCTGCTTCCCATATATGGCCATGTACGTCACGACGGAGGCGGATCGGTTCTGTTCCAGACCCTTCAAATAGAGGCGGATCCGGGGAGTCGCGAGAGATCCCAGCGCGCAGAACTTGGGGAGCCGCCACCGCCATCCGCTATCCGCCGCCGCCGCCGCCAGCTTCCGCCGCCACCGCAGCAGGACCGGCCCCTGCCCCAGCCTCCGCAGCAGCGCCGCGTCCCCACCAGCCCGCGGCGAAGGCGAGCCCAGGGATCCCACTTGCGCTCTCCCCAGTGTCCCCCACACCCCGCATGTGACCCGGCCAGTTCCCCGCAAGTGTGTTCCCCCGCGGCTCCATCCCCGGGCTGCGCCCACCAGCCCCAACACCAGCTCTCCAGCCGACTTGTTCGGGATGGCCGCGGCCAAGGCCGAGATGCAGCTGATGTCCCCGCTGCAGATCTCCGACCCATTCGGCTCCTTTCCTCACTCGCCCACCATGGACAACTACCCCAAGCTGGAGGAGATGATGCTGCTGAGCAACGGGGCACCTCAATTCCTCGGTGCCGCCGGGGCCCCAGAGGGCAATGGCAGTAACAGCAGCAGCAACAGCAGCAGCAGCGGGGGCGGTGGAGGTGGAGGGGGCGGCAGCAACAGCAGCAGCAGCAGCAGCGCCTTCAACCCTCAGGGGGAGCCGGGCGAGCAGCCCTACGAGCACCTGACCGCAGGTAAGCAGTGGCCTAGCCAACGAAGAGCCCCCTTGTCTACCATCCTGACCGCCAATCCTTCACCGCAGGAGTGCTTCGGTACCACAGGGATGCAACCGGGGTTTCCTTTCATTCGCTCATCTCCAGGGGCATGTGTTAGAAGGATGCCTGGAGACAACCCCCACCCTCGACCCTAGCTGTGCGCAGAAGACCGAGCTTTTGGATGGAGAGCTCTAGAGCTGCGTGGGTGGGTGGAGAGGGGGAGGGCTTGTTTCGATGAGCAGCGCTGGGCCCCCATCCCCCTCCAGAAAGGCTTGCCTTGCCTACTGCCTGTTCCCCAAGGAAGGGCCGAGATCCGTGGCCTGGGATGCCCCGGCAGTCCAGGGTAGGGGGCGCGCACTAGCCATGGCCGTGGGGGTGCTGGCGGGAATCCCTCACCCGCGCAGCCGCTGCTGCGGAGCGCTGGGAGCTGCAGTGGAGGGGGATTCTCCAGTTTTGCGTCAGCTGTTGAAATGGGCTCTGCCACTGGAGCAGGTCCAAGAACATTGCAATCTGCTGCTATCAATTATTAACTAGCTCAGGAGTCAATGGTAGCCTGTCGACCTCTTGCCTAGCAACTCGAGTCCTCCTTGTTGTCCAGTGATTGTTCTCCAGTAACCAGGCCTCTCGCCTTTCTCTCCCCTACCAGAGTCTTTTCCTGACATCTCTTTGAATAATGAGAAGGTGATGGTGGAGACAAGTTACCCCAGCCAAACAACTCGGCTGCCCCCCATCACTTACACTGGCCGCTTCTCCCTGGAGCCTGCACCCAATAGTGGCAACACCTTGTGGCCTGAGCCCCTCTTCAGTCTAGTCAGTGGCCTGGTGAGCATGACCAACCCTCCGACCTCCTCATCTTCAGCACCATCTCCAGCGGCCTCCTCTTCCTCTTCTGCCTCCCAGAGCCCACCCCTCAGCTGTGCAGTGCCATCCAATGACAGCAGTCCCATTTACTCAGCGGCACCCACCTTCCCCACGCCCAACACTGACATTTTTCCTGAGCCACAAGGCCAGGCCTTTCCGGGCTCTGCAGGCACAGCGCTTCAGTACCCGCCTCCTGCCTACCCTGCTGCCAAGGGTGGCTTCCAGGTTCCCATGATCCCTGACTACCTATTTCCACAGCAGCAAGGAGACCTGGGCCTGAGCACCCCAGATCAGAAGCCCTTCCAGGGCCTAGAGAGCCGTACCCAGCAGCCTTCACTTACTCCACTCTCTACTATAAAGGCCTTTGCCACTCAATCTGGCTCCCAGGATCTAAAGGCCCTCAATACCACCTACCAGTCCCAGCTCATCAAACCCAGCCGCATGCGCAAGTACCCCAACCGGCCCAGCAAGACGCCCCCCCACGAACGCCCTTATGCCTGCCCAGTGGAGTCTTGTGATCGCAGATTCTCCCGTTCTGACGAGCTCACTCGCCACATCCGCATCCACACAGGCCAGAAGCCCTTCCAGTGTCGCATATGCATGCGCAACTTCAGCCGCAGTGACCATCTTACCACTCACATTCGCACCCACACAGGCGAGAAGCCCTTTGCCTGTGACATCTGTGGGAGAAAGTTTGCCAGGAGTGATGAACGCAAGAGGCATACCAAGATCCACTTGCGGCAGAAGGACAAGAAAGCAGACAAAAGTGTTGTGGCCTCTTCAGCCACCTCCTCCCTTTCTTCCTACTCATCCCCAGTTGCTACCTCTTACCCATCCCCTGTCACTACCTCTTACCCATCCCCGGCCACCACCTCATACCCATCTCCAGTGCCCACCTCCTACTCCTCTCCTGGCTCCTCAACCTATCCATCCCCTGTGCACAGTGGCTTCCCCTCACCCTCTGTGGCCACCACCTATGCCTCCGTTCCCCCTGCATTCCCCACCCAGGTCAGCAGCTTCCCATCATCTGCTGTCACCAACTCCTTCAGCGCTTCCACAGGTCTTTCGGACATGACCGCGACCTTTTCTCCCAGGACAATTGAAATTTGCTGAAGGGAAAAGGAAAACAAAGGGAAAAGAGAGAAATAGAAACACAAGAGACTTAAAGGACAGCAGGAGGAAATGGTTGAAAGAGGGGGAGTCCTCCTAGATGGAGGTTCTAGGAGCCAAGTCCTCCCTCTCTACCCAGAGTGGAAGGTCTGTTGGCCAACAATCTTTTCTTCCCACTTCCCCTTCCCCAATTCCTCTTCCCTTTGACTTCAGCTGCCTGAAACAGCCATGTCCAAGTTCTTCACCTCTATCCAAAGAACTTGATTTGCATGGATATTGGATAAATCATTTCAGTATCATCTCCATCGTATGCCTGACCCCTTGCTCCCTTCAATGCTAGAAAATTGAGTTGGCAAAATGGGGTTTGGGCCCCTTAGAGCCCTGCCCTGTACCCTTGTACAGTGTCTGTGCCATGGATTTTTTTTTTATTGGGGTACTCTTGATGTGAAGATAATTTGCATATTCTATTGTATTTGGAGTTAGATCCTCACTTGGGGGGGGGGGAAGAAAAGCCAAGCAAACCAATGGTGATCCTCTATTTTGTGATGATGCTGTGACAATAAGTTTGGAGCTTTTTTTGAAACAGCAGTCCTAGGTATTAATCAGAGCATGTGTCAGAGTGTTGTTCCGTTAACCTTTTTGTAAATATTGCTTGACTGTACTCTCACATGTGGCAAAATATTGTTTGGTTTTTCTTTTCTTCTTCTTTTTTTTTTTTTTTTGGAAGTTTTTTTTTTTTTTTTCATCCTCTTGGTTTAAAAAGTTTCACGTCTTGGTGCCTTTTGTGTGATGCGCCTTGCTGATGGCTTGACATGTGCAATTGTGAGGGACATGCTCACCTCTAGCCTTAAGGGGGGCAGGGAGTGCTGACTTGGGGGAGGCTTTGGGAGCAAAATAAGAAAGAGGGCTGAGCTGAGCCTTGGTTCTCCAGAATGTAAGAAAACAATCTAAAACAAAATCTGAACTCTCAAAAGTCTATTTTTTTAACTGAAAATGTAAATTTATACATATATTCAGGAGTTGGAATGTTGTAGTTACCTACTGAGTAGGCGGCAATTTTTGTATGTTATGAACATGCAGTTCATTATTTTGTGGTTTTATTTTACTTTGTACTTGTGTTTGCTTAAACAAAGTGACTGTTTGGCTTATAAACACATTGAATGCGCTTTATTGCCCATGGGATATGTGGTGTATATCCTTCAGAAAAATTAAAAGGAAATAAAGTAGACTTGAGTGGGTATGTTTCCTGGGCTGAGGGAAGGGCTCTGAATTCTTAGTGAGAGTTTTGAGGCTTTCTTAAGATTCTGAATTGTGTCCACTGTGTCCCTGGAGTGAATCTGGAGTGAATCTAACCTTTTCTTTTCTATTCTATTCTTTTCTTTTCTTTTCCCTCCTCCTCCTCTTCCTCTTCCTCCTCTTCCTCCTCTATCTCCTCCTCCTTTCTTCTTTCTACTTCTTCTTTGAATACTAGAGATTGAACCAAGGTATATTCTACTGAGTCATCTCCCAGCCCTCTTAAATTTTTGTTTTGAGACATGGTCTTGCTAAGTTGCTGAGGCTGACCTTGAACTTGGTATCCTTTCGTCTCGGCTATTGGAGTTGCTGGGATTACAGGCATATGCCACAGTACTGAGTCTGAGTCTCTCTCTGTGGTGTTGAGGACTGAACCCACACCTCATGCATGCCAAGCGAGATCTCCTCTTCTTGATGCTGGTCCTGTTCTCCCTCAATCTGATGGGCTACCACTTAGATTTACTTTAGTTAAAGCTAAAGAAGGCCACAGTTGGGCATGGGACATGTGGCCAGAGGCAGTGCTACTCCTCTGGTATCAAATGTGTGGCCAGTACCACCTTCCACCTCTACCCAGAGTTTGGAAAATCTGTTCTTGGGAATCCCTGCCATATGCAGTTGGGGGAGATAAGAGGTGGGCACAAGGGTTTGGTAAACAGTAATAAAGCTGAGGCGAACTCCCCTCTTCCTTTTTCCATGTCCCCAGCAACTTGAGGGCATCAAAGCAGCTTGGAAGAGGCCAATTCTGAAGCCAAAAATCCTTCCAGGAAGAAATTCTTACCACTTGCCAGCTGGAACTGCCATACTTGGCAGCTTCCTGGGACACAGGGCAGAGTGGGCAGGAGGCTAGCCTGTTATCTTAAGTTCCCATCTAGCCAAGTCTGTCCCCACTGTGCAGGCATACGATACCTTTGAGTCCCAGCCCCTATGGACCCCCTGGAGCAATCTTTGTGGGTATGTGAGCATTTGGCTACTCTGAGAGGCCTTAACCTGGCCATGACTGGCATAGCAAGAACAGTTCCTATACCAGGAATACAGATTGCTGGTTGGAGAGAGAGAGAGATTTAAGCCAAAAATTAGAACATGATGTTATTATACAATATGGGCAAGCATGGGTCTTTGAAAGCACAAAAAAGGTCACCCAACCCACCCAGGGTCTTAGGAAAGGTGGAAAAGTAGAGTTGAGAAGCCTGAATGAGAGTCAACATAATTGCCTTGGTAATTGTGGAGGACTTTGGCTGGTGTTTTGTTTGTTTTGGGTACCAGGGATTGAACTCAGGGGCACTTGACCTCTGAGCCACATTTCCAGCCCTATATTTTAAAAAAAAATTTTTTTAGTTGTAGATGGACCTGATACCTTTATTTTACTCATTTATTTTTATGTGGTGCTGAGGATCAAACCCAGTGCCTCACAGTGATAGGCAAGCACTCTACCACTGGGCTATACCCCCAGGCCTCCCAGCCCTATTTTTGTATTTTATTTAGAGACAGGGTCTCATTGAGTTGCTTAGCACCTTGCTTTTGATGAGCCTGTTTGAACTCATGATCATCCTGCCTTAGCCTCCCGAGCTGCTGGGATTACAGGTGTGTGCCACCAGGGTCAGCCAGGCTAAATTTTTAATCCCAGAGTATGGATGAAATGGAGTACTGAGCTACCTTCAGCCTTGATATCTGAGTCTTTTGTGGATTGGTCAGATATACTCATCAATTGGGCAGATAGTGCAATAGATTTGATGTCCTGGAATTGCCAAACCTTGGCTCTCCTCCCAGCCTCTAACCCCTGGAATCAGAGTGACAATGAAGTATCCCTTGTATCTAGTATAGTTATCAGGCCCTGAGTGAAATCAAGGTCATCCCATTCCACCCCTTCTCTCCCTCTGGGTTCCCCAGGTTCTCAACCCACACCTCTGGGGGCCAGGGGAAGTTCAACAGCCCCTTGGCATCAGCCCCATTCATTCTCTTGCCCTCTAGCTCTCTCCAATTAACACTGTTGGTCTCTCTGCTCTTTCCCATTACCTCTAACTCCTCAGCCTGGAGCAGAGGGAACCAGGTACTTTTCTAGACAAGGGCACATTCCTGCAACCTTTAGGTGAAATTGTCAGGTCCAGGTGGGACATTTGTCTTGGCACACCTCTTCTCAGCCCCGCCTACCTGTCCTCATTCTTAGCTCAGGAACACAAGTCTGTGCCTGTCACACATTCTTAAGAGTTTCTCACTCCAGACTCCTAAGAAACAAAGGCCAGCAAGAGTAATATGTGAAAAAACAAACTAAGAGATTATTCCTTTAAGCCAGAGTCTCATAAATTACAGTGCATCAGGATGAGATTTCCAGGTCCAGTTCCCAGAGCATCCCACCAATACCAATCTGCCAGGGGTGCTAACACTGAACCTTATCCGCACCCCTTGCTGTTTTTTACTTTGAGACAGGCTGGCAACTTAGCAATCCTTCTGCCTTAGCCTCCTGAGCTGCTGGAATTACAGACATGCGCCACCAAGCCCAGCTGCTAGCTACTTTTGTGTGCGTGTGTGTGTGGTACCAGAGATTGAGAGCCTTACTCATGCTAGGCAAGTGTTCCACCATTGCTACATCCCCAGCCTTATTTTATATTATTTTATTTGAGGCAGGATCTTACTAAATTGCCCAGGCCTATCTCACACTCAGAATCCTCCTGCCTCAGCCTCCCAAACAGCACCTAGTGCCAGCCATTTTTATTAGCCCTGTTTCCAGGGATTTATTCAGGTTTCAGATAGTCCAAACTCAGGTTCCTTCACATGATTGAAATAGGGAATAACTCAAAAAATTGCCCCAGCCAGGCATGGTGGTACATGCCTATAATCTCAGGTGATTTGGGAAGCTGAAGCAGGAGGATAGCAAGTTTGAGGTCAGTCTCAGCAATTTAGCAAGGCCCTGAGCGATTTAGCGAAGCCCTGTCTCAAAATACAAAATAAAAAGGTCTGGGGATGTAGCTCAGTGGTAAAACACCCTGGGTTCAATCCCCAGCATTAAAAAAAAAAAAAATGCCCCATTTTACAGACGTGTAGTATAGTGAATGTATAGATTGATGTAAACATAACAAAAATGTGGGACTGGGGAAGTAGTTCAGTTGTAAAGTACTTAGCATGCAGGAAGTCCTAGGCTTGATCCTAGTATGCCAAAGTGTTATAAAAGTGTTTTGGGTTTTGTTTGTTTGGTACTGGGGATTGAACTAAGGGGCAAGCTATCACTGAGCAACATCCCTAGCCCTTCTTACTTTTTACTTTGAGTCAGGGCCTTGCTCAGTTGCCCAGGCTGTCCTTGAACTTGGTGTCCTCCTGCCTCAGCGTCCAGAGTCACTAGGATTTCAGGTATGTACCAAGTGCCCAGCAAAAGCGTTCATTTAAACTCCTCTGAGAGATTCTGAAACTAAGGGCACAGGACAATACTGATAAAAAACTTTCAGCATTGAGGTTTGGGAAGGGACCTAGAGAATGTTGTACAGGGTTGGAGATATAGCTCAGTTGGTAGAGTGCCTGCCTTGCAAGCACTAAGGCCCTGAGTTTAATCCCCAGCACCGAAAAAAAAAAAAAAAAAAAAAAAAAAAAAAGAGAATGTTGAACAATTGATTGCAACCTTGGGACATTGTCTAGGACTTCAAGATCGTGGGAAGGATGGAGAGGAGTAGAGTGAAAGAGGGAGGGAGGGACAGGGGAAATGTGACCAGCTAAAGACAGGTTTAAATCTGAAGTAAAAGAATCAGGCCCTAAGAATCCTTGACCCTTCCCTTTGTCCTAGTACCTGAGAGGTACTCTTTTAGCTTGAATTTGAGGAATATTTAATCTCAACCATTTTGAAAGGTTCAAAGCACTCTGGAAGGCAGAGAGCTTAACTTGGTGGTCACATGTTTGGAGTGTGCTTCATTAGACCTCCTCCCCTGACTCACAGCCCCCACCCCACCAGAAAAAAATGGAGCCAGGTATGGTACTACAGGTTCAGAGGTGTTCCCAGCAAGGTCTTCCTTCCTTCATCCCAGCTGTTTTCACAGCCTCATGCCACACTTAGTGTGGTTTGTGAGAGGAAGACATTGGGCTCAGTGAGGTCCCAATGTCCTAGGGGAAATGAGGACAAGTCCAAAAGAATCAGATGTCAAGTAAATAAGATTTCAACATTTTACCCAGAAATCTTTGGGTGCTAATAAGATTTTTGTACCCAAATAGCAAATCTAGCCTACTTCTTCAGCAATTTTTCTTCCCCAGTCTTCCTTTTCCCTTTGCTGGGATCTAGGAGAAGCTTTTATGGCTAAGCTTATTTGAGATGATGTCTTAGGTTGAGATGGTAATTCAACTCCTCAGATCCAGTAATTTTATGTCATTTACCTTTGGGGGGAACTCTCTCCAACAAATCCATTTTCCCCAACACTAAGGGTTTTAAAAATTATTACAATTTCAGCTGGGCACAGTGATGCACACATGCCTATAATCTCAACGGTTTTGTACGCTGAGGCAAGAGGATCGAAAGTTCAAAACCGGTCTCAGCAACTTAGTGAGGCCCTAAGCAATTTAGGAGACCCTGTCTCGAAATTTTAAAGAAAGGTGGGGCTGGGGCTGTAGATCAGGTTCAGAGTGCTTACCTAGCATGTGTGAGGCACTGGGTTAGATCCTTAGCACCACTAAAAAAAAAAAAAAAAAAAAAAAATGAAAAAACAAAACCAAGGCATGCTGTCCATCTATAACTACAATAAAAATTTTTTTAATTAAAAAAAAAAATGAAAGAGCTGGGGATGTGGCTCAGTGGTTAAACGTCCCTGGGTTCAATCCCT
>JAJEJO010000250.1:565015-583982 GCA_020662805.1 Glaucomys volans | reverse complement strand
GGGAGGCTGAGGCAGGAGGATCTCAAGTTCAAAGCCAGCCTCAGCATGGGCAAGGTACTAAGCAACTCAGTGAGACCCTGTCTCTAAATAAAATACAAAATAGGGCTAGGGATGTGGCTCAGTGGCCGACTGCCCCTGAGTTCAATCCCCAGTTAAAAAAAACAAAAAACAAAAAAACAAAAAAAAACAACCAATTTCATTGAGGTACAATTGATACAAGAAACTATAAAGTGTACAATTTGGAATTGGAGTGTGTAGTCAATGGTAGAGTACTTGCCTAGCATGTCCCAGGCCCTGCGTCCTGTCTCCAGCACAAAAAAAAAAAAAAAAAGAAGTTCAATTTGATGAGTCTTGACATATATGTACAAAAGGGAAACTATCATCACAATTAAGATAGTGAACATACCTATTATGTCCCAAAGTTTCCCTATGTCCCTGGTAATCTTTCTTTCCTTCCTGTCCTTAGGCAATCACTACCACTTACCTGCTTTCTGTTGTTATATATCAGTTTTCTTCTCTAGAGGTCCTTATAGATTGGACTATTCAGTATGTACTCATTTTGGTCTGGATTCTTTCACTTAGTATCATTTTTAAAATTTATTTTAATTTTTTAGCACTCTACCACTGAGCAATATGCCAAGTTTGCAACTTTATTTTGAGAATCATTGATGCTGTGTGTCTTAATCTCTCAATCCTTTTTATTGCTGAGTAGTGTTCTAGTGTATGGCTATTCCACACTTTGTTCATCCTTTCACCTATGGATGGATATTTGATTTGGTTTCCTCTGGAGTTATTACAAAGAAAGCTGTTGTGAAAATTTGAGTACAAGTGTGTGAATGTGTCCCCATTTACTCTGAAGTGTTCTGTAAACTTTCTGGTTCCTTCTTCCCACAACAATCCCATTTACTCACTTCTTTGGTTCATGAAGCAATAAACACCCATCTCTCCTCACAATCACTGTCAGAGCCCAGCCTGCTTCTTTTAATCTTTTCTTGAGTAAACAGAGCCAATCCCTTCATCATTTTTTATGACTATATTCCAAACTCCTGTTTGTTTATATCCTCCTGGTAATGAGATGTCTAGGCTAAGCATGGCATATTGTATGTCGATTCAACTTGGCAAGTATGCCTAAGTTTTGGGGGATACTTTTCCAAGGAGGAAGGTATGTGGAAGAGGGTGAGCTAGGAACTGATAAGACACACCTCTTTCAAAAAGGAAGGGGTAAGGGACCAGATGATATGGGAGTTGCCCCAGCAGACTACTCATGAGAGGTTGTCTTTATTGCTCTCTCCTGGGGCTATTCCCGAGTAGGTTTTCTGGAACTCTGGATGCATTCACCCACTAGCTGTCACAGACTCTAATCTACCACATTTCCACCTCACAGTCCTGGGAGGGCGCCTCTCCTCAATGGGCACTCTAGGGCCACCTGAGAATATAAAGGGCAGCTGAGACTAGAGGAGAGGTCTGAGCCTGGGTTCCTAGCATCAATACACTGGCACTTGATGATCATCTAGAGTGTGTTGGGGTTGAATAGAGAGACAATGGCTTCATCTATTCAAAAAAATTATCCTGAACTGGGCATGGTGGTTCATGCCTTCAATTACATCAACTTGGGAGGCTGAGGAAGGCAGATTGTCAAGATCAAGGCCAACTTGGGCAACTTAGGCGAGATCCTGTCTCAAATTAAAATAAATAAAAAGGGCCAGGGAATGTAACTCAGTGGTGAAGTGCCCCTAGGTTCAAATCCCAGTACTTGGAGCAGAGTGAGAGTGGGGGAGCACTTTGACGAAACTCTCACATGCTGATAAAGGGAGAATGAATTGGAGCCTGACTTATTTTGGGGGCTCCTGGGGATAGAAAGTGGGGCCTTATGCATGCCAGGAAAGCATTCTACCACTGAGCTACAAGGGGCCAGTTTTCCTGAGGGCAATTCAACAGTATATGCCAAGAGCCTTATAAAAGTTCGTGCCCTCTCTCCTAGCAATTCTGCCAGAACTGCTGTTTATCACAGTGCTATTTGTAATGGAGAAAAAAATGACAACAACATAAATGTCCAATGGGTGAACACTAAAATAAATTGTTACATCATCTGATAGACTATGAGGCAGCCCTTATAAATCATGTTTTGAAATAACTGTTGACCTGAAAAAGACTCTCAATATAATTCTAAGTAATTAAGGTAGGATATAAAATGTTACATGGCATTATTCCAGTTTTATAAAATACATATGCATATAACATACATCAAATGTTAATGGTTTTTATATCTAGGCAGTGGGATTGCAAGTAATTTTAATTTTATTTCTTATATTTTTTCTGTCTTTTCCAAATGAGCAGGTATTTTGTCATTAGAAAAAAAATCATTCTGTTTAAGGAAGAAGAACAAAAATAGATTAGTTAAGCAAATATCATTTTCTACAATCTGGTGTCATGTGGGGTCTTTATGAAGGTCTTCTGATGGAGTACTTTCTTCCCCTACAAGTGTCTGCCCCTTCAATAACAGTGGCTCACACCTGTTATCCTAGTGGTTCTGGAGGCTGAGGCAGGAGGATCACAAGTTCAAAGCCAGCCTCAGCAATTTAGCAAGGCCCTGAGCAACTTAGCGAGACTCTTTCTGAAATAAAAAATAAGGGCTGGGAATGTGGCTCAGTGGTCGAGCGCCCCTCGGTTCAACTCCTTGTACTAATAATAGTAATAATAATGACAATAATAATAATGTGTTAAAAAAAAGTGCTAAGGGGCTGGGGATGTAGCTCAGCAGTAGAGCACTTACCTAGCATGTATGAGGTCCCAAGTTCAATCCCCACATACCCCAAAACCAGAAAGAAATAAAGAAGAGCAATTAGTGAGACTCTGTCTCAAAATAAAAAAATAAAAAAGACAAGGAATATATCTCAGTGATAAAGCACCCTGAGTTCAATCCCCAGTACCAAAATAAATAAATAAATAAGAATCAGGAGCCGGGCGTGGTGGCGCACGCCTGTAATCCAAGCAACTTGGGAGGCTGAGGCAGGAGGATCGCGAGTTCAAAGCCAGCCTCAGCAACTTAGTGAGGCCCTAAGCAACTCAGTGAGACCCTGTCTCTAAATAAAATACAAAATAGGGCTGGGGATGTGGCTCAGTGGCCGAATGTCCCTGAGTTCAATCCCTGTTCCCAAAAAAAAAAAAAAAAAAAAAAAAAGAATCAGGAAGCGTTGTTATTACTTCATGGGGCTCCCTCAATTATTTATTTTATTTATGTATTTATTTGTTTATTGGGTCTTGGAGGCTGGCTTGAATACCTGGGCTCAAGCATTCCACCTGCCTCAGCTGGGACAAGTGTACACAATTTCCTCAACTATTTCTTAGTGAACTGGTGAGATCTTGTCTGTTACCTAATTCCCTTTCTACCCAATTTCCAACATACGACTCACACATGATTAGACTCAAAGTTTTTCTCTTAAATTTCCTTTTCTTTTGCAAGGTGTAGTAGTGCCAGCCTGTAATCTGTTATTTAGATGGCTGATGGAAGAATCAAAAATTCAAGGCCAGCCTGGGCACCTTGGCAAGACCCTATTTCAAAAATTAAAAAAAAAAAAAAAAAAAGAATTTGAAGTGGTGTCACCAGGTGTGGTGGTACATCCCAGGGACTCAGGAGGATCCCAAGTTCAAGGCCAGCCTCAGCGACTTAACAAGGCCCTAAGCAACTTAGTGAGACCCTGTCTCAAAATTTAAAAAATGAAAAGGGCTGATGTGGTTCAGTGATTAAGCATCCCTGGGTTCAATCTGAAGTAGTATTACTACTACTAATAATAATAACAATAATAATAATTAGCATTTTTCTCTGTTTAGCTTGTTTCTGAGTTGATATTAGTCAGGTAGCCTTTTTGGTGATTCTTGGGTTGGACTGTTTGCTTCGTTGTTCCCCAATTTATTGAGCATCCCTAAGAAGGAGAAGCCCAAGTCTGGGTAACTTTCTTTCTTTCTTTCTTTCTTTTTGGTACTAGGGATTGAACCCAGGGGCACTCCAACACTGAGCCACATCCCCAGCCTTATTTTTGTATTTTATTTAGAGACAGGGTCTCACTGAATTGCTTAGGGCCTCGCTAAGTTGCTGAGGCTGGCTTTGAACTCGAGATCCTCCTGCCTCAGCCTCCCGAGTCACTGGGATTACAGGCGTGAGCCACTGCACCCGGCTCCAAGTCTGGGTAACTTCCTTGGGACCACACGCAGTATTGGGCCATCCAGAGTCTGTGTTGCTCTTTCAGCCACTCAAACAAGATCTGTCCATGGCCAGGTGCGATGGCATGTGCCTGCAATCCCAGGGGCTCGGGAGGCTGAGGCAGGAGGATCACAAGTTCAAAGCTAGCCTCAGCAACTTAGCAAGACCCTAAGCACCTAAGTGAGACCCTGTCTCTAAATAAATCATAAAAATAGGGCTGGGGATGTGGCTCACTGATTAAGTGTCCCTGGTTCAGTCGTCTTCGGTACCAACAACAACAAAAAAAGATTTGTCCAGAATTTACTAAATACCTACTTTATGTCAGGCACTGAGCACAGGAAGATAAACAAGATAAACAATGTGGGGCAGCACAGAATTGGGTGGGGGGAGATTTGGAAATAAATAATGATCAGAGAGTGTGATATATTAGAGGTGTGCACAGGGCAGGGAGTGACTAATTCTGTTCGGGAGGAGGGATGTAGGAACAGGGTGGAGAAGGAAGATTGGGAGTTCACAGAAGGATTTTCAGGCAGAGGGAACTGCAAAGCATGAAGGCAAAGAGGTGTGAAAGGGCCCGATGCTCAGGTGTTCAGGAATGGTGAATTAATAGCAGTGTGGCCAGGAAACAAGGAGAGGAGGAGCAGGGAATAGCTGGAAAGACAGGTTAGGGCCAGGTTTGGAAGGACCTCAATGATAGTCCAATGGGTAGTATTTTTCCAGAAGGCATTTGGGAACAGGCTGACAACTTAATTTGACTATGTTTCTGGGTTTGTGAAAGGCTGCATACTTCCTCTTTCTCAGGAGTGTCCCGGTGCCCCTACTCCAGTTCTGATTCAGCTATTGCAATAATAACAACAATTTAGATGGATCACTCAGATTCTATGCATACTTTTTATTTTCAGTTTGTAATAAAGCATGAGCAAACCAGGCATGGTGCATATTTTTAATCCCAACTACTTGGGAGGCTGAGGAGGGCAGACAGAGTTCAGGCTGGGCAATTTAGAAAGAGCCTGTCTTAAAATAATGAAAGGGCTGAGGATGTAGTTCAGTGACAGAGCACTTCTCTGGCATGTGCAAGGCTCTGGGTTCAATTACCAGTACTGCCAAAAACATCATGATAAATAAGTAAGTAAATGAATAAAGTGTGAGCCACCTCAAACTCAATTATTCAAACTTTACCCGTTTTTCTCCAAGTAAGATATAACTACTAAATACGCTTTCATTTCTTTCTCTTTTATTTAATATAATTTATTTATTTTTGAATCAGAAATTGAACCCAGGTGTGCTTAACTTCTGAGCAACATCACTAGTCCCTTTTACTTTTTAATTTTGAGACAGGTCTTGCTAAGTTGCTTAGGGCCTTGCTAAATTGTTGATGCCGGCCCCAAACTTGTAATCTGCCTGCCTCAGTCTCCTGAGTTGCTGGGATTATAGGCATGAGCCACCATGCTGGGCTTTTAAATTTTTTTTTTTTTATAGGGTGCTGGGGATCAAACCCATGGCCTAGCAAATAGGAGGCAAGTGCTTTACCACTGAGCTACATCTACAACCCCAAGCCTCATTTTTTTTTTATTGTGGAAACTTGCAAACATTCAAAAAGTAGAAGGGAATATTATACTGGAACTCTCTATCAACCATTTCAACAACTATCAATTCACAGGTGGTTTTGTTTCTTCTATATGCTGGATTATGTTAAAGTAAATCCCAGACATTATATTATTTCTTCTGTAAAAACTTCAATGTACATCATTATAAGTATTTTAAGTTTCTTTGTTTATTCAGGATCCTAAAATATCACACTTTGCATTTGGTTGATATGTTTCATTTCAGTCATGATAGTTCCTCTTGTTATTTACTTATTGAGGAAACTAGGTTATTTATCTGAACATTTTCTCACTTTTGGAATGTGTTAGATTGCATTGTGTTTTAATTGTTTTTTTTTTTTTTTTTTTTTTGGTTGGCAATAGACCTTTATTTTGTTCATTTCCATGTGGTGCTGAGAATCGAACCCAGTGCCTTGCACATGCTAGGCAAGTGCTTTGCCACTGAGCCAAAGCCCCAGCCCTTAATTGTTGTTTGATATGTCTTTTTACCATGAATCTCCTCTTAACTGACTTTAGACCAAGAGAGTATGTCAGAATCAGGTTCAATATTTAGGTGATCGTTTATGTTTATATAACAAGCACATAGTTTCTGGTTTTCTCTCTCCTCCTAGCTCTTTAATTTCCTGGATATGATTTCTTTTTTCTTTTCTTTTCTTTCTTTTCTTTCTTTCTTTTTTTTTTTCTTTTTTCTTTTTTTTTGTGGGAGGCAGTAGTGTGGATTTAACCCAGGGGTATTCAACCCCTAAGTCATATCCCCAGCCCTTTATTTATTTATTTATTTATTTATTTATTTATTTATTTTTGGTACTGGGGATTGAACCCAGGGGCACTCGACCACTGAGCCACATCCCCAGCCCTATTTTGTACTTTATTTAGAGACAGGTTCTTACTGAGTTGCTTAGGGCCTTGCTAAGTTGCTGAGGCTGGCTTTGAACTCGCAATCCTCCTGCCTCAGCCTCCCAAGTGCTGGGATTACAGGCATGCGCCGCCATGCCCGGCCCCCACCCCTTTTTATTTTTAAAAATTTTGAGACATGGTCTTGCCTTTAAGTTGCTTAGAGCCTTGCTAATTGTTGAGGCTGGTCTTGAACTTGCAATCTTCCTGCCTCAGCCTTCTGATATGGCCTGGATATGATTTCTAAAAATTGCAAAATAATTCACATATTAAAATCTCCATTTTAAAGTGCACAATTAAATGATTTCCAGTGTATTTGCAATGCTATACAACCATTGCCACTATCTAATTTGAGAACATTACAATCACTCCCAAAAGAAACCTGTTACCTATTAGCAGTCAGTCTCCTTTTTTTACCCCACCTACCACTGCATCACTTGACAACCAGCCATCTACTTTCGATCTTTATAGATTTTTCTATTCTGAAAATTTCATACACATGGAATCTTACTATATGTGGCTTTTTCACTTAACATAATGATTTTAATATTCACTTATATAGCATGTTAGTATCTCATTCCTTTCTATGGATGAATAATATTCCATTATTTGAACATGACACATTTTGTTTATCCATTCGTCAGTTGACAAACATTTGGATTGGTTCCACCTTTAGGGTATTGTGAATAATGCTGCTGCTATGAACATTTATGAACAGGCTTCCTTATGAACATGTTTTTTTCAATTATCGTAGGTGGTTGTCTATTTTTGTGATGGTAAAGTTGATTGGCGGGTTCAAGTATCACTGGTAGTATAAAGTCCCCCTCTACTGTTCAGTCCATGGCTATAAGAATCTCCCCCACTTTTTTTGAGAGGGAGCTGTGTTGTCCAGGCTGACCCCAAACTCCTGGGCTCAAAGGATCTTCCTGCTTTAGCCTCCAAGTGCTAGGACTACAAGTGCGTTCCACAACACCCTGCCTTCCCCCATTATTGATGATACTTGTCTAAGTCCATTATTTCATTAGGAGTTGCAAAATGTGATTTTGTAATTCTGTCATTCCATTTGCATTTATTAGCCAGAATTTTTCTCTACTGAATCATAGGTATAAAAAAAAAAAAGGCAAGATAAATTCTTGACTCCTTTCATTTACCAAATAATATATAATATTAAGTAAAAATAATAATATTTTGTAGTTTCCTATGTGGAACCCTAATACAATTTTGAGTGTCTACATGGTCGAAGTTCTCCATATTGTTGCAAAGAAAGAGTTATGATTCTGGAGTGAGAAAATGAAAAGTTATTCTGAACAGGAATCCACTAATGACCTGCAGCAATACTTGTAAACATTCTCCTTTCTTTCCTTGTTTACCCCTCTCTTTCCCTTCTCCTTTCCCCTTCCTTGTCCTTGTTCTTTATTATATAGATCAATATAACTTCTCTGCCCAAACTCTCCTTTCTCCTGACCTCTCAGGCTTACATCTTATTCTTTCTCTCAAACTAGCATCCCTTGTTCCAAATTTACATTACAAAAGAACCACTGCAGGGGCTCATAAAGGCCAAGCTCTCCAGCTGAGGAGTGGGTCTGAATTCTGAGCTGGAAATCTTCTGTGGTTGGATAATGGAGAAACACTCACACTAATAAATTTTATTTCCATCGCATGCATTGTCTGCAATGAACATGCATCACATATGGTGGAATAAAAAATAAATATGATGCTTTAAAAACAAATAAAAGAGATGGTAGGGAAGGAAGTGAGCACTGTTCTTTCTCACTTTCCAGTTCCCCTTCCTCTCCATAGAGACTGCTACATCCTTGACTTTCTGTTCCAGGGAAAGTGGAGTGGAACCTTTCCTGTGACTCAGGATTTCAAGTGTTTCCCACCCCCACAGGCCTGCTGCAGGGGTGGGAGCAATGGAATCATGCTTTTCTACCAGTGCAGAGGAGCTGAGCTCCAAGAAGGGCCTGGAACCAAGCTGCAAAGACCTGCAGAGACAAATGAGTGCAGCTCTTCCATCTCCTAGACTAGACCTGCTGGGCTCTCCAACCTGTCGCCAAGAAACACCTCCCTGGGTCTGAGACCTTCTGGTGGCTGTTCAATTTCAACACCCTGGCATTACTCACGGAATTTCAAGGCTTGGGGAGGGTAGTGGAACTGTATCAAGGCCTCCTGCCTCAGGAGTCTACTATTGGAGTGAGAACTCATTGACATTGAGTTCTAAGAAAGACCCAGCCCCAGGGCCCCAAGTTGCCCATCCATGCCAATCTATGGGGGTTCTATAAGCCTATAGTGGCAAGTCTGAATTAAGCCAAGTGGATGCTAGACAGGTTTTTTAAATCTCTGTGCTGAGCACAAGGAAAATGAAGTGTGGGCAGATTTCTGTGGTCTCAGTCTTTCTGAGTAGGAACCCCACAGGAGTGAAGAAGCTCTGATTAATCAAGGGGCAGCAAGACAAAGTAATCAAATGCAGGTGCTCACACAGATCTGAATTCTAATCCTTTATGCTGCTTCTTACATACCTAGCAATTGCAGGCAAGTTTCTGATGTTACTGAACCTTAGCTTTGTAGTTGGTTTTCTATTTTGCAGTACTGGGATCAAACTCAGGGTCTCATACATGCTAGGCAAGGGTTCTATCACTGAGCCTCAGTTTTTGCCCATAGAAAATGGGCATAATGCATTCATATCTTTGGTATGCTGTGAGGATGAAATGAAACAACATCTATAGGGTGCCCAGTCACTCCTATTAATTGAGAGTTATTAATATTAAGGAACCTACAAACCTCACTTTTCTCTAAAACAGGAATAGGGGCTGGGGATGGTTCAGTGGAACAATGGCTTGCCTGGGGATTAGCATTTATCTGAGGGAGGGGATTAAATGAGATAATAAATGAAGAATAGTTGACACACTATGAATAAGTAGGAATCATTAATACCTCCATTTTGCTTAAGATCACAACCTGAGAGTTCCCTCCTCCTACTGCTTACTTACCTAAAAGTTTTTTAGTAGCCAGAAAATGACCCTTCTTGTCTTTTTGAAAGAAGACTCACTAACAGAAGAATGACTCCCAGATAAAAGCATGTAGGGAGCTGGGCATGGTGGTGCATGCCTGAAATCCCAGCAGCTCAGGAGGCTAAGGCAGGAGGATCATGGAGTTCAAAGCCAGTCTCATGAATTTAGTGAGGTCCTAAGCAATTTAGTGAGACCCTACCTCTAAAAAAATATAAAAAAGGGCTGAGGATGTGGCTCAGTGTTTAAGAAGGAAAAAAAAATAAAAAATAAAAAATGCATGTAGAGAGAAAAGATATTGGGGTCTCTCTCCTTCCTGAGATCTGTCTTTCCACATTCCAACCTAGGGCTTTCTTATTAGTGTTTCTCTTGGGCCAAGTTCTGCCCAAGGGTTCATTTTAGAGACTTCTGTAATCCCAAGAGGATCAGTATTAATCTTCCCTACCTATAATATGGCTGCTTGAAGCCAAGGGCTTCCCAGCTCAGGGGAAGAACGAAATGGAAGTTTCCTCTTTTTATCTGTGTCTCTCTCCCCTCCCTTTTGCGGGGGAGCTGACTGTTCGCTCTGGAGAGACTGAGGGAAGCCGGGTTGGCTCTAATGTGATTTTGCCTAGATGAAGCTGGCAGCTGGGAACCACTTTTCCTCGGCTTGCCCTCTGCTGGGGAAACTCCATGACGGAGATGAGGCAACTGACAGGGAGAAGCCTCTGGATTGAGGCTGCCAGGGCCGCTGCAGAACCAGGCAGGGACACACAGGCCCACAGAGACAGATGCTGATGGCACCTTTCTTTCCTGAGCACTCCCTAGAAAGGCAAGGCCTTGGGGGAAGGATTATTTTCTCAGTAGCACAGCAGAAAATACAAAATAGCACAGGACATCATGAAAGGATTTGGTACCTGTGTTCTCAAGACTCTAGTCCCAGTCCTGGTGCTATCACTTCATGACCATGTGATTTTTACTTAAGTTGTTAGTGTCTGTCCAAATTCTAACTTCCAAATTTATAAAACCAGTATCAGAAGTCTTTCTCATAGAACTGTGTGGGAGAATTAGTTGAAATAACTATGGGAAACTGGAACATGGGTGATGGTTAATAAGTGTTCATGTATTCCACAGAAGGGCTGAAGTGAAAGGAAATCACTGGATTCTGTAGTTTTTGTGATTTATCAGCTTATTCTATAGGAAGAGGCATTGGGAATCACATTGTGGGGTGGGTGCCTAATTTTAGTGAAAATGCTCTATCATTAACCATGGGATCCCTAGAGACTACCTGCTATTCTCTGCCTCAGAATTAGTTTCTCTTGGCGGCCAAGGATTGACACCTAGGGTGAGAGGGAGAATCTGCATCTCCCTTGAGCCCTTGGCTGCCCTCCAGGAACCAGTCCTTCCTTTCTGGTACCAGAGCCACATTTCTGTTCTAGGGAGGCCTGAATTACACAGCTACCATGTCACCCTGTGGTGGCCTAGAGTGTGTTTGTGGGGGGAGGGAGCTGTGTCCATGCTGGAATTGAAAAGCATCCTTGAGGGCTGCGACTTTAACAAGGAAGGTTACCATGCCAACCACAGCCTCCTTGCCCAACAGGGATGAAGGGAAACAAGGCCATGGGTGACAGGCATCTATTGTGTATCCACAAACTTGCCTGGAGCCTATTAAGGGCTGCTAACTGCTGCTCAGCAGGACAGGGCAAGGGAGATTCAGGTTAGGTTTCAGTAGGACTTGGGACAGGCAGGTCTGATGAGGGCAGGGCAGGGTCGATAAGGGAGAATGGGGAAATGTTTTTCTGAGATTGATACCCATCTTTTGGTGAAATGTGTGGGTGTGGTACTGACAGCAGGCGTGGGAAGGGATGGTGTCCTAGATACAGGTTCTGGCTGTGATGGGAAATTCAACTTTCTTCAGGTTCTATTTGCCCTTTCCAGACCATCCAGGAGGTCACCTATGCTTTGGAGTGGGTGGAGAAGGGCAGGGACAATAGGTTGGTAGAGCAGTGGCTGAACTGAGAAAAGGAGTGACAGTGCCACAGGCATGCTCTGGTAAATGCATTAATATCTTGGCAATAAGGTCCGGGAGGCCTGGGGGTGTGGCTCAGTGGTAGAACAGCTTGTCTAGCACTCTGGAGGCCCTGCTTTCAACCTCCAGCATCAAAGGATGGCGGGGGGGGGGGGGGGGGGGGGGGGGGGGTGAGGAGGGGCCTTCTAGAAGGACAGCCTTCCCCAGGGAGGCCAAAGCTTCCAGAAGAGCGGCATGTGCTCAAGCCTGCACTTAACTCCAGGTTAGGCATTTTACATGAGCTCGTACACACTCCATTTTACTTAATTGTAACAGACCTGCAAAACCAGCATTATTTTCCCCATTTCACTGAGGACTTGGAGGTTCGGGGGAGATAAGTACCTCTTCCAGTATCAACCCACTGGTAAGGGGAGAAGGGAATTGGAACTTCCTATATGAACCCTAGAAAACTTCAGACCTTAAGGGTGCCTTATTTTCTTCTGGAAAGATCTCTTCCAAAGCCGTCAGCTCCAGTTTTCACCATTCACTTAGGCTTGCCAGAGGCCCGGTTAATCGGAAAAAGGCTAAAGAGATTCGAACAGCTGGTGTCTGGAAAGACTGTCCTCGCCCACAGCTTCCAATAACCGTGTGGCCACCATGGCCCATGCCCTCACAAGGTGGTCGCGCGGAATCTTCTCATTTTATCCGAACACCCTCCGCACAGGACCCAAGGCTCAGGGACGAAAGCCCTAGCCCACCGTAACAGAGCGAGTGTGGGCGGAGCTGGGGTTCCCGGTCGGCTCCGCCAGGCGTCAGGGCCGCGCGGGGCCGCGGAGGGCCGGTACGCAGTGCGCGCAGCTCCCTCCGGGCGCGAGGCCCGGGCTCCGGGCTCCGGGCACAGCGCGGGCTCGGCGGCCCAAGGCGGCGGAAGCGCCTCCATGCCGGGCGGGCTCCCCGCCCCCGGCCCGCCCCGGCCGCCCCGCGCCATGTATGGTGCTTCCTCCCCGAGCCCTACAAGGCGCTTCCTCCCAGTCTCAGGCCCATACAAGGCGCTTCCTTCCCGGCGACTCTGGCTGGCGGCCCGCGGGCGGCTGCGGGCTGGGAGCCCAGCCCTCAGGGGCCGCCCGCGCCCGGGAGCCCGCGGCGGCCAGGGGACCCAGCCAAGGAGGGGGCGGCCGGCGGGAGGGTCTGGCCTCGCCCAGTCGCCGTCCGGGCCCCGCGGAGTGAAACGCTGGACAGGCCGACTTGGGAGTCCCTTGGGAGGCGCCTTCCTCCATTCCATAAGGTCAGAGGCTCCCACTGCCCTCTGTCGTTTTCATATTTGTCCCCCATTCCTGAACACAGCACGCCCTTGTTGGAGATCCTTCAGCGGCTAGCAGTCCAGGACCTACAGCTCAAACTCCAAGCGCGGTGTTAGAGCCTGCTGGCCCTCGATGCACTCTCCTCCCCTTGCACTTGGCAGGTTGGTCTTCGGTAATATCTAATTGCTTCTATTTTTCTCTCCTCTCCTCCTTTTCTGATTTTCATTCCTCGCACCTTTGATCAAGCTGTCCCCTCTGCTGGAATGCCTTTCCCAAAGCATTCTGGTAAAACGAATGCTACTGTGCTACTCAGCCTCAACTTGGTTCAGACTTTTGGCCTTGTGGAAATCCTTTCCACCCCACCACATAGGTCCACAGACCTAGGTACTTCACAGGGTCACACCTCATTTGTTTATTGCAACTGTGATTTGGTCTTACCCCTCTTAGAATTCTTTGTTCCTACTCAGAAAATGAGTGAGCGTGAAGAAGGAAAGGATCCTGTTAACATGCCTCTACAGACCCTTTTCCCCTTGGGTAAAAGTCTTTGATTTTAGGTTTGCTTTCCAAGATCTCAGGCCATGGCTCCCTGTGGTCTGGGGGTTCATAAGCCTCAGAACCCTACAAGAGTAGCGTGGTTCTTGGGGGTGGGGTAGGGGAGAGCCACAGCTGTGCCAGGTGTGCAGCCACAGTAGATGGGGGTGGGGTGCCCACTAGGTGCCCCCACCACCCAGAGTGGCCTCTCTTGCTCACCCTGACATTCTGACTAATCCATCACTGTAGGAGTCAGCAAGCCCCCAAGGTTCTCCCTACAAAGCCTCCTGGGCTTAAATTTGGTCAGCCACGTGGTTACAGTGATCTGCCATGAGCAGAGGTCAGAGAAGGACCATTCTTCACCAGAATCCAACAGCACAACTGTCATCAAAGGCCAGACTCTACTGGGAGGAGACAAGCCAGCCCCCATCTTGCCAGCTGGATCAACCTGTGAGCCCTGATTTTTTGCCTCAGGTGAGAACCAGAAAGAAAGCAGAGCTTGGGACTGAGTCAGGGGAATATGCCAGAGAAGGGGCTTCTGGAGCCAGGTAGCCTCTGGATTTGATCCAAAATAAAAATGATTCACAGGCTTGTAGTTTGTACTAGATTGTGTGAGCACACATGCTATAACTACAAATAAGGTTCAAAATTAAGGAGTTTCATGTGTCTCCCCAGCCCCCCCACCCTCTAGTTTGGCTGAGTGCCTGTAAGTAGGGTGCATGGAGAAAATCTCAAAGGTCTAGGAATTGGATATTGGAAAAAACTGGGTTTCAGGCTCCACACCAACTGCCTCTCTTGCTTTGTTTCCTACCTAGACTGCAGCACTCTACCCCGGCACCCTCCCGCAGTCCCCCACAGCCTCCTCTGCTTGGCTGCCATTTAGGATTGTGGGTAATGTAGTCCTAGAGACTAGGTTCCAAGGGGTTCCTTTCCACCCTCTCCCCACCTGCCTTCTGACCCCTGCTGGCCACTGCCCTCTCCTGCTCCGGGCTGAGGGCAGTTCTGGGTGAGTAGGTGGTGCTTGCTCCTTGTAGGGCTGGGAGATCCCCAGCTGGAAAACAGCTAGCTATTTATAACTGAGCCTAACTGAAGCGGAAGGCCTGAGAGGTGTGGAGCTTCTGCAGGGTGCTACAGAATTTGCAGGAATCCCAGGCTTCTGGCCTTCTGTTCTCTTTTAGGTGAGGGTACTTTGAGGCTCTGTAAGCTCTATGAAGCTTAAGGATCCTAGGTTATTCTCTGTCCTACAAAATAGGACAAGTACTCCAGTGGCCCTGCACTGGGTTTTGAGGCCCTTCCGCTGGGGAGTATTGGAAACTGGGATTGGTAAAACGAGTCTTTTTTGGGGGGGGAAATGCTATTAGGTGCCCAATAAGACAGTCTCTGGTATTTCCATGCATTTTTCTTACTGTATTCCTATGCTTACCTTCTCAACCAACTTATATACTCCAAAGAAATAGAGAGAGGAGCCATATTTCTTGCTAATAGCACCAAACCCTCCCTACCAAGACTGGATTGGGTGCTACTTTTGTTCCCTAACCCCTACAAAACCTTCCCATTGCCTTTTGCTTTTGCTTGTCTGGGTTTAAGACTATTGGGCATTTCTTATTGATATGAACTTGTCTGCCTTGTTGATAACCCTATTGTGGCATAGTAACCTACTGTTGAATGAATGAATATGAATCAGTGATAGCTAATTCTGTTTGTGGAATGCTTGATGCATACTTCATTGTCACATTTAATCAGTGTTTTATGGGTTCGAAAATAACCTTGGCTGGGCGTGGTGGTGCACTTCTGTGATCAATTCAAGGCCAACCTCAGCACTTAGCAAGGCTCTAAGCAATTTAGTGAGACCCTGTCTCAAAATAAAAAAGCAAAAAAAAAAAAAAAAAAAAAAAGGCTGCAGATGTGACTCATTGCTCCTGTGAGTTCAATTCCCAGTAACCCCCAGAATAATAATAATAATAATAACAACAGCAACAACAATAGTAATAATAATAACTGGGGATGTAGTTCAGTGAATAAGCACCCCTGGGTTTAATTCCCAGTACCAAAAGAAAAAAAAAATATTAGCTTTGGTCATTTATTTTAAGTGCCTTTCACCCAGATCTTTTTTCTTTTTCTTTTCCTTTGATGATAATGGGAATTGAACCCAGGGCCTCATGCATGCTAGGCAGGTGCTTTACCACTGCATTACGTTCCTGTGCCTTTTAAAAAAATTTTTTTTTGAGGCAGGGTCTCACGGAGTTGCTGTGGCTGTCATGGAACTTGTGATCCTTTGCATCAGCCTCCTGAGTAGCTGGAATCATTAGCATGTACCGCGATGCCAGTCAGACACTAGATCCCCAAGTGGGATCTGTGGTAAGACCTGGTATCTGACTTGAGAGTAGTGCTTAGCCATGGTAGGAGACTGCCTCCATGCTGGCATCCAGTCAGAACCTGGTACCTTGACTACAGAGCAGCCAGGTGGATGAGGAGGGGACACATTGGGTGGGATCTGCTGGAAAACTGAGGCAACAGAGAGACTCTCTTCAAACCCCAATTCTCATGGTCAAATCAGAAAGATTTCAGACATGTTGCTCAGAGTAACAGGCATGAGTTTATTAGAAGGGATAGGAAGAGGGAAAAAGAGACACTCAAGGGAGAGAGTGGGCCTTCTAAAGAGAGGGACAGTGTGCCTCTCTTGCCCTCCAATTTTTTTTCTCCATTTTTTTTTATTGGTTCATTATAGTTGTACATAATGATGTGATTTGTTGTTACATATTCATGTATCATATAACTATATAGTTATATCATATGTACAATATAACTATATAATTTGGCCAGTATCCCTCTCCCGCACTTCCCTCCTCTCTCCTTTCTTCCCCTCCTTTATTCCTTTCCTCTATTCTATTAATCTTTTGCTTTTCAAGCATCACCTCCCACATTTCTTTTTCTTTTTCCTCTCCACAAATGAGAGAAAATATATGACTCTTGACCTTCTGAGTTTCTGCCCTCCATTTTTTTTTGGGGGGGGGGCGGTATTGATGATTGAACCCAGGGGCACTCAACCACTGAACCTCATCCCCAGCCCTGTTTTGTATTTTATTTAGAGACAGGGTCTCACTGAGGTGCTTAGCACCTTGCCATTGCTGAGGCTGGCTTTGAACTCTCGATCCTTCTGCCTCAGCCTCTCAAGCCGCTGAGATTACAGGTGTGTGCCACTGTGCCCAGCTGCCCTCCAGTTTTATTGAGGGTCTCAGGGAAGCTTCCAGAGTGTTCTGTCCAGGTCCACTGCTTGACTTTTGACTGACAGCAGGATGACATCAGATTTTCAAGTTCCTACTGCCATGACCACTGTAAATGACTTTGGCCCTTGCTTACCATGCTGGAACCTGTTCTTATAGATTTTATGGTTAGGGGGAATTATCCTTATCTACCTGAGTTCCAGGATCTGTCTGTATAAGGGTCACAGAAGTCCCCCGCTTCAATGTAACTTGTGTTCTTTTTCTTTTGCTTTCTTTTTTCTTTTTGGTACCAGGGATTAAACCCAGGGCTCCTTACCCACTGAGCCACACCCCTAGCCCTTTTTATTTTTATTATTTTTTAAATTTTATTTATTTATTTATTTATTTATTTATTTATTTATTTTGGAACCAGGGATTGAACTCAGGGACACTCGGCCACTGAGCCACATCCCCAGCCCTATTTTGTATTTTATTTAGAGACAGGGTCTCACTGAGTTGCTTAGGGCCTCGCTAAGTTGCTGAGGCTGGCTTTGAACTCACGATCCTCCTGACTCAGCCTCCCAAGTTGCTTGGATTACAGGCGTGCGCCACCACTACTTTTTTATTTTAATTTTTTTATAGAATGCATTTTGTTTCATTGTACACAATGGGGTACAACTTTTTGTTTGTATGGTTGTGCCCCCAGCCCTTTTTTAAATGTTTATTTTGTGACAGGGCCTTGCTAAGTTGTTGAGGGTGGCTTTTTTTTTTTTTTTTAAGTTGTAGATGGACACAATACCATTGTTTTATTTATGTATCTTTTTATGTGGTACTGAGGATCAAACCCAGTGCCACATGTGTGCTAGGCAAGTGCTCTACCACCAAGCTACAACTCCAGTCCCTGAGGCTGACTTTGAACTTGTGATTCTCCTGCCTCACCCTCCGAGGCCACTGGGATCATAGGCACACTGTGCCCAGCTCACTTGTGTTCTTACCATTGGCATTTTGTGCCTACATTTCTTCTGCAGATAACAGGTAGTTTGCTGAGGAATGTAACATATCCTGTCTACTCAAACCAGGCAGTGCCACACGTAAATTGCTTTTTAAAAGAGAAAGCATGAGGGAGTCAGCCCAGTGGGCCATTTTGTAGAATTTTCCCCTTAACTTCATGTTCCTGCCCTCAGGTCTGTCTGTCCCCTGTCAGCCCCAGCCTCTCCCTGCCATGCACGTCTGTTTTGCAGTTAGTGCTCCCCTTGTGGTCCAGTGACGCAGATGCTTCAGACTGCCAGGAAGGCTGCCAGGGAATCCTCCTCCTAAGAAGCTTACTGAGAGAAAGACTTGCTGTCATCGTCAGTCAATGGGGGGAATCCTGAGGTAGCTACTGTTGAGGCTTGAGCCGGTGGATGGGCTGGAGGGCTGAACAACAGTGCTGGGGACTCTGTAGACATTTCAGACATTGAGGCCAGTTTGAGCCAAGGAACAATGGGCCCTGGGGGAAAGGGGTAGATACTGAATGCTGGACCCTAAACCATGAACTGTCCCCATGGTTAATTCGTCCTAAATGGAAGCACAGCAAATATATATGGGCAAGATTTGAGTACTCATCCCTCTGGACTCTTATCTCCCCAGACAACGAGTTTCAACCTTTTTATAACTACCCTCCTATAAAAAAGTTTTAACTTGTTCAGCTAGCCGCTGACGGTCAAAACTGCACGTGCCTGGCTTCCAATGACTACCTCATTGTACCCTATAAAACCCAAATCCCCTCTGTAAGTGACAGCTATTTTCCCATGCGGAAAATGGGCCCCAAAGGTACCTGAGTCCGCGAATTAATAAAGGCTTCTCTTAATCCATTTCGGTCTGCATCCATCCTTTTGTGTTTACAGAAATAATCCCATATGTCTATGGCCAACTGGTTTTCTCCAATGGCTCCAGGACCATTTAATGGTACAATAGTAGTCTCATTAACGAATGGCGCTGTGCTGTACAAAGTAGCCCACACCTGTAATCCCAGCTATTGAGGAGGCTGACGCAGGATGATCAAAAGTTTGAGGCCAGTTTGAGCAAATTAACAAGACCTTGTCTCAAAATAAAATTCTGGAGCTGTAACTTAGTGGTAGAATGTTTGTCTAGCATGTGCAAAGCACTAGGTTCAATCCCCAGAACTACAAAGCAAACTAACAAAAACTGAGACTCGGACAACTGGATATTCATATGTGAAAGTATGAAGTCAGACCC
>JAJEJO010000250.1:483385-564615 GCA_020662805.1 Glaucomys volans | reverse complement strand
ACCTCTGAGCCACATCCCCAGCCCTATTTTGTACTTTATTTAGAGACAGGGTCTCACTGAGTTGCTTAGGGCCTCGCTAAGTTGCTGAGGCTGGCTTTGAACTCACGATCCTCCTGCCTCAGCCTCCCAAGTGCTGGGATTACAGGCGTGCGCCACTGCGCCCGGCAAACAAAACCATTTATACAAAGATTTACATGTGAATTTTCATGGTGGCATGATAATTTTCCCAGCTAAAAACTAGAAACAACCTAAATATCCACCAGTGGAGATGGTATAGCCATACAATGGTATACTATCTCTTTGCTGTTTTTACTCACAGTTATAACACCAAATATGTGGGATTTTGTTTCCACACCAAACAGTTCTCCAACTCTCCAGACACTAATTGGGTTTCCTGTCATTCAAACAAATTCTGATACTCATTACCTGGAGTTAGTGCAGACCTCATGGTTTAAGGGATCAGTCCCAGAAGACTACCCCCAATTCAGAAGACAGGCACAATCCCAAGTTGCTTTTTTTGTACTTTTTTTTGGCACCCCGGATTGAACCCAGGGGCACTTGATCACTGAGCCACATCCCCAGCCCTATTTTATATTTTATTTAGAGACAGGATCTCCCTAAGTCGCTTAGGGCCTCACTATGTTGCTGAGGCTGGTTTTGAACTTGGGATCCTTCTGCCTCAGACTCCCAAATTGCTGGGATTACAGGCATGTGCCATCACGCCCAGCCCAACTATACTTCGGACTGACTCCCTCCTGGGGGGGGGGTTATATATAAATCAGGGGTTTCCATGACCCCCTCCTCAGGTTTGATAATTTGCTAGAATAGCTCACAGAACTCACAAAATTTGCTTACTGGTTTATTATAAAGGATACAACTCCTGGGTGAAGTGGTGCATGCCTGTAATCCCAGTGACTCAGGAAGCTGAGGCAGGAGAATGGTAAATTCAAGGCCAGTCTCAGCAATTTAATGAGATCCTCAGCAACTTAGCAAGATCCTGTCTCAAAATAAAAAATAAAAAGGGCTGGGGATGCAGCTCAGTGATTAAATGCTGTGAGTTCAATCCCCAGTACCAAAAGAGTAAAATTTAGGGGCAGCCAATTAGAAGAGAGTCATTAGGCCAGATATGGAGGGTAATGGGAATTCAGAACATCATAGCCTTTCTGGGTATGACCCCTTCCAGCACCTCAATGTGCTGTTTATCAGCCTGGAAGCTCTGAGAATCCTCTTTAGGGGATTTTGGGGAGCTTTTTGTTTTGTTTTTGTAGTACTGGGGATTGAATCCAGGGGTGCTTTACCACTGAGCTACATCCCCAGACCTTTTTATTTTGAGACAGGGTCTCAGTTGCTTAGGGCTTCATTAAATTGCTGAGTGCCAACTTCAAATTCGCTATCCTCCTGCCTCAGCCTCCTGAATTGCTGGGATTATAGGCTGTGCTACTGTGCCCAACATCCTAAACCCTTTTATTTTTAATTTTGAGGCAGGGTCTCACTAAGTTGCCCAGGCTGATCTTGAACTTGTGATCCTTCTGCTGTGACCTCTTGAGTAGCTGGGAGGTGCCATACTGGGCAAGTTCTGAAGTTTCAGTATGGTAGGCATGGTGACACAGCCTATAATCCCAGTGGATCAGGAGGCTGAGGGAGGAAGAGTGCAAATCCTGGGACAGCTGTAACAATATAGGACATTCAGCAATATAGTGAGACCCTGTCTCAAAATAAATAAAAAGAGGGCTGGGATGTAGCTTAGTTGGTAGAGTGCTTGCTTGTCAAGCACAAGGCCCTGGGTTCAATTCCCAGCACCACAAAAAATAAATAAATAAACAAACAAATAAGTAAATAAATAGAAATGGGGATGTTGCCCAATAGTATAAGACCCCTGGGTTCCATTTCCCTTCAAAAAAGTTTCATTATTTAGTTATGATTGATCACATCATTGGACATCAGTGATTACCTCAACTTCCAGCCCTGTCCCCTCCTTGGAGGTGGAAGAAGGCTGAAATTTCAACTCTCCAGTTATGCCTTAGTTTTACGTAAATAGTTCCCATTCTGAATCTATCTGTGTACTCTCAGTCACCAGCTAGTTCATTAACATACAAAAGACACTTTTATCACTGGTGAAATTTCAATAGTTTTAGGAGTTGTGTGCCAGGAAGTGGGGTGAAGCAAAGACCAAATATTTATTATTTTATTATGGTACCTAACAACAAAAATGAACAAACGTACAACAACAGATGTATTTAAAAAATTTGTCTGACAACTATTTGAGAGGATGAGGCAGGAGGATCACAAATTGGAGGCCAGGGCTGGGGATGTGGTTCAGTGGTACAGCCCTTGCCTGGCATTCATGAGGCTCTGGGTTTAGTCCCCAGCACCAAAAAAGAACAGAAACACACATTACGAGTTCAAGGCCAGCCTCACCAACTCAGCGAGACCTACAGCAACTTAGCAAGACCCTGTCAAAAAACAAAAGGGCTGGAGAGATAGCACCCTAGGTTCAATCCCCAGAACCAAAAAACAAACAAAAAAAGCAAGTCCAGTCCAGTCCCAGCCGCCAACGCCTGTCCCTGCTGCGGACCCCAGCGTTACCATGAATCCTGCCGTCTTCCTATCTTTATCGACGTCAGATGCCCCCTGTGCTCCTGGTGAGTGAGTGGGGGAAGGACAGACCTTTCCGCGGACTCTCGGACGCCTCCCACCCTCATTGAGGGACACCGCAGGTGCCCCTGCTTTCCTGTCTTCCTCCGATGACGAGGAGTGCACCCTCCCCCGCTGCCTTCACTTTCTCCATTTGTCTGTGGTCTCCCTAGGCCCGGGATCCTAGAGGCCTGAGAAACCGCGGTCGGGGTTGGGATCTGTAAACAGAAGAATTAGTCCTGGAGGAGTGGTACGTGGGAGAGTCACCATGAAGAGCTCCCCTTTACCGCCGGGCCACCCGGGTTATTTCAGTTTTGAGGGCGTGTGGACCTGGTGGTGCGAAAGGACGGAGGGTAGAACGTAGTGTGGTTATTTTCCCCCACCGGCTCCATTTGGGAAGGCTGTGAAGCCGACAGGTGCTGGGGTCGTGCAGATCTCACTTGAGCTCTGAAATGGTGCCCAGGTTGGCAGAACCCTCTCTTGTGGCTTCATAGGATTGGTTGTGAACCCGGAAATGGAGACTGGCGTGGTGTCTACTGGGGAATAAAGTTTGAAAAGGTGGAGATTGTGATTATCTAACAGGCTTAACTCAAGGCCTCCCTCAAATCTCGTTACAACCTACCTCCCTCACTGAAGCATATTTCTTTTTCTCTTGCCTTGAAAATGACTGGCTCTTCTGCATACACACCACTCATTGACTTCCTAACCTGCTCAATGTTATCCCATCCTATAAAGGAATCTTTCCCTGGTTCCTCTAACTCCAAAGTACATCTCGATTGTGTAATCCTTATAAGTGACCTAGGATTTAGGTAAAATTGAGACAAGAGTACAGGGCCAACTCCATATAGCAAAATGACAAGTGTTTAATTGGGTCATTATTATAATACAATATTTGAAAATACTTTGTAGTTTTTAGAAAGCCAAATTTATGATGAACATTATTGGGTAAAAACTTTTTTTTTTTTTTTTTTTTTTTTTAAAATTTAGGGAACATAGTTAAGTAACTCACAGGTACTGGGCATTGAACTCAGGGCCTGGCACATGTTAGGCAAGTGCTCTACCACATGCTAGGCAAGTACATCCATAGCCTAAGAAACAGGTTTCTTAACTTGCAGTGCTTATTCCACCATATAACAGTAAAGATTTAATATCTGTGTTTGAAAAAAAAAAAAAAAGCAAATCCCATTTAAGGCATAGTGGTGGCAGTGAGGTGTGTTTGTGGAATAGATAGAAGTGTTACCAGCAGCCAAGACAGGGAGCCTGCCTGGATCTCAGCTGCTTGGATTATACCACTTATGTACAGAAGAAATAGGCAAATGATATACAAAGGGAAAACTAATTTTGCGCAGTTTGGTCAAATTTGGCCAGCTAGGATCCATACAGGCTCCCTGACTTGACTGCTATTAACAGAAGTCTGGAGGGTCTTTGCTTAGCTCCCCAGAGAGAAGCAGAACTACCATGTTACTTCAGAATTGGAGCAAGGGAGCACAGGTATTTACTGTGTGTGTGTGTGTGTGTGTGTGTGTGTGTGTGATGTTGCATATGGAACCCAGGGCTTTGGGCATGCTAGGCTAATGCTGTATCACTGAGCCACGTAAGTAGCCCCAGAATGCAACTTTACCAGGAATAGCTTTATCTTCTCCACCTCCTCCTTACACAACTTCTATCTTCTTACAGAGCCCACTGTGCAGCCTTCCAGGTGGTTCGTCTTGTCCCCCTAGGGAGCCTAGGCTGGGGACTTATTTAGGTCTGGAAAGCCATGTAACATAGGGCAGGTGTCCTGGCACCAAACCCTTATTCCTCTGCATTCTCTAGCCTACCTACATCTCCTCTTTCCCAGGCAGCAGCAGATCTGCAGGTTTGCCTGTAATTTAGAAGCACCTTACCGCTCCAGCTTGAAACCTTTCTCTGAGGTTTCCACCTTCCTTTGCTGGCCTCCTGGCTTCTCTGGAAATGGATTTGCCCCTTAGCATTCCTTATACCACTCTGAATTCAATCCCCAGGACTCAGGGTGGACTGGAGAGCTTGAGACCAGGTAGTGTATCTCAGCAGAGTGGGAAAGGGTGCTGGAAATCTGGCAGTCAGGGAAACTTAGATAGAGCTCATTTGGAAGTCTGGGGATTGGAGAAGCAAGTTAATCTAAGTCAAGCCAACCCTGACTCAGGGAAGTGACTTCAAAACAGATTTCATAACCCCACCTGGAGGTTAGCCACTTTCACCCTCCCAGCACTGTCTTTTGCTTTATGTCACTCACTTGCTCCCTCTGATCCTCCTTTTTCTCTTCTATATCTGGAGAGAATGGGGCTTAGATAAAGAGTAACAAGATCATCCATGTGTTGAGCCTACCAGATTTGGAGTTGTAACATCAGGTGCTCATGTTGGCTCTAATTTGCTGAATGAACCCAACAGGCCATTCATTCTGTTGCTTTCTGGATTTCAACTTTCTTCTCTCTTCAACAAGAGGATTAGGATGAGGTCCATGGCCCTTTCCAGTACTAAAATGATGATTCCTTAAGGAATGAAAATGTTAGAGTACTACAGAAAACTATAGAAGGGTATAGTATAGACAAAGGACTAGAATCTGGAATTCTTGTCCTTTCTGAGAATGGGCTCAGTTTCCAAGTATAGCTTTGCCTTCTTATCACCGAGCTAATGGTCAACCCCTGCCCAGTTAGCCTCACAGTGTCTCATCTTCCCACCTAGCTCTGGACCAACCTCAAGGCCAATTCCATCACTGGGGCATGAGATAGCATCTCTTTTATTGGTCTGCCCCTGCTCCCTTCCAGCCTCAGCTCCAACTCCCAGGCCTCAGCCTCCAGGCCCACTTGTTGAGTCATGAAGAATCAAATTAAAGTGTTAAGTACTTTGTGAACCAGTTATAACCCCAAAACTATACATCGTTCTATAATGGATATTCATTAATGACCCTAAATTGTTAGACAGTTGAATGATGCTGTTTTTATTTCTGACATTTCAAAAATTTCCTCAATAATATGTCTTATTTTAAACCTCTTGATACTGCAACATATTTCCTAAGGAAAAGAGTAATATATGACCACAGAAGTTTTTTAGTTTAGGAGATTTAACTTTGATACTTTTTATCTATAGTCCACGTCAGGTTTTGTTTTTGTTTTTTGGTACTAGGGATTGAACCCAGGGGCACTTAACCACTGAACCACATCCATAGTCATTTTTTTTTAAATATATTTTTTTAAGTTGTCAATGGATCTTTATTTTATTCATTTATATGTGGTGCTGAGGATCGAACACAGTGCCTCATACATGCCAGGCAAGCGCTCTGCCAGAGCCACAACTCCAGTCCTGTTTTTTGGTTTTGAGACAGGGTCTTGCTAAATTGCTGAGGATGGCCTTGAACTTGTGATCCTCCTGCCTCACTGGGATTACAGGTGTGTGCCATCATGCCTGGCTACATTTTAATTTTTTAGATTGTCCTATTAATGACATAATTTTGAGAGCAGGGATGGTACTCTCTGCTGCTTGGGATGCTGAGACAGAAGAATTGCTTGAGCTCAGAAACTTAACATTGTGGCAAGACCTCATCTCTTAAAAAAAAAAAAAGTGGTGGTGGTGGTATAGCAGCACATGCTTATAATCCTAAGTGACTTCAGGAGACTGTGGCAGGATGTTAAAAAATTCGAGGGCCAGCCTAGATAACCTCGCAAGACTCTTATCTCAAAAAATCAAAAAGCACTGGGGATGTAGCCCAGTGGTAGAGCACACCTGGGTTCAATCCCCAGTATTGCAATAATAATAATAATAAAATGAAAGGGGTTGGGAGTGTAGATCAGGGGTAGAATGCATGTTTAGGATGCATATAGCTCTGGGTTTGGTTTCCAGTAGCACCAAAAATCAAATTTTTTGTCTCCCCCCCTTTTATTTATTTTTATTTTTATTTATTTATTTATTTTTGAACCGGGGATTGAACACAGGGACACTCGGCCACTGAACCACATCCCCAGCCCTATTTTGTATTTTATTTAGAGACAGGGTCTCACTGAGTTGCTTAGGGCCTCGCTAAGTTGCTGAGGCTGGTTTCAAACTTGCAACCCTGCCTCAGCCTCCCAAGTTGCTGGGATAACAGACATACACCATCACACCCAGCTTAAAACTTTTTTTTTAACATAACATTTTTTAAAAAAGAAAATTATATAACTGTTCAACAAATGTCATTGACTAGTTATTTTACAGATGGGTAACTGAAGACCCTTATTGCAGTGTGCTAAGAAAACTGGGCAGACTTGGAGTGAGACTCCTAAGTGCTCCTCTCTGTTCCCTTATCCCTAATGCTTTTGGTAGATTGCCCTCCCCAAAATGTAAGGGCAAAGCAAGCTATCCCAGGCACCTCTTAGAACTTGTTAGAAATCTGCTCTCCTTGAGATGAAACACATTCTTCCACTGCTAGTATCGTTGTGGTCTAGCACCATCTTGTGGCCACCAGTACAAACTGGAAACAGGAAGCATCACAGCCGCTCCCTTAAATTAAACCCTAACTTGCCAAGCACTGTACTGTGCACTTCATATGCCTTTGTCTATTTAATGCTTTAAAAAAAGGCATTGCTACAGGTAGAAAAATTGATGCTTGAGAACCTGGGATCATTTGCCAATCTCCTAGGTAGTGTTAGGCTTTCTATTCCTATGAGATGTGAAACTCCTGCTCCCTACCATGCTAGCCTGATAAGCTTCATAGCTGGAAAAGCTATGAATCTAAGGTTCAGGGCCTGCCTTATACTGATAGGGAAATTGAGAGCTAAGAAGGGACTTATTTGAAGTCACAAGACCAGCTAATGGCAGAGTCAGAACCAGGGCTTTTAAAGACTTCTTTTCTTGGCCTCTTAGCTGAACCTGCCATGCAAGTTCAGGGAATGACTGTTAGATATAGCTCAACCTGAAACTGTTCACCCAGACAAGGCACAGACTTGGAAAACACTCAACTGTTTGCAAATGTGCCTTCAGTCCCTCTCATTAGCCACATCCTCAGCAACTTAAGGCACTCAAACTGCTACAAAATGAGCATGTAACTGGTCCTACTTCACTGGCTCTCTTCCACACCCTTTGGCTGGTCAGTTCCTAGGTCTCTTGAGGCGCAGTCCCATCAGGATGGAACTTGGAAGCTAGAAGTCTCAGATGGCACATACTCAAATTGGCAACAAGGGAGAAGCTGGCATGAGGCTTTAATTCCACCTTGGCACTCAGCCCTGAATCTACTGGGCCTGTCTAGAAGTCATAGCATGGGAATTGGAGCCAGAGAACAAAAGATGGCAAGAGCTGCAGGCCAGGACAGGTGAGTACTGCAGTCCACATATCCGGCACTACTGTGCTGCCTTCCAACAATTTGGCTTTAAGATCACCTAGGGATGCATTAGAAGGAAAACTCCACCTGCACAGGCATGCCTGCCCCCTTCTCAGAGTGACTAGGTTTCATCAGGGCATTTTATGGATCATATGGGAAAATGGGTAACAGTATGTTGAAAAAGACAGTGACAGAAAAACTGCCACTACTGGTCAGTTTAACATTTTATCTCAAATCTGGAGAAAACAAATCACACACCATCTTGATTCCTGAAGTAGGCATCCTAAACTACCAAACAGAAGATACTCCAAACAGCTCAAACTCTGGGGAAGGAAAAGGAAGAAATTCCCTTCTGCTCCTAACCTGATCTAGAAGCTTTGCTGGATCTGCTGGGCCAGCCTGACTTGCTCTTGGATGGTGCTGTTATTCTCCTACTTACAGCAAGGTAGTCAAGATGGGGGAGAGCAGTAGGAAAAGGCTCAGGCCTAGTTTGTTTTCATCAGGGCAGTTCTATTATAGGACTCAAAGGCAAGCAGAATCAACTTTGTAGCTGGGGTAATTTTTTTTTAAATCACTATTAAAACCTCTTTTGGTATGTTTCATCACCCATTAATAAAAAAAAAAAAAAATTTTTTTTTTTTTTTTTTTTTTTTTTTTGCAGTGCTGGAGATGGGAGTCCAAGGCCTCATGTTTGCTAGTCAAATGCTCTACCACTGAGCCATACTCTCAGCCCTTATCACCTGTTAATCAGTTTGGCCCTGGCAACTTGAATCTCTTTCCTCTAACATAACCATGGGATCATGACCCCAGACATTCTTTGCATATACCTTTGCACAGGTCAATATAGTGAAGAATACTCAAATCTAAAGCTGCAAATTTATCAGCTATAACTAATCTGACATAAACTTCAAAGACCTCTTACACTGTCTCCACTGATCACTTTTCTAGGAAACAGTCCTAAAAAATGTCAAGCACACAAAGTGTATTCTTAAATATGGTTTAATACTCTTCTCCATTTCTGTACATCACAACACCAAGATTTCGCTGCTTAGATCTCTCTGCAGAGGCTATAGAGAATGCAAAGGCTACGGTTTTCACCCCCTCTTATTTATGTGTTTGCATGTGTAAGTGTAATACATACCAGTATATATTGATACACACATCAATATATAATGCAATATATATCACCGAAGAGAACACATTGATTAAAGAAATACAAAAATTTGGCATCATTTCCAAACTTAAATAGTAAAAATAAAAACTACAAAAGGAGCTGCATACCCTAAATGTATCATGTGAAACAACAAGCATATTCAAAAATGTAAATTTACATCCAATTTCTCTGGTCTTGTCATATCACATTAGACCCATTTACAATGGCAAAACCCTAAGGTACTGCTGTGAAGAGAGCATGTTTATTTGCTCTTGGGTGTTCTGCAAACAAACAGCAGAGCCCAAAGCAAAAGCCTGTTCCGGTGAAGCCTCCCACATTGGTGAACACCAAAGAATCGACTCTTATCACTGGGGGTTGAGACATCAGGTTACACATTGACAGACAGTTATTTGGACCTCAGAGTACAGTGTGAGAACCAGAAGCTTTACATTTAAGACATACTCCCTTCATTCAAGTGAAACAGGATTATTGGAACGATAGGCAGGTCTGTAACCTGGGAACAAAGAGTTGGTTCAGACCAATAAAGCTACGAGTGACTGAATCAAGTCAGTGAAGAACAGCAGTCAGGCACTAAGTGTTGAAAGTACCCAATTTGAAAACCAAATGCACCCCACTACCCTACTCAGTGTGGGGGTTATACCAATTGACTTTAAAAGCCTTTGGTCCTTCAAAGTCCATTCGGTATACTTTTTTCGTTGCTAGCACTGGGCACATCCTATACACTTTGTTCACTGTCACCACCTCGAGCACGCCACGACCTTGCATCAGCTGGGTTCAAGTCCACCTTACAGCCCAGCCGTGAAGCATAAGCTTCAGGTTTTCAGGCCAACTTTTGGATCCAACATGGTTTAGTCCACCGTGCCAGAAGCTGTGTCCCATCCCCTCCCGCCCTGCCCTTCCCACCCTCCTCCCATAATTTCTCATCTGAGAGGTGCTTGTAAGTCCCACATTTGAAACAGATGCTCCAACCCTACCAGGGGTTTATAATTACATGCAATCATACATGTCTTGTCTGTTGTTCCTGTGAAAAATCTTGCAGTTCATTAAAAAAAAAAAAAAAAAAAATCAAAACATTCACATAATCTCATGCCACCCAACACAAGAAAACACGACCACCTCCCTTTAAGGACAGACCCAAGCAAAATAAAATAATCTTTAAATTTCTTTGCTTCCACTAAAATTGTATGTTTTATTTCTCCCAATCCCAGCAATAGCACAGAAGCCCCATCATATCCATCCCAAACTGATTTCTAGTAGGCTACGTTTATGGGGACCCTTGTTAAAGCAAGTGATACAAAGGGCTCCCAAAAGTTGGGCACAAATGCGCCTGCCAAACACATGAAAGTAAACAGTGCACTGGCCTCAATGCTTCATGAGTCAGTTTGACTTTACAATGCAATCTGCATCCTTGAAACTGACAGTCTGGGGAGGGGGTGTAGGGGAGTGAGGTTGAAACTGCCTCCTATTAGCTCACCCTTTCAACATTAAACAGAGACCAAGAGAGAAATGGTTCCAACATTTCACCACATGTATTTCTTCTTATGCAGTCTAAGCTGAGAATGCCATGTAAATGGGTCACTGCGAAATGCAGCAATTTAATTTTTCTCCAATCAAAATAAGAAACAAACCAGTATGATCTCACTTCTATTAACTTTTGAAGGTTTACAGCAGTTAAAGTATTTTTGCTTCTATGTATGAAGGTTAAAAAAATCATTTTTTTTTTCATAAAATACAAGAGCAACCAATTCCACCATCAAGTAAAAGTAAAAACTGGGATTCTTTTTTAAATTAGTCCAAAGTGGCATTTAGGAACTTAGTTGTAGGCTGCTGCGCTGACACCATGACAAACCAATGTACAGGGTTGGGTCTGGTTTTGTTTCGGTTTTCTTTTCAGTATCCAATGCTCATGGATTAAGTTCTGGAAATGTTCCAATTGTAAGGCAGGGATCTGTTTGGATTCCACCACGGGTATGCTCCTTGGGTTGGATGCTGGAGGGTGAGGCACATTTTGCCGGACCCATGTCGACTACCTAGTAGTCATCAAGGTCAAAAAATTCATCGTCTCCTCCTTGGTATTCCATTCCCTGGAAATCTACTCGGTACCGCAAGATACCTGGAGAAAGAAACCAAAGAGTAAGTACCTGTGTTCATGAAATGAGGAGGGGTTGCTCTATAAGGGAAGTCTATTGTCTTGTAGAATTACAGAAAGCCAAGAGTTGCTGATTAAAAATTGTTCCAAGCCGGGTAATCCCAGTGAGACCCTGTCTCTAAATAAAATACAAAATAGGGCTGAGGATGTGGCTCAGTGGTGGAGTGCCCCTGGGTTCAATCCCCAGTACCCAAAAAAAAAAAAAAAATTGTTCCAGCTGGGTGTGGTGGGAGCACACCTGTATCCTATTGACTTGGGAGGCTGAGGAAGGACTGCCAAATTTGAAGCCAAAATCCATAACTTAGTGAGACCCCCATCTCAAAAGAAAAAGGGCTATGTGAGCCCCTGGGTTCATTCCCCAGTACTGGAGGGAGGAAAACAATCCAAAATAAGTTGTGCAATCACCAGCCTCAAGTAGATTATGAACACACCTCACCTGAAATTACTTAATTCAGGCTAGCCAGGAGAGGCCCTGGCCTGAAACCCTTGTTTAAGTTCTGTTTGCTGATTTGCTACTCACCTCCAATTCCACCAAATCCTTTCACAAATTGGGATCCTTCTTGTGACTTATCTGTGACAATTTCCAATGTAGCTCCAAATTTTTTATAGTTGTTAGCAAACCATTCCAAGAGGGGCATGCTCTCTATCAGCTCATGTTCCTGTCCTGTCTAAAGATGTGACCATGAGAAACAAACAAAAAGATTATACGCAATCAAGTTTATCTCACTTATCTCAATCCCCCTTTCCACCATTCTCATTCTCCTACTCATGAATATGCATAAATGTGTTTAAAATGAAGTGAATTCTGGTTTCTGATAAAAGAAATGAAACAGAAGAGAAATTCTGACTAACACTTCTCAGGTTCTAGCCTCTAATGAAACATCAGCAGACAGATTCTTCAACTTATGATTTCTACTGTTGACTCCAGAAATCAGGCTGTTGTAGAGTCTATATGCAACACTCATTCAACACCCCAGAAGAAGCATGCCACAAATGCTTTTGGGAGCAGCTTCATAAAGGACCAAGTCCTCCAACTCAGTATTTTAAACTCGTGATGCATTTTAGACCAAACACAGAGAAGCCACTGCAATCAAAGAATTGATAAAAGCAAAGAAAGCAGAATATGATCAGTGTAGGAGAAACACTACTCAAATTATTTCAAGGACAACAAGAATGTTTTCTTGATTGTTTAATTACTTTAAAAAAAAAAAAAAAAAAAAAAAAAGATCTGTAGTAACCATGACTAGGCCCCCTTCCTCATAATCAGATCAGTGCATGGCAAATGGGAACTGACCTCTTTCTGCTGACTCCATAACTAGTATGAAGTTTGGTTTCTCAAGGCTGATAGTCTATGCTGCCAGTGCTCTAACACATGGACTTATGCTACCTTGCATTTATCACCAAAGAAAACAATCACATACCTCTTTGTCTGTGAAATGAGATTTATCCTTCTCTTGTTCTGGAGTTAAATAGAGAATTTTCTCCTCTGTAGTATTAAAAAGAAAAAAAAACAAACAAAACAAAAAACCAACAACAACAAAAAAGAACGTGTTAACCTGGCTCTCATGTACTAATAGGTATGAGCCCCATGAGGTGAGATGAGAAAAGGTCTCCCAGATTCATTGTATCAACTTCCTTTCCTACTGAGCTAAGCATACACTCAGCATCTACCAGGTACACTACTTCTACCATTAGGAAACATCAAAGATACTTAAGATGCAATACTGATTCTCACCAAATTTAACAACTCTAAGCAGACATAAACACTTCAGCAAAAAAATCCATGCAGTTATGTGCTACAGACCAAAAGAGTGGGGTACAACTGCCTTCTGGTTGCTTCTGAAATCAGTCATTTCTCCCAAATGTCCACCCCAGATTTTCAGAACACACAAGAAAGAAACAGCAATCTTATTTATTTTTTTCTGGTTGTATACAAAGTAGAACTATACCATTTGCATATTCATACATATACAAAGTATAATGATGTTTGTCACATTCTATTATCTTTCCTTCCCCACTTCCCTCCCCTTACTTTCGTCTATACAATCCATCCTTCCTCCATTCTTCCCCTACATCCCCCCAGCAATCTTATTTTCTAATTCTCTTACCTTCTGTGCCTTGGCAATGAAGAACATATCTCATTATATCCAGATTTTCATAGACTATTAGAATTTCTACAGCGCCCATTTCCAAAGCCTTTAGTGTATCTTCAACCCCAAAGCAGTACTTGCCCGTGTCCTGACTAATTTCATCAAAGTATCGTCCTGTGGATTAGGGATAGGACAATAAAACATACAGTTGGCTTGACTGTATCCACAAATTCAATGAACTTCAGGTCGAAAACATTCGGGAAAAAGTTACATTTTGCTTATGTGTATTAAGTAGTTAGGTCTATGATGGACACATCTGTACTGAACATGTACACTTTTTCTTGACATTTTTCCCTAAACAATACAGCATAACAATTATTTATATAGTATTTATGTTGTACTGGGTATTACACATAATCCAGAGATAATTTAAAGTATACAGGAGGATGTACATAGGTTATATGCAAACACTAAACCCTTATAAGGGACTTGAGCATTCAAGGATTTTGGTTATCTACAATGTCCTAAAATGAATCTTCTGCAGATACTCAGGGATGACTATATATTACATTTTTTCTTGCTATGAACACACTTAATTAGACCTAATAACTAAGGAAGATTAAAAATGATTCCATGAAGGCAGAAATTTTATAAAAATGCTATATCTTCTATATTTTCAGTGCCGTTTTCATACATACAGTTATGTACGTACCTACATTTACACACAAATACAATGAGCAAAATAGTTGCATTTCATTGATACCTATTAATTTCTTCTCTTGAATGAATTTCACGTTGGAGAGGACTTCAGTAGATAACTCAATAGCTTGGTTGAATCCATTTTCACCACCATAGGATATATCAACTAATTTTAAAACTTTTGATTGCAACCTCTGATACAATTAAAAACAAAAACAAAAACATTAGCGCTTCAAAATACCTTTACTAAGACTCTCTGTTTTTGGTACCAGAGATTGAACCCAGAGGTGCTTAACCTCTGAGCCACATCCCCAGCCCTTTTTATTTTTTGACAGGTCTTGCTTAATTGCTGAGGGTCTTGCTAAGCTGCTAAAGTTGGCTTTGAACTTTTAATCCTCCTGCCTCAGCCTCCTGAACTGCTGAGATTACAGGCATGCACCACTGCACTTGGCTAGCACTCTCTCTTGAGGACAGCCGCGCTCAGCATTATGATCACTGAATTCTAAATTATGGTAAAAGAGCCCAATCTGCATCCCTATCATTAACCAAAAGATCCTCTGGGTTTAATGCTTTGGTCCTTTTTTTGGGGGGGTGGGGGGGAGGGGGATAACCAGGCATTAAACCCAGGAATGCTCAACCAGTGAGTCACATCCCCATCCCTTTATAGTTTATTTACAGACAGAGTCTTGCTGAGTTGTTCAGGGTTTTGCTATGTTATTAAGGCTGGTTGAACTCATAATCCTCTTGCCTTACCCTCCCAAGCTGCTGGGATTACGGGTGTGGGCCACCATGCTTGGGTCTCACTAAGTCTGTCATATTCCTGAATTTCACTGCTTTATTTACTTGCAGGAATAATTCAGCAAAGGATGGTTTAAAACAACAACAAAACCTGCTAATTTCTCTGAAATGGAACCATTTTAAAGCTAATTATGGCAACCTGTCTAAAAATGATTTCAACTGAGAGAGTGCCAGAAAAGAATGAGGGAATTTCTAATAAATGCCTATAAATCTGCTACTGTTTAACTCAGAGCTGTTTTTTTTTTTTCTTTGTAGTGCTACAGATTGAACCTAGGGCCACATGCATGCTATACAAGCACTCTACCACTAAGCTACACCTCCAGCTCTCAGAGAGAGCAGAGCGAGGTTTTAAAGCCAGGGACTATATTCCTGTAAATTCAAAAAGATATGCATGTCCCAGGGTAAATACAGAGGACTTACCTATTCTCACTTAGAGACTTACACAATCATTGATCATCTACTTCTCACTTACCTGATCAAACATATCAGATTGACTTAGTTCAGTTTTAAAGTCAGCTGATCCAGCTAAAACAAGACCAGCCACATTCACTTTGTCCCCAGAAATAAACAGCTGCACAGCAGTCTCTGCTACTTTCCGAACATAGTTATGTCGTTTTTCCATTCTTAAACGGGCAAAACGCAAGGCTGACTGACCTCCTCTACCTATGACACAAAAGTGAAGAAAAAAGGCCAATCATTGAGAAGTTATCCAAACACAAAAAATGAAAGTAAAAGAGAAAAACAAAAGAATCTATCCAAGAACAAAACATAAATATAAATGTCACTATTCCCTTAACCATAAGTTTAGTAACATAAAATGCCCCTTGTTTTCAGAGACTGACTTTCTTGTTAGACACAAAGTTAAAGGGTTCATGTGTTACCATGTTTCTTTGGGAGATCCACAGTGAATTTGTGCAGGACTTCTCTTGTGTTTCCTTGGAGTGTGCCAAAAAGTGCACCACTGCCATCTATTACAATGAAGCCAAATTTGCTGTCATCTGAAAGTAGTGCTGTAAGAGCCTGAAAAACAAACATAAGTATCACACAATAAACTTTATAGCTTTGCTAAGGTCAATAAAAAACCCAAAAGGACATATGAGCCTTTTTACCTCACTAGCTATCATATGAATACTGTGGTAAAACCATTTCATGGAATAATTTGTAGACTTCAGCTATAAATCTGTAACTTATGTAAAATGGTGGTTGCCAAGAACTGTAGAGAAGGGGGAGTAATTTCTTCTTTAATGGTTATAGAGTTTTACAAGAAGAAAAGAACTCTAGAGATGGATGGTAGTAAGGGTTGTACAACATTATGAATGCATTTAACACCACTGAACTGTACGCTTAAATGGTTGTGATAAACTTTATATGTACTTTGCCTCAATAAAAACATGGAAAGGGGGCTGGGGATATAGCTCAGCTGGTAGAGTACTTGACTCGCATGCATAAGGCCCTGGGTTCAATCCCCAGCCACACACACACACACACACACCACACCTACACAAAGAGGAAAGGCCAGGTGGCACACTCCTGTAATTGGAGCAGCTTGGGAGGCTGAGGCTCTAAGCAACTCAGTGAGACCCTGTCTCTAAATAAAATATAAAAAAGGGCTAGGGATGTGGCTCAGTGGTTAAGCATCCCTGGTTCAATACCCAGTTCCCCCTAAAAAACAAAACCAAAAAAACAAAAACAACCCCCCCCCACACACAAACAAACAAAAAAATCATCCAAAACCAAAACTCTGAGTTATAGGCTCAACTTCTTCCTATTCCTTGATTTCATTTAGACACTTTGTGGAGTATAACATTCAAATCTACCTTCCAAAAGTTAGATTTTTTTTCCTGGGAACAGTGCTAGGGATCAAACCCAGCGCCTTACACATGCTAAGCAAGCTATCTACAAGAGTTATATATATCCCAAGCCCCAAAAGTTGACTTCTTGTTATCATTAACAACTCCAGCATTACTAGGCAGGATATATCATGACAAACAAGACCATACTGTATAGCAACTCTGAATCAGAAGTACATAAGCACAAAACTATTATTAGAGTCTCTAATAATAGTTTTAAAATGTTTAATTCCTGTGGTCTTGAGCAACATTAATGTTACTTGGAAAAAATTTCAAAAATAGTTTCAAGGCTCACAATTCTGAGTTTAATGAGAAAAACTTTTGGGTTAGTATTAAATCTCCATATTTCTATATCTCCGAAGAGAAAATGTTTAAATAGTCCTAGAACCCACATAAGACATGTTTGCATGGTGGATTCCTCCCCATCCCTCTCCCCCTTTTAGTACTGGAGATTGAGCCCAGGGATGTTCTAACACTGAGCTACATCCCCAGTCCTGTTAAAATGTTTAAAAATTGTTAGAGGTAGGCTTCGAATTTGCAATCCTCCTGCGTCAGCCTCAAGAGTAGCCAGGAATACAGTGGTATGCCACTGAATCTGGTCTTCACAATGGATATTTGACTACTATAGGCTTGGCAGATCACTAATTGCTAGGAAGCAATCTATTTAGAACTAAGGAATTATTATCCATTCCATTTTAACTAAGGAAGAAAATAGCTTCTTCAAAGGAATGTCTAGAAAGTGAATTAACCAAGAATGTATCTTCGACCACACCATGGTTAATAATTAGCATTAAGACATGAATACTGCATGCTAAAAATAGGCTAGGGTCATATCTTAGCAGGAAAGTGCATGTACAGCATGCACAATGTCTTGGGTTCAATCCCTAGTACTCAAAACCAAAAATAGCCTTTTATCATATAATCATCTGTTAGCTTAATTAAGTTTTTCAACAAATCTGCTTATCAGGTAATACACTTTTTATTATTATTTTTTTCAGTACTGGAGGGTTGAACTCAGTCTTCTCCGTGCTACTTGAAAGAATGTATAATTACCTTATTAAACAGGACACAAATTACAACATATAACATACTTCAATCATTTCTAGTTATGATATCATCAGTTAAAGCCCAAATATACAAAGCCAGTAAGATTAAACAGTATCTTAAAAGAGGAATTGAGGTTTAGAAAAATTAATGAGGAAGCTAACTTGATAAGTGAGCTAAAAGCCAGACAACATAGGTACCAAATACTATTCAAATTAATAATGATCAAAACTGCTTTCATCAACCCAGATACAGGTAAATGGGACAGAGTGGCTGAGAGTTTCTTTACTGAAGCCTCTGCCAGAAGGAGATTGTGGTAGCTAAGGAAAAAAACCAAAAAAGTCTGGATCATCTATGCAGTCAAACAAGATTCAACTAGAACTGGACTTCCTGTCAATTCGGCAAAAATCATCTATTGTAAACAGTGCCGACAAATGTCAGTTCTAATTCCTCCACTGTAGAGGTTTTTCCCTAGGTCAATGAAAGGAAAGAGAATAAACTGGGAGCCAGCTGTGAATTCCTGATTGTTCTACTGTTGACTGATTTAGGTCACTCTAATGAGGTTTCTTTGCCACAATTACAGTTCATCTTACAGGGGGGCTAGAGTTGTGGCTCAGTGGTAGAGTGCCTGCCTGGCATGTGCAGGGCCCTGGGTTCGATACTCAGCACCACATATAAATAAAATAAAAAAGATTCATTGAAAACTAAAAATATTTTTAAAAACTAAATTCATTTTATAGCAGCTCTGGTCACTCAAAAGTTTCATGGAGCCAGGTACGGTGGCGCACGCCTGTAATCCCAGCAACTCGGGAGGCTGAGGCAGGAGGATCTCAAGTTCAAAGTCAGCCTCAGCAACTTAGCAAGGCCCTAAGCAACTCAGTGAGACCCTGTCTCTAAATAAAATACAAAATAGGGCTGGGGATGTGGCTCAGCGGCCTAGTGCCTCTGAGTTCAATGCCTGGTTCCCCCCCCCCCCAAAAAAAAAAAAAAAAAAGTTTCACGGGGAGAGGAAAAGGGAAAACAAACAAAAAACAAAAATAAAACTATAAAAAACTTCTGTTACTAAAAATTTTATAACTTAGCCAGACACAGTGGCACATGCCTGCAATCCCAGCAGCTCTGAAGGCTACAGCAGGAGGACCGTGAGTTCAAAGCTAGCCTTAACAATTTAGTGAGGTGCTAAGGAACTCAGTGAGACCCTGTCTCTAAATAAAATTCAAAACAGGGATAGGGATGTGGTTCGGTGTTTGAGTGCCCCTGAGTTCAATCCTAGGAACCAAACCAAACCAAAACAAACCAAAACAAAAACACAAAACATCAAAAAAACCTTGTCAGCTGAAAACTGAGGGTGCACGGAATGTAGGCAAGTATCACTGTAAATAGGAAGAGATAAACTAGCCAATTATTTCTTTGTCTCTCATTAGTTCTCCAAATCCAGTTTAGCATATTCTTTGAACACAAAGAATGACTAGTGTCATAATAAATGTGAGTCATTTTATTTTTTGAAAATAGCCAGCTATGTAAAATGTACCATTTCCCATCATGGTTTGGAAAACTAACAACTTCTTAAAAGGTTAACATAGTTACTATATGACCTAGCAATTCCATTCTTAGATATAAAATGAAGTAAAATGACCAACAGGGTCACACAAAACTAGTACATAAATGTTCACAGCAACATTACTTATCATGGACAAACAGGAAACAGCCCAAATGTTCATCAACTGATGAATAATACATAGATAAAAATACACAGAGCCAGGTGCGGTGGTGCACGCCTATAATCCCAGAGACTGAGGAGGCTGAGGCAGGAAGACTGCGAGTTCAAAGTCAGCCTCAGCAACTTAGCGAGGCCCTAAGCAACTCAGTGAGACCCTGTCTCTAAATAAAATACAAAATAGGGCTGGGGACGCGGCTCAGTGGCCAAGTACCCCTGAGTTTAATCCCCGGTTAAAAAAAAAAAAAAAAAAAAAAAGATTATTTGGTAATAAAAATGAAATAGTATTGATAAATGCTACCAGATGGATAAATCCTGAAAACTAAAGGGCCTAAGTTGTATGATTCCATTGTATAAAGTGTCTAGCACATGTAACTGTATGGACAGAAGAGAGATTAATGGTTTCCTAGGCCTGAGAAAAGTTAAGGGAAGGCGGGGGTGATTATGGGGCTTCCCTTGAAATGATGAAAATGTTCTGTGCTCAGACTCTTACCTCTGTGTGGAATTTGTTGTCACACAAATACAAAGATGTATTAATTGGTTTGAAAGGTTCAAAATCAATGTTGACTTTCTTTTCCTTTCCTTCTTCTGTTACAATTGTTCCACAGTAAACAACCAGACCATTTGGAGGTACTGCAAACAAGATAAACAATTTCTCTACTTTAAACATTCCCAGTCATAAATTTATATAAAGCAGAAATATTCTTAAATCTCTCAGAATTCTCTCCCTAATTTAAAAACTTCTCTTGAGATGTTTCAGTAGGATTTATTCCTTCAAGTAAAGTTAACTTTCTATAAATAAAATGTTAAACATCAATGCTATGGTAACAATGATGATGACTGGCTGCAGGAAACCCTAGTGAATAAATCACCATATCGGGATCTGAGTGGAAAATGCAACAAAGACAAAGTAGAGAACAAAATGATCCTGTTCCAGATTACCTTTGTTATAAAGTTTGAGTCTTTGTTGTACAGATGTAATGGCTCCCAGGACTGAAAGGCGGTTTACTCGTGACTTAATGTTAGATGCAGTTCCAAACTCATCTGCTAACATTTTTGCCACTCGTGAAATCTGGTCTTTGGGAGGAATGATCAATGATATCATGCTGGTGCCATTGCTGTGGAAGAAAGAATAACTCATTAGAGGATCAAAGACTACTAAGCAGAGAGTTTACATGAACTAGGGCAAGCTGTCCCTCAAGTAACAGAAATAAGCTATTCTCAAAGTGACAAGGACTATACTAATAATGTACTGGTTCACTGAACTATACACAGAGCTTAAAGTGTTCAATTATTTGAATGAATACCGAGTAAGATTAGTTATGTACAGAAGGCACTTGAAGGGAAGCTTGGCAAACTCATCTAAGATGAAGAAAGAAGCTATAAGAAGGGTCAACTGGAAGAAATGTGGCAGTGAGTAGGCCTATGCATGACAGACACTTAGAATTCAGGGGCTCTTCAGTGGGAGATGCTATGTCAGAACAGTACAATAAGTCTTTCCAAAGTCTAGACAAAATTCTACTTATCACCCTTTACATTCCAAGTTTGCCTTGAAAATTTCTAAACACTGATTTAGCACCCTCAGTGCTTTGATGACAGCATTAGAATTTACACAAATATCCAAATTATGAGACCAATCTCTCCTCTCTCTCTCTAAACAGCAATTTATTTTATACATCAAGTGCAGTAATGTGATTAAAGACCTAGGCATCAGACCTGATCAACTCTGGGGATGTGGCTCAGGGGTGAAGTGCCCTCCCTGGGTTCAATCTCTGTTGCCAATCAATCAATCAATCAATAAATAAGACAAACTACAAAATGGGAGAAAATATTTGCCAACCATATGTCTGACCAAAACAAACAACAAAAGGGCTGGGGATGTGGCTCGATGCTGCTGGATTATAATCCTTGGTACCAAAAAAAAAAAAAAAAAAAAAAAAAAAAAGATAACGGCTATGGAGAAACTGATACCCTTATCACAGATGTAAATTGGTATGATCCTTTTGGAAAACAGCATGGCAGTTCTTTAAGAGTTTAAACATAGTTAACATACGACCCAGCCATTCAATTCTTAGGTAAATACCCAAGAGAAAAGAAAACATGTGACACACAAAAATGTGTGCTTAAAAGTTCACTGAGGCATTACTCTTAACAGTAAAAAGTAGAAACAACCCATAAATTCGAAGATTGAATGGATAAAAAAAGTATAAACATAAAATGGATTATTAATCAGCAGCAAGAGACCAATACATAATTTTACTTACATTATACTAAGCAAAACCAGCCACAAAAGACCACATATTGTACAGTTCTATATATACATGTAATGTCCAGAACAGGCAATCTAGATACAAAAAGTAGATTAGTGGTTGCCAGGGGATGGGGAGAGGAAGGAACAGGGTGTGATTGTTAAAGGATATGTGTATGTGGTTTCTTTCCAGGTTGATGAAAATATTTTTAAATTAATCATGACAGTTGTACAACTCTGAAAGATTAGTGCACTGAAAATTTTAAAGGGGGTAAATTTTATGGCATGTAAATTAAATCTCAATAAAACTACTGGGAAGGAAAGACAACAGTACACAATAGGACATTCCTCTTAAAGTCTTTTAACCTTACAGTTTAGTCTAGAAAAGCCAAAGCTTAGTCTAGAACTGTGTTCTCACTAAATTATCAATACTGTACATAAAGAAACTAGATTACTTTGAAAATTGAAAGTCCCAAAGCTGCCCTGCCCAGAAAATAAGAGGCTGCTTTATCACAACAACTCTAAGTATAAATTGAGGTGATATACACTTTGAAGGAATCAAGTCTGATCTGATATGAACCAAAGCATGTTTAAAAATTGGCACTATTTTACAAACTATGATACTTGAGTCTGAGTCTATAAGAAAATTACTTCTTGAGATCCTTACAGATCAGGCCCTTAAAGACTATAACAAGTTTAATAGTTGTAATTATTCATGTCATGAGGGAATTCGTAGGGTCAAATCAAGACACATTAAATTGGGAGGACTGCTAGAATGTTTAAGCTTTATCAATAATAATGGGCTTATGCATTTTCACAGTAGCTCTATATGCCAGTCTTGACAGAAATTTCACATATCTGGAATCCAGTGGCTAGCACGAAAAAATTTATAAAATTAGGATCACCAAGTCAAATGGGCTTATGTGCCAAGAGACTACATTTTTTTTTTTTTTTGCGGTGCTGGGGATTGAACCCAGGGCCTTGTGCTCGCAAGGCAGGCACTCTACCAACTGAGCTATATCCCCAGCCCTAGAGACTACATTAATAAAATAAAAGGGAACAGGGAATGAGGAGGTGAAGAGAATAAAAACAAAAAGGAAACACTGAGTCTTTCTCTTTTTGGTACCAGGGATTGAACCTAGGGGTGCTCAACCACTGAGCCATATCCCCCTAACCACCCTGCCACCTCCCCCTTTTTGAGACAGGGTCTCACTGAGCTGCTTAGGGTCTACTTAAGTTGCTGACACTGAACGTGCAATCATCCTGCCTCAGCCTCCGGAGCCACTGGAATTATATGCGTGTGCGGCACTGCACCTGGCTCTCTTTTTGGTACGGGGGATTGAACTGAGGGGCACTCAAACCACTGAGCCACATCTCCAGCCCTATTTTGTATTTTATTTAGGGACAGGGTCTCACTAAGTTGCTGAGGCTGGCTTTGAATTCCCGATCCTCCTGCCTCAGCCTCCTGAGCTACTAGGATTATAGGCGTGTGCCACCACTCCCAGCTTCTCTTTTCTTAATAGTACTGTGGATTGAACCCAGGCACTCTACCACTGAGCTACAGTCCCAGCTCTTATTTTTTTAGAGCCAAGGTCTTGCTAAATTGCCCAGGCTGGCTTTGAATTCCTCCTGCTTTGGTCTCTGGAGTAGCCATCATGCCTGGCTCCCTTATTTACCTTGGTTACTACAGCTGTTTGAAACCTAAAAATGTCTGAAATCAGGTCCTAGGAGATGGATTTTCACATAATAAAATTAATTTCATTAATGTGCAGCATGGTGTTTTCCCTCAGTAACTGTATTAGAAAGAGGCTGCAGGGGCTGGGGATATAGCTCAGTTGGTAGAGTGCCTGCCTCGCAAGCACAAGGCCCTGGGTTCGATGCCCAGCACTGCCAAAAAAAAAAAAAAAGAAAGAAAGAGGCTGCAGCTGGGAATGGTGGTGCATGCCTATAATCTCAGTGGCTTGGGAGGTTGAGGCAGGAGGATCAGGAATTCAAAGCCAGTCTCAGCCAAAGCAAGGTGCTAAAGTAACTGAGTGAGACACCCTGTCTCTAAATAAAATACAAAATAAGGCTGGGGATGTGGCTCAGTGGTTGAGTGTCCCTCAATTCAATCCCTGGTACTTCCCCCATCTTTCCCCAAAAGGGACCTTTCCAGAAGACCTTCCCAGGGATGTTTTTTCCTAGTAGTAAATTCTACAGGTCCTCTAGTTTTCTTTACAAGCAGACAATCTGCTTATCAAATCCTTTTCATGATTAAAAACGGTTACTCCCAGATTGTGAGTTCAAGCCACATCTCCAAAACCAGCAGTTTCTGTTAGTTTGCTTAAAACCAAGAAGGCCTGCTTATAATAAGCTTTGTGAAAACTTTCCTAATAAACTACAAGTTGAATAAAAGCCAATAAATGCAGAGTATGGTGTGTACTTTGCTGCCACCCCTTGGATAGGAGAGCAAGCATTCTAGCCAAACCAGGGGATCAAGAAAATTTATGACAAGCAGCTTCAGCTGTCATCAAACTTCTAAAGCCAAATTGCCAAAAAAACTTTCTGTAGTTTTATGTCAAACTCCATAGGCTAAGGAGGAGAAAAGCAGTTTGCTCAGAGAGGCTGGAAATATTGGACAAGCAAATTTAACTTCAAAAAATGGTCTGGGGAGCCAGGTGTGGGGATGTAATTCCCAGTGACTTGGGAGGTTGAGGCAGGAGGATCAAGTTTAAGGTCAGTCTCAGAAACTGAGTGAGACCCAATCTTAAAATAAAATAAAAAAAGGAATGAAGCTTAGGGCTACAGTGCCTGGTTCAATTTCCAATACCAAAAAAATCTGGTCTGGGGGCTGGGGGAGTAAGTAGCTTAGTGGTAGAGTATGTGCTTGGCATGGGTTAAGTTTGGGTTCAATCCTCAACACCCAAATAATAGGGACAACCAAACCAGTCTAGACTATAAGTACCACCTATCTTCTATGTGGGGGTCAACTTATACAAATGAAGAACATGAAAATATACAAGATGGGAAAATGAGAGGACAAAAAAGTTTTAATACCAGTTTTACTAGCTTGTGCTTGTTTTCTGATAAAAGATTCTAAAGCGGGTATACATTTCCACCCTAGGGGCTCTTGGAAACTTTAGGGACCAAGGGAATTCTTTCTAAAGAGAAGGACTCAGGTTTTTTTTTTTTTTTTTTTTTTTTTTAAGCTAACATTCTCTGATTTACAGAGTAGTTTCCTAGGAGATGGAACTGGCAAAGAGGCAATCAATAGGGAATGGAATGAGAAGGGGCTCTAAGAATAGCAGGGGGTGAAGGCTCGGAGCTGGGGTGAGAACAGGCACCAAAGGATTGGAAACTTTGAGGCTTGAGAGAAGGTTGGGACAAATTAACTGAGTGAACCCAAAATGCCTAAAGGCAATCCTTAAAGCAAGATAATGATGTGGAGGACATAGCAATGACCTTAAGATAAGCAGCTATTTACTTCCCACTGCAGATAGGTTAAGAAGATAAACATTCATTAAGCAACTTTCCTGTATAGCATAGTTGGGAGGCTATATATTCACATTCAAGTAACATTTCAGAGAGAACAAAGTAGTGAATACACCTAAGGACATGATCTTGTTATAGATTCTATTTTTAAAACAGATTCAGAAATGTAGCTAATAAGAGAACTTTTTTGTTTGGTAGGTTTTCACCAAGTTGCTAAATTTGAAACACCACTTAAAAAGTCTTGGGCTCTAACTCCTCTTGAATTTGAGGCACAAAAACTACCTTTCATTACTTTCCCTCCTTGCTTCTCCCTACTCTGTATTGAAAACCTTAAGTTTCTGAATTCACTTGTATAATAAGACACTGACAGGGAGGGGAAATGCAGATTATTAAATATATGGCTTCCACTTAAAATTTAAAGGCAATTTTAATAACACCTTAATGTTTATATTTTAGTTTTAATACAAGAGGATTAAAGTTTTTTCAGGAAAGTTTTCAAACAAGATAAACATGCATTATCCCCCAGGCAAGCCAATCAAAGCTGTTAGACCAGTTTGTGTAAACACAAAAATAAAGTCAAGGAAGCTGAATATTTCAGGTTAAAGTAGAGCCAATACCTCTCAGGGGAGAAATTATAAAGCTCTGAAGAGTTGTTTCTACAAAGGCAGACTGCAACTATCTTTAAGTTTTCCTCCACTTTTCTGCTGTCATTATTTTCCTTTTCTAAAATCCAAAGACTCTCACCAAGGAGTCAGTTAATCATGAGGTATTGCAATGACTCACAGGCAGGCAGTAAAAACTCTTATGAAACATGACACAACATACAACAACATGTCACCCACAGCTCCCAGGGGTCCCTGCTCTCAGATTCCTTCTTCTTCTCATTGGTTTAGGGGCACTTTCCCTTATCAAAGAAATTTTCATCAATGCCACACCCAGAGAGTTAGCTTCTAAAAAATCAAATAGCTGGAAACAGGAACAAATATCTGAAAATACAGAAAGTAACTAGAACAAGGCAAAATTAATTAAAACAAAAACCAAAACCTGAAACAAAAGTCAGGAAGGAAAATAGATTTAAACAGCTACACTCTCAAGAAGAGGAGGCTGATGAGGGCAAGTTTCTCTTCCTAAGATAGGAGGATAGGGTAGTACCACCAATCACCCATCCTAGGATTCATGATTCTTGAGCACTGTAGATAGTTACTAAATTGTCAGGAAAAAAGGATCTCTAAGGAAGAAGAAGAAAACTCAAGGCAGACTGAACAAATCCTGGGTCACTCTGGGCATAGGGATGTGTCTGAGTAACTTTAGATCTTTCAAGGTCCCAGTCTTTGAATTCAAGGAAACTTCTGATAAACATAGTCAAAAGAGCAATAGACAAACAAAATCTAGTCACTGTTTGACCTGCAAAGATTTGATCAATGTTCACCACCATTAATATTGCTCAAGAACACTTTAGAAAGGTAAGTAAAAAACAAAATGTGATTCCCACAAACTTAAACATGGAGCAGTTTGTACCAGAACTCCAGAATCTATGAAGAGCTTTCTTAAAAAGCAAAGTGTGGCTGGGGACGCAGCAAAGAAGTAGAGTGCTTACCTAGCATGCATGGGGCTGATCCCTAGTACCACCTACACAAAACAAAATCAATAACAAAAAAGGTGAAATTTGAGTGGGGTGGTAACTGTGGTTACAAAGTCTCAATTTTCCAAAGAAGAACTAGGATTAAGAATCACTGTTTCAGGGCTTGGGGATATAGCTCAGTAGGTAGAGTGCTTGCCTTGCAAGCACAAGGCCCTGGGTTCAATCCCCAGCACTGCCAAACAAACAAACAAACAAAAAAACAACAACAAAAACAGAATCACTGTTTCATTGGGCCCAGTGGTATATACCTGTAACCTTAGCAGTCCAGGAGGCTGAGGCAGGAGGGTCACAAATTCAAATCCAACCTTAGCAGCAACTTGATAAGATCCTGTCTCATAATAAAAAATTTCAAGGGCTGGGGATGTGGTTCAGGGGTTAAGGGCCTCTTGGTTTAATTCCTGGTACCAAAAAAAGAATCACTTTTCATTGCTTGTTTTCTGTGCCTTCAACTACTAGACAATCTGACCAAGGCAAACAGCCTCCAGAAACACTAAGGAACCGGAAGAGCTCGCTTGCTGCACTTACCCTATGCATGGTTTGAATATGTGCTCTAAAATTCGTGTGTTGGAAACTTATCCCCAATGATGACAAGCACCCAAAGCACTACCTTGGGGGACCCTTCCTAGACACCAAAACTTGATGGTACTTTGATTTTAGACTTCTCAGATTCCAGAACTATAGGAAACAAGTTTCTCTTTACAATTTACCCAATCTGTGGTATTCTGTTACGGCAGCAGACTAACAGTCACAATGAGTAACACTTGAGAGATGCTTGACTTTTACCAGTCAGAACACCCATGCCCCACCAAATACCATACCATTCAGTTCATCAAGTCTAAGTAACAGAATTACTCCCAAGTTAGGGACCAGGAATATTTTAAGACTCCTTACTCAAATCCCAAATTAAGATTTAGAGTAGATGCATCCTAAGAAACTTTCATTCCAATGTTGAATAGTTTGGTTGTGCCCAGGATATGGATGAACAAAGTTATCACCATTCCTCCTTCCAAACTTTCATTTACTCCTGTCTCACAAAGCTCAACTCAAAACTCAGCTAGTTCTTTTCTGGGAAAGTCACTAAGTGGTACTATATGGATCACCAGCTGAAAATCAATCAATCCTCTCCAATTTCTATTCCATTTTCAAGCTGTCATTTGATTCACTGTAGGTTTTCTATCTTTTTTCCTCTTCTCCCAATTGTGCAAAACTAAGTTTACATTTTTAATCCAAGACAAATTTTTTTTAATGGACACAATATCTTTTTGTGTATTTATTTTTATGTGGTGCTAAGATCAAACCCAGTGCCTCACATGTGAGGCAAGTGCTCTACCACTGAGCTACAGCCCTAGCCCAAGACAATCTTTTCAATATAGGTTGAATATGGGAAAGACTAGGAGGAATACAGGTTTTAGAACCATGAACATTCAGTCTCATGTCCTATTGTTATTTTGTGACCTAAAGTAAATCATAAATCCTATGGGTCTCTACCTACTTATTTCACAAGGTCATAAAATTCTGTAAGATTAGATCAGGCATGGTGATGCATACTTGTAATCCCAGCTTTCAAGGCAACCTCTAGACATCTTAGCAAGACCCTGTCTCAAAACAAAAACTTTTAAACAAAAAGGCAGGGATGGAGCTTAGCAGCAGAGTGCTTGCCTGGAATGTATGAGGTCTTGGGTTCAATCCTCAATAATGCAAGAAAGAAAAACAAGGTTGGGTACAGTGGTGCATACCTGTAACCCTAACAATAGCCTCAGCAACTCAGTGAAACCCTGTCTAAAAATAAACAGGGCTGGGGTAGAGCACCCCTCTATTAAATCCCCAGTACCTCCTCACAAATATGTGTGTGTTTGTCAATTATATATCTTATATAGCAAGCAGATACTAAGTGATAACTCATGGCAACAAGATGGAGCTCTAGCTCTTTACCTCACTTACCCTGCCTGCTAACAGTCAAAGTCAAAAAGAAATATCCCTACACAACTAGAAATGGGAGGAAGAGGAGAATGTCAGGTGGTGCTGAATTCTTATTTGAATCTGGGCAAGCCCAATGAAAGAGGCAAGAGTTGACTTTGTGGTAGACACCCATCTTTATGGGATGGGAGAACAAGAGAGATTTCTTTAAAATAGCTATATCATAAAATATTCAGTGGCCTTATTCTGTATTTGTGGCCTGGGCTCAGTATTTTAATATAACCAAGGGCCAGTTCCTTCTATTTGGGAATCAGTTACTTCAAAGAGGTCTGATATTTAATTTGTTTTCTTTTCCATCAAGTGTCAAAGAATGAAAAAATATATCAGACCAGATGTACAATGTACTCCTGTAATCCCAGTGACTCAGGAGGCTCAGGCAGGAGGATCACAGGTTCAAGGCCAGCTGCTGCAATTTAATGAGGCCCTAAAGCAACTTAGTGAGACCCTGTCTCAAAAATAAACAGTATCAGTTGGGTGTGATGGCGCACACCTGTAATCCAAGCGACTTGGGAGGCTGAGTCAGGAGGATCACGAGTTCAAAGCCAGTCTCAGCAATTTAGCGAGGCCCTTAGCAACTCAGTGAGACCTTGTCTCTAAATAAAATACAAAATAGGGCTGGGGATGTGACTCAGTGGCCGAGGGTCCCTGAGTTCAATACCTGGTTCCATAAACAAACAAACAAACAAACAAACAAACAGTATCAAGGGCTGGGGATGTGGCTCAGTGGTTAAGAGTCCCTGGGTTCAATTCCCAGTACAAACAACATCAATAACAAAACAAAAGAAACATTGCCCATACTATATCTAGAGGGCAGAAATTTTAGGACATAGTGGTCAAACATTTGAGGAACAATAAGTGGTTAATTCCTAACAAAAGCAGGATCTTCTCTATATACTCCTTCTTCTATAAACAGACCCCAGAGACTTAAACTACCAAATAAAGTAAATTAAAAGTTTGCCACTCCCTGCTGGGCGTGGTGGCATATACCTGTAATCCCAACTCCTCTGGAAGCTGAGACAGGAGGACTGCAAATTCAAGGCAAACACAAGCAACATAGTGAAAACAGGTCATAAAAAACAAAAACAAATCCTGCTCCCTTGAAAGGAACACATATGTGCCTTAAAATAATTGTCTCCAGCTTCACTTCACTGAAAAGCTCAAACCATTACTTCTAACAGTGTTTTTTATTTTGGTGATTCTCACTGTAATGTAACCCCACCCCCACTGCTCCTATCATCAGTGTGGCAGCTCAGGAGCTGGATGGGACTACCTTTTATAAAAAGAACTTGGTTAAAAGAGCAAGTAGGAAGGAGGATTCTGTTCCTCTTCCAATAGAGTTATCTGAAATTGGTTTGGCAATTGAGAAGATACTACCACCAAATGGGAGAAATATCAAAATTTGAACTTCCTGAAACATTAAAGCAGCCTATACCCCAGGTACAGAATAGCTCAAATTTCCCACTATTTCAGCAGAAAGTATGCAAATACCATTTTAGTGTTCTATCCTTAAAAACACAAAGATTACTCCCTCAGTCATCTAAAATAAAAATGTAACATCTGGCAGAGTATTACTTTTTCTAGTTATAGGCATTTACTGAAAGAATTTCATAAAACTAACCTAGTGGAATATTCCACCAGGAAGCAGCAGAAGCCGAAAATTTTCTTTAGTTTTCTCACATCAGTGCAAAGCTAGGACATAGCAATCACAGTGTTAGGGACTTATACCAGTGTTCTAGGTTGGACCCTATGTTAAAGTTATTTTTTTCTTGACAACTACAGAAGCACTTTTCAAATAAACCAAAGTCGGAGCCTTCCCATTAATCACCTTTTTAATATACAAATAAGCTTCCAGGGAATTAATTAGGAACAAGTTATTTCCCTCACCACCAATGCTCATTAAGAGTAAACATGTTGGGCTGGGGAGGTGGCTCAGTTGGTAGAGTGCTTGCCTTGCATGCACAAGGCCCTGAGTTCAATTCCCAGCACCACACACACAAAAACAAAACAAAAAAACAAAACAAAAAAAAAGAGTAAACATGTTTGTTACCCAAGTTCCTCCTAGGGAAGACATGCAAATGGCATGCCTGTTTTCCTTTTATCTTTGTTCCAGGATCTCAACACACCTGCTTCCTCTAGCAAAATACAAATCTCCTTGGACAAGAGTCCTCCCTTCAAAAGAGAATGGGAGATGTTTCTATTCAGCAAAAGAATTACTTGACAAAGAGCAAGGCAGTGTGGTATAACAAGAGCATAGGCTTCAAAATCAGAAAAGTGGGAAGAGAATCTGCCACTGCTTCTTACTAGGCTGTGAAACTAGGCAGCTGCTTACTCTCTCCAGTTTCTCCATCCATGAAACAGCAATAGCTTCCCTCATACATCTGTTATAAGGAATAAAAAATGTATGTTACTCATTTACTTATACCCCCACCCCTGAGGATTGAACCGAGGGGTGCTTAACCACTGAGCCAGATCCCCAGGCCTTTTTAAATTTAAGTTGCTTAGTTAGGGCCTTGCTAAAATGCACAGGCTAGTTTTGAACTTGAAATCCTCCTACCTCAGCCTCCCTGGGATCACAGTTGTGCAAGTCACAACTGGCTCATTTACATATCTTTGGAAAACTAGTTTTATTACCTGATTAAAACATATCTCAGGGCTGTGGGTGTAGCTTAGTGATATAGTATATGCTTGGCATGTGCAACGTTCAATCCCCAGCACAAAAACACATCTCAAGCTAAATATCTAAACCTGCATCTTTCGTGGGGATCTACTTTGCTCAACCAGAGTCAGAAAGACCCTAAAATGCCACAAATACCAGAACGAAGGAGCCCGAACCTTTTCAGTAGAAACTAAAATATCAGAAACATTAGTGCCAGGCACAGTGGCAATGATTATAATCTCAGCTACTCAGAAGGCTGAGGCAGAAGGATCACAAATTCATGTCCAGCCTGAGCAACTTAGACCCTTTCTCCAAGTAAAAAATAAAAAGGGCTGCGGGTGTGCTCAATTGTAGAACACCTGCTTATTAGCAAGCACTGGGTACTCCACTAGGACCAAATGAATTGCAGTTTTAAAGTTGCAAATCAGGTATAGCTCTACTTTACCATGGTATCAAAGACACTGTATCAGTGCAATAATACTAACACCTAAGTAACATTCTTTGTTACTTGCTGTACCTAGGAAATTGTTAAATTTTGCCTAAGTAATTACAGTCTCTTTTCCTTTTTGACAATGTCTAATACCTCATTCAAGACCCTCATTATTTGCTTGCACTAAACCCCTTCAACATGTACTGTGGTATACTGTACTTATTAATATGGGACTGTAAATATCATCACTACAGGGATGTGTGGCAGACCATGTTCTCATTTTATTACACATTTCTTCCAAAATGTCTAGCCCAACTCACGGCAGATGTTTGATGAAGCTTGTTGGCTCACTGGTCAGTAGTAAAAATATATTTATGGTGCTGGGTTTGGTGGCACATGCCTGTAATCCCAGGGACTCAGGAGGCTGAGGCAGGAGGATTCCAAGTTCAAAGCCAGCCTTAGCAACTTGGTGAGGCCCTGTCTCAAAATCCTGGGTTTGATCCCCAGCACTGCAAAGACAAACCAAGACATAGCACAAAAAAGAACCTTTTACTTTGACTATGATCATTTTTTCTAAAAAGAAATTAGAAGATCAAATGAAAATATAAAATGAGTACAGTTCTAACATATAAGTTATTTACATGGTAAGAATCAATTGTCAGGCACCTGAAAATGTCAAATCTTATGTCAAATAGCATAAGATAAAACTGTCATCAGAATCAGTTTCATCATGCTGAGGACAGGACCCAAGTGAGAAACCTCATACTCACAATTTCTAACATGCTGTAAAAATCTTAATTCCTTCTTATCCTAAGACAGTAGGCTGCAAGAGGGAGAGACACCTATAGAATGTATCCTAGCAGAAGGTTCTATTCTGAGATCCCTGGAGAATAGGCTGGACTCAGAAAAACTTCTGTTGCCCAAGTTCTCAGTTGGATAGGTCTAGCAGCGGGAAGGCAAATTTCTGCTTCCTACTCTTCAAAGAGGATCTAATATCATTTAGCCTTCTGCAAACCTTAAAATTTAAGTTTTTTCATAACCACACATCTTTCCAGGATAGGGGTCTGTGTGAGCATAACTTCAATCCCAAATTTGGAGAAAAACAGCACCCCCAAGAAGGGTCCAACTGGTAGAGGCAGGGGACAGGACAAACCTATAACCTACAATGCACTCTGCTTTGAATGGTATTCTAATGAGTTATTCTTGCTTATCTAGGAGCGTGTCCAGAGAAAGCTCTCCTTCCCTGGGAAGGATTAAGTGTATCTGCTATTACAATGAGAAGTTTGTCAAGACTTGAATTCAAAGAGTGATTGTTCATTAGGTCCACACTACACAGAACACCATGCCAGAATACTATAGCTGTTATGACGAGTTCTGAGTTGAGACAGGAAGCCTATGACACTTGGTGAGGACTAAGGAACATTAACACTTCCTATTATATATACTCCAATCTCCCTCTTGCCTTAATAGCCTCTTTTCTCAGAGTTCAGATCTGTTGGTGGTATAAAGATTCTCCATTAGAATCTTTCTGGTTCTGGGAAATGAACCAAGGGGATGATCTACCACTGGGCTACATCCCTAAACCTTTTTTGTGGGGTGGGGTGGTGGTACCAGGGATTGAACCCAGGGGCACTGAACCACTGAGTCACATCCCCAGCCCTTTTTGGTATTTTATTCTGAAACAGGGTCTGAGTTGCTTAGGGTCTCACTAAGTTGCTGGGGCTGGCTTTGAACTTGTCATCCTCTTGCCTCAGCCTCCCTAGATGCTGGGATTACCGGCATGTGTCGCACTCGGCTCTAGTCCTTTTTATTTTGAGACAAGGTCTCACTAAGCAGCCTGAGCAGGCCTCAAACTCACAATCCTCGGGCTTCAGCCTCTTGAGTAGCTGGGATTACATTCTTGTGCCACTGTACCTGGCTTCTGTTTCTAAAGGATAGTGTTTGTGTAATAGAAGGAATTAACATTTGCAGAACACTCTATGGGACAAATGTAATATTTGACATTTAACTACCCAATCCAAGGTTACTGTCCATAGTTATATGTGTGGAAACCACAGCTTTGAAAGGATAATTTTCCATAGGTCAAACAGGTAGTGATGGGCCACTAAGACCTCTGCAGTTGTTTGTTCTATACTCCTCACTTCCAGAGAAACTTAAATATACTAATTCTTGAGTAGTTTTCTCTCTCTCAATGGTCTTTTATCATCTAATCATCAGAGATGGGGGTGGAAAAGGAAGGTAGCAAGAACCAAAGATTTGGAAAAAAAAAAAAAAAAAAAAAAAAAAAAAGTCCTTTTGCCAGGCCCAGTGGCACAAGCCTGTAATCCCAGATATTCTAGGATATAGAAGGAAGAGCTCAAATCTTCGTTAAGTCAGGTGTGGTGGTACAAGCTTATAATCACAGAGGCTGAGGTGGGAGGATTGAACCACTGTGTTCTTCAATCCCCACCACATAACAAAAACTTCTTTAAAAACCCGAACCTTGCTGTGCGCAGTGATGTGCATGCCTGTAATCTCAGCAACTCAGGAGGCTGAGGCAGGAGAATCACAATTTGAGACCAACCTCAGCAACTTAGTGAGGCCCTAAGGACTGAGCAAGACCTGATCTTGAAATAAAAAATTAGAAGGGTTTGGGATGTAGGTTAGTGGTTAAGCACCCCTGGGTTCAATCCCTGGTACCAAAAAAATTAAAAAAATTAAAAACCTGAATTTTGAGTAGTTCAATTATCCATATGAAAGACTACAAAGTATCACTTAAAGGATATTATAATTTTTGGCAGTGCTGGGATTGTATCAAACTAAGGGCCTTGTGTATGCTATGCATGTACTCTATTGCTAAGCTACACCCCCAGTCCAGGGTATTATGTTAGTTAATATCAGCTCTCCAAGAATATTGAGAAATAATGAAAAATTAGAAGTACCTGAAATTCGGAGGTTTGAAAACATTCCCTTTATCATCAACTAGGTGATGATGAATCAATAAGGTCAATTTGGAGAAAGTACTAAGACACTTTTAATATGTTATTCAAATTATGCATCAACAAGTTTATATTTGAAATATATAAGATTTCTTTGTGAAGATAAGTGAAAAATATTCTAAGACCTACAGATATAACTAACACTGTATTTTCCCTTGTCACATTCATCACCGTCCTTGACTAGACGAACTTTTGGTTATTTTGTTACCTGAAAACTATAAAGTTTCCACCACTATTTCTGGGGCCACCCCTTGCTCAGAAAGCATTAGGAGAAACAAAAAAACAACCAGAAATTCCTACCTAATTTTCTTGTAACATGTTCAACTGCTTTAGTTCCTTATTTGAAACCATCCACGGTTCAACTCATGTGGCCCTAGTCTCAGCTATGTACAGTTGTCCTCATAAGCCAACTGTGAAGAATACACCAGGAACAATCATTAATAGGGAAGAACTACCAACAACTTTAAGTGAGACTTATGTTTAGGAAAAGAGCTGGCTCATTATTTTACTTGCCTATATAGACTAATATTCAATCATACATATGTGAAACCAAAATAGCCTATGTTCCACCCAACTTAAAAAATTAGAAGATTAAGTATGATACTAGTTAGAATGTTACCAAAGTTTCCCATTTTAGAAATGTGGCCTTTATAAATGTTCTTCCATAGGCACAATACAGTCTATTGTATTTCAGATTATGTTAAATAAATCCAGACTTGCATATTTTGGAAAACACAAAATATATCTAGTAGAGTACACTGGTGCAAGTGCTGGACTATTCTATATTATTACTCTATGACATTATGGAAAGCAAGTTATCTAACTTCTCAATTTCAGTTTCCTTGTCTATCAAATGGTGGCAGTATTTATTATTGTGAATGACACAATGTATTGTTTAAAAAAGTAACATAATAAGTGCTCAATAGATTATTTTATTTAGATACCTCATTCCGCTCAACTATATTTTACTATTGTGGCTGGGGTTGTGGCTCAGTGGTAAAGTGCTTGCTTGGCATGTGTGAGGCACTGGGTTCGATTCTCAGCACCGCATATAAATAAATGAATAAGTTAAAGGTCTGTCAACATCTAAAAAAAAATTTTTAAATAATGTATCAGGACCATTTTGCAGGTGGTTCTTTCTAAGTTACAGTACATTTGGTTCATGTATCAAAAGATAATCATTTATTATCTAACAGACTAACTCTTATTCATACTTTAGAAAGAAATGTTAAAAAGGAACCAATTCCTGATTCTAACATCCACAATTCTACACTGCTGGAGTCACTTTTTCATTTCTGAAACAATTCTGTTAATCCACCATTAAAATTCACTGTCTTGTGCTAATAACCATGCTTTATTTAACACAACCCATTTTCTACTGAAAGCTACATGGTAGCCCAACATACACATGCACACAGGATTCATTCAGTTTGTCTTTAAAGCTCATTACTATTATCCAAAGGATATTTTAGCTTTAGGTAAAGCAGGAAAAACGTTTCTCACTCTACGAAAACCTAGAATCTGACTTTAATACAACACAGCAATGAAAATACAATCTTGTTTCCCAAAAGAAAATGACATGCACCAGGAAACTTCTGAGTCACAGGATAAACGACTCCCTAATCAACACTAGACGGCTAAGATTTTAAGTTTTCATGGAATCAAGATTCAATCAAACAAGACTAGAAGCAAACAGGACATGATTATTAACCACATTGTTTAGACAGTTTAATCACATCTAAAATGTTCAAACTATTGCTTAGAAGACAAGCTGTGCCTAATAGCTTCATTTTTAGCATGCTTCAAACTTTATTAAACAAAGAGATAAAGCCTTCAAGAACTTTAAAAGGAGAGGCTTATAACTTTCAAGTGGTTAGGTGACATGCCTAGCAGTAAATTTAAGAATAAGTTTCCTTCATCAAACAGTAGAAAGGAATATTGTTACTTATTAAGCAGCGTTATCAATGTTACTTCACTCAGACAACAGGCAAATTAGTAATAAATTCATATTTTAGACTGCTTCAGAGAATATAATGTAATCCTGCCTTCAAACAAAGAGAACAAATTCACAGATTACATCTAACTTTAAACAACAATCTACAAAAATCGATATAAAACTGAAGGCTTCAGGTAACATGACAGAAAATCCTAGTGAAACAAAAGTACCTGGCATCATAATAGCTCATGATCTACCTTACCCTTCCTTTATTCTCACATTTTGGAATTTCTCCCCCTTCTATCATGTGGCACAAGTTCCCATACAATTAATAAGTAGATCTGATATTCATCCTATCACTACAAATCCAATGCCAATGACAACTGTAAGCTGAAAACCAGAAGGTCCCATACTTGTGCTGAAATCAACTGTCCAAAGTCCTGGGACAAGCCACTCAGTTAATCTAAGAATGCACAGACATAAGAACATGTAATGTTCCACTTTTGGGGACCACTTCTGCTAAGTAAAAAGTTTCTACGACTGGGAAAGGAACGAAATTATGTAATAAATGAGGAAACAGGAATACTGTGGCACACCTTCCTCAACTGAGCAACATTAAAAGGGGGGGGGAGGCTAATTTTAATCTAGTTTACATCTAGTTTCTTATCAAAACTTACTACAGGAGACTTGAAGTTCACTTAATTCAGTTCTGAATTTCAACAAGCACCCTCTACAGAGATATCATAAGAAGTTCCACTGGAAGGTCAATAGGAACTCTTATTATTCATATCAAACAACCCCATTATCCGGATTTCTCCTGGATATACATATATAGGTTTGTCAACCAAAAGCAGCCCTCACGCCCTTGTCGCACACGTTGGCATTTTCAGTTTATAGGCGGGTCCTGAAAAAGCTAAAAACCAGGAAGCTCCAGGATAATTAGAGGACTTGGGGGCACTCATCCTGGGACAGGTGGGAAACCCTGAGAAATCACAGGGAGCCATAATGATAATGTCCCTGTCCACCTCTCCCTCCCGCCCCATCCAAACTTCACCCACCCGGGCCTTAGGAAGTCCAGAAGGGGGAGGCCATTTTAATAGGGCCTGGCTGAAGAACGTGAAGGGAGGAAACCAGGGAAGGACGTTCGGAAAGGAAAGCCAAGTACTTTCCCCAAAAGCAGTCGAGTCGGGTGTCAGCACCTGGGTCCCGAAGAGTGAGGAGCAGGACTTAAGGGACTGAGAAGGGTACAAAAGTAGTGGTGGCTTATCACGAGGGGGGTCGCACGGTCTGAGCCCAGGAAACGCAGGCCCCTTACCCCCAAGTGGGGGAAAGACCCCTTCTCCGGCCAACAGCTCCGACCCTCGCCCCTGAGTCAGAGGCTACTACCCAGAGGTCCAGAAGGCGGGAGTTGGCTAGTGCCGGGTTCTCCTCATCCGGCCATGCGGCGCGGGGGCGGCCATCCTGAGGGGTCCGGGATCCAAGAGGGCACGGGGGGGCCGGACGCGGCGCTCACCCGCGGGCCGCCTCCAAGCTCTTAATGAGCTTCTTGATCTTCCAGATCTCCACGTTCCTGTCGGCAGCACTGGGGTCGTCCGCCATCTTCTCGCCTCCTCCTCCCTAGAGCGGCCCGGCGGGGCCCGGAGACACCAAGACCACAGAGTTAGCGCCGCCGCTGGGGCAGAGCGGCCCCCTTCTTTGCCACCCCCGAAAGGCCCTCCTCTCCCCGCCCCGCGCGGTCCGCCGGATAGGTCGCTGGCCTTTACCTCCCTTGCCCTACCTAAAGGCCCAGTCCTGGGCGGCAGCGGCTGCTCCTCCCCGGCGGCGGCTCCGCGGCGGCGGCGGCTCTGACGTAGGACACCGGCTCCCTCTCTCCAGGCAGCTGCATGTGTTGCAATCCGCTCACATGGGGCCTGTGATATCACTTCCTCCGCCAGGGGCGGAGTGGAAGGCGGCGGGCGGAAGGGAGGGGGCTGGTTCTGGTGAAGAGAAGCTCTGCGCGCCCCGCGACTTCCCATTGGCCCTTTGTGCCACGGCCTACAACGGGTCTGGTGATTGGCCACAGCTGGGTCCGCACAGCCTTGTGAGGTAGCGGCAGAGGGCGGGAAGTACAGCTTTCCTTCCGGCCCGACAGGCCGAGAGTAGGAAGCTGGCGGAAGCCAGCGGCTCTCGCGACGATTTACTCAGTGCTCAGTTAGGCTTCATTGGGGGTGGCTCTTAAAGGGCGAGGCACAGAGGTTGCCTTTTGCTTTCTCTTGCGTAAACAGATTGGACGTCTGAAGCTCTGCGACACAAGATTGGAGCTCGGGACACGACGCGCGCGTTCATTGTTGCTTGAGAAGCCTCAGAGAAACGTCTTGGGTTAAGCGACTTCGCTGACGAAGTTTTGCGGCCTGTGGCATCAGTGTTTCGAGGACTAGTTTTCAGAATCCTGGTCAGTGGGCCTGGATCAGGAGCCTGCCCAAGCTGGTCCGGGACCTTAGTCCACAGGAGCGATGAAGGCACGTTCCCTGTCGCCTTGTGCTAGTATGGGTTCACTCTGGACTTGGAACTATGTGAGATTGAAGAAAACAGGAGTGCCTGAGATTGGAGACCTGCGGTATCTGACTCCACGTATATAGTTTGGTCTGAGCTGTTTAGTCTGACTTCATGTATATTTGGTTTGGAGCATAACTGGTAGCTGTATATGTTAGAATTTTTTTTTCTATTTGAGCTAAAGTGTTTTAGTTGTCCACTTGGTCCTTCTCATCTCAGTTAGGTTCATTCAAATATTTGAGCACAGACCGTGTGCTGCATTCTGTTTTCCTGAGGATACTGGAGTGCATCAAACAGGTAACAGTGCTTACCCTAATGGAACTTATTGTTTAGTTGGGTTTATAATCGTCTGTGATTTTAATACCTTGGTATAATAAACTAATTGTACCAAAAAAAGGTACTTCAGGTTACTCTAAATGTGGATGATGGGGGACCCAACTTTGAAATGAGGCATAAAAGTGAGTAGAAATTGGTCAGTGGGGAGCATAGCACATTTGAGGAACTACAGAATAACCAGTGTGTTGGAGCAAGGGCCGGATTAGGGAGTATGATTTGAGGAAGCAGCAGGGGAAGAGGTCATGTAGTGGCCTTTTAAGCTGTTTGGCTTCTTTTAAATACAATAACTAAAAGTCTTTAGAACTCTTGCTTGGGTTGGAGAGGGCAAAAGTGGAAACCTAGAGACCATTTTGGGTGCTTCAGTATGATGTGAAAGATGATTAGTTTGGAAGAGGGTGGTGACAGTGCAGATGGAAGTGAATGGATAACTCTGTAGGGATTGGACCCATATATGAACTGGATAAGAAAGCAAGAATGGTTCCCATAGTACTGAAATGATATTTACTGATGTAGGGAAGATGAGGCACAGGTTTTGGAGGATTATCGAGAAATTCATTTTAGCTCTATTAAGTTTAAGATGGTTGGGGCCTGGATTGTAGCTCAATGGCAGAGCATTCACCTAGCACCACACAACAACTATTGGTAAGTCTGAAATTGCTTGTAAGATGTCAGTCATGCAGCTGGGTTTATTTGGGCTTTGAATACTTTTGGCATGTTTTCTCAACTTTGTCTACACTTTGGAAATGGGAGTGTCACCCCCATTGCATGGGAAAACTGAGGTAAAGAAAGGTGAAAAGGTCTTGCTCAGTCACACAGCTAGTTTATGCCTTCCCAGTTCCATGTTCATTATCCAGTGCATAATATCAATGATCCCATTACCTATCCCTCCATAGGGTGGGAACACGACTTCTATGGGGAAGTTCTCTCTCCCTAAAACAATCTCTTTAGGTTCCATTTTTAAATTTCCAGCTTGTTTCACTCTTTATATTATACTCCAGCTCTGCCTGTTTTCATTGTGCTTAATAGTAAGGTCTCCTACTGGGCATGGTGGCGCACGCCTGTAATCCCAGCACTTGGGAGGTTGAGGCAGGAGGATAGCGAGTTCAAAACCAGCCTCAGCAACTTAGCGAGGCCCTAAGCAGTTCAGTGAGACCCTGTCTCTAAATAAAATACAAAATAGGGCTGGGGCTGTGGCTTAGTGGTTGAGTGCCCCTAAGTTCAACCCCCAGTACCAAAAAAAAAAAAAAAAATAGTAAGGTCTCCTTAAATAGTTACACTATTTACTGACCAGGAGTTTACTGTGTCCCAAGCTTCTCTACTTCATTCCCCTGACCCCACTTTCCACTTTCTATATTAGGTTGCCTTGCTTTACCTTCCCTTTGTTATGTTTATACTGCAGCTTTAAGTCCCTTTGAAGACTTTCCAAGCTTCTAGACCAGCTTATGGTTTCATCTGCTCACATCTCAGGTGGGGGTGCTATTTGTCAACCTTTGAATTCTTGAAATGTGTTTCTTACAATAGTGCAAACCCAGGCACTTTAATTGTAGCCCCAAAAACTCATTTGCCTAGTTGCTGTAAATTCACCATCTCTGCATTTAAAATTGGTTATCAGTGCATTAGAGGCAAAGGCTCTGATTTCTAGCAGAAGAGATTTGGAAGGAATGGAACAGGAAGCTAGTCCTTTCAGGGAAGTGAAGGCTTTAAAAAAAAATTTTTTTTTAACTTGTAGATGGGCACAGTACTTTTATTTACTTTTATGTGGTGCTGAGGATCGAACCTAGGCCTCATGCACGTGAGGCAAGTGCTACACTGCTGAACCCCAGCCCCAGTCCCAAGTGAAGGCTTTTTAAATAGAACTGTGATCATTCAGGGTTGAGAAGAAACCTTTTGTGATATCGGGTGATGCTGATTTTTCAAACTGCTATAGGGTAAGAGAATATATAACCTCTGATTCTCTGAATAATGAAGGAATTGTTATTGATGATCAAATCTTGTTCAAGAGTTTTTATAGAGCTTACTATAGATTACTCTGTGGAACCTAGCTGGGTGTGTTGCAGCACATCTGTAATCCCTACTACTCAGGATACCTAGACAGGACTGCAAGTTCAAGGCCAGCCTGGGACACTTTAGCAAGACCCAGTCTTAACATAAAAAGGGCTGGGGATGAAGCACAGTGGTATTGTGACCCTGGGTTCAGTCCCTAAAGTCCTTGCACCCCAGATCTCTAGAACTTCTCCTTTCTTCCAGAGGACATTGCACGGACTGTAAGTTCCAGCCCGCTAACCAGCTGGTGATCAGCCCCTCCTGAGGTTTCCTTGGGGCCCCTCTCCTAAGTGCGCAAACTCAGCATAAATTCAGGTCAGAAGAGGCTCATTATTAATAACAAATGACACTAGAAAATTCCAAGGATTGGGGAGCTGTCACAGGAACTTAGAACTTCAAAGTATACCACAGTATTCCACAGCTAGGGTATGTAAAAACCCAATTTTCTTTTTCCTTTTGTGTGTTGCTGGGAATTGAACCCAGGGCCTTGTGCGTGCAAGGCAAGCACTCTACCAACTGAGCTATATCCCCAGCCAAAACCCAATATTTTAAATGCAATTCTGAAAGGCTCTGAATTCCTAACAGTTATTAACACATCAGCCACTTATGTAGGATGAAAGATCCCACATAACCATTCTATAGCCTCTTTCCACCAGGAGAAATAAATCTCCAGGAATTGTACTTGCTCCATTTTAGTCTCATAACTTTGTTTTCTGCCACAGATTGGATGAGTTTCTGGGTTGGTGAACGCATCCTTGGGCTAGGAAGATTTTGGATCCCAACTCTAAACAGAAATTCCTGTACTCAGGGTACTCCTGAACCTCATTCTGTGTACTTCTTCATTTGGCTGTCCTAATATCCTTTATAATGAATGGCTAAATTGAATTAAAGTTTCTCTTGAGTTCTCTGATCCACCACCATAGCAAATTACCAAAACCAAGGAGTAAGGGTTAAAGGATCCCTAATTTTACAGCCAGTTGGTCAAAAACAATCTGGGGGCTGAGCGCGGTGGCACACGCCTGTAATCCCAGCGACTCGGGAGGCTGAGGCAGGAGGATCGCGAGTTCAAAGCCAGCCTCAGCAACTTAGCAAGGCTCTAAGCAACTCAGTGAGACCCTGTCTCTAAATAGAATACAAAATAGGGCTGGGGATGTGGCTCAGTGGCTGAGTGCCCCTGAGTTCAATCCCCAGTTCCAAAAAAGCCAAAAAAACAATCTGGGACTTATGATTGGTATTAGAAGTAGAGGTAGTCTTGTAAGAGCCCTTAACTTGTGGTATCTGATGCAAATTTTACGTAGATAGTATCAGAAGTTAAACTGAGTCATAGGATACCCAGCTGGCATGCAGAAAGTTGAAGAAATGCTTGGTATGGGAAAAACCCACCATTTGACCATGACCACATAAGCATTGTGTTGAGAGTATAGAGAAGTGGAGTTTATATTTTTTCATTAACATAAATTAATTAAATGAATGACATTTTCCTAAGTGTCTTAATAAGTGCACGTCTGTCTTCTCTGCCCTTGATTAGAGAGTTCTATATTAAGGGTTGGGGTATACTTAGAGCACTTGTCTAGCATGCACAAGACCTTGGGTTTGATCCCCAGACCTGCAAAAAAAGAAAAGATAGAAAAAATAAAAGTTTCTATATGTAGGGAAAAAAATAGTTTTAAAAGTACCTCTGGACTGGAGATATAGCTCGGTAGAGTTCTTGCCTTGCAAGCACAAGGCCCTGGGTTCAATCCTCAGCACCGCAAAAAAAGAAAAAAATAAAAGTATCTTTGAATTAGGTTATCTCTAAGGCACTTACAACTTCACGAAGTAGATAGAAATTATTAAAGGAGCATCTAATTGGCCCTCAAGTTTCTTGCTGCATAGTTTTCTTTATAGAGGACCAAGCATCTTTACGTGAATTAGCAGTCTCTTTAAATTAAGTAGATTTTGGTCATTAAATACTTTGCTCTGTAATAATATCTTCCTTTAAGAAAGTAAGGCCCAGAAAGGTGTGGTGGCACATACCTGTAATCTCAGTAATTTGGGAGGCTGACAGGAAGATCCTAATGTTGACTATATCCTGGGCAATTTTTGAGACTGGGTCTCAAAAAAACAAAACTAAAGGCAATGAATTGAAATGAAAAAATAAGTCAGAATTTATGAGTTCACAAGGGACATCCAAGAAACTTCAATTCCTTAACTTGGATTTCTAGTAAAAGCTCTCAGTGATAGAGTGCTTGCCTAGCATGTATAAGACACTGGGTCAAAGCCTTAGCACTGCAACAAAGAACAAAATAAAAAACCCACATGCATGATTAATACAATAGAACCAGTTCATTCTGAAAACTAGCAAATAAAGGAAAAGAACTGACCATTTAACTGGCCTTTCCTATACAAATTATACCTCAGTTTGGTACTTGTTAAAAAAGGGAAGTTTCAAACAAGAAAAAAAGACATTTCTTCAAATAGAGTGTTCCAGTTAAAAAATGAAGATAGTATGCTCTTGATGAAATTATACATTTAGGTAGTGATCATTAGTAGTGGCTAACATGACAAAAGAACCAACCAGAATTATGTACCTTCTGATGGAAGTATATACCACCTATTGTAAAAAAATAAACTTGAATCAGAATGAGCAGGAATGTAGAACATGTTAAATAATTTCACATGGATACAAATCTGTAAAATATACAACATGAGATACTTCAGAACCAGTGGTCCAATTTCTTTTTTTTGGAACCAGGGATTGAACTCAGGGACATTTGGCCACTGAGCCACATCCCCAACCCTATCTTGTATTTTATTTAGAGACAGGGTCTCACTGAGTTGCTTAGGGCCTCGCTAAGTTGCTGAAGCTGGCTTTGAACTCGCGATCCTCCTGACTCAGCCTCCCAAGTCACTTCGATTACAGGCGTGCGCCACCACGCCCGGCCAGTGGTCCAATTTCTTCAACAAATAAATTGCAAAGAGGTCAAGAGAAGACAGGGAATCTTACATTGAAAAAGACTTGGGGGCTGGGGATATGTTCAGTGGTATAGTGCTTGCCTAACGTGTGGGACCGTGAGTTCAATCCCACAAAAAGAACAACAAACAAACATGAAAGGGGCTGAGGAGTGAGGCTTTATGGGAAGGCACATGCTTAAGCATGAGCAAGGTGCAGGCTTCAATCCCCAGCACCAAAAAAGAAAAAAAATAAATAAAAAAGGCAAAGAAAAATCAGATAATTTCCCTAGAAAAATTAATTAGTACCTCATTGACTGCCTGAGGTTCACCATGTGGACTCCAACCCATACCCCATCACCATAGATTCCAGTCTCTTTTCTGGGTCAGGGGTTCCAAGAACTTCAGTTTAAGAGTATGTGACTTAGGTATAACATTTCCCCATTTTCTGATGAAGTGTTGCTGGTAATTATTAAAGGCTGGTTTGGTGTTTTAACTGCAGTTTTCTCTTCATTGATTTGTTTCCTGGCCTTCTGTAGCACCAGTGGTTTTGATTGTAGCTTATTAGGTTTAACCATGTGAACTTGGTGATACTGTTTTGTTTTGTTTTTTACCTATTCCAATGCCAATGTCTGTTTCTGTTTGTTTGTTTGTTTGTTTGTTTTTTGGTAGTAGGGATTGAACTCAGTGGTGCTTGACCACTGAGCTACATCCCCAGTCCTTTCTATTTTCTGAGACAGGTCTAAGTTGCTGAGGTCTCCAATTTGGCAGTCCTCCTGCCTCAGCCTCCCAAGTAGCTGTGATTACAGGTGTGTGCCACCAAACCTGGTGTTATTTTTCTTTTGGTACCCAGGATTGAATCCACAGGCACTTTATCACTGAGTCATGTTCCCAGTCCTTTTGGAGACCGTCTCGATAAGTTGTTGAGGCTGGCTGAATTCATAGTTCTCCTGCCTCAGCCTCCTGAGTTGCTGGGATTATAAGCCTGCACTGCTGTGCTGGGCTTTTGTTTACTTTTCTGCTAAAATTACCCAAGTGCTGTTCAGAGTGATAGGTATTGCTTCTGTATCTGTTTCTAGGACTTTTACTCATTTTGATAGTTTTCTGATGTTCTAAGTCAGCAGAAGGAAGACACAGCCTTTACCAAGCAGCTGTTACTGGAGAAGAGAATGGAGTTGGGAATGGTATATAAAATAGTGAAGGACCTTTCCTTAAAGTGATTTGTTATTTCTAAAATTTGGGTTGATCCGAGCATGGTGTCACATGCCTGAAATTCCCAGCTAAAAGGGAGGCCGAGGCAGGAAGGCTGCAAGTTTGAGGCAGCCTGAGCAATTTAATGAAGCTGCCTCAAAATAAATAAAAAGGGCCGAGGATGTAGCTCAGTAGTAGAGCACCCCTGGGTCCATTCCCTAACTCGTTAAAAGATAAAATTTGAATTGGCTGTTCATACCTGGTCTTCTGTACCATCTCTAAGAATTTATTTTTAAATGCTCCTGCTTACATACTGTAGGATCTCTACTACAAATACTATAAAAATTGGGCTGGGGTTGTGGCTCAGTGGTAGAGTCCTTGAATAGCATGTGGGAGGCACCAGGTTTGATTCTCAGCACCACATATAAATAAATAAAAGTCCATTAACTTTAAAAAAAATTAAAAATCTTAGCCACCCCTATAGATCATCAAAGAAATGGAACAAACCGACATTGTGAGAATTGGTATATGGATAACACATCTATGTAGAAGTCTTACGAATTATGCATACAAGGAAATAATCAGGTGAATCCAAACCAAGAACATTTGTAAAACAAATGGTCTGTGCTCTTCGAATAAGTCAATGTCACGAAGACACACAAGGCAAACGAACTATCCTTAGATTGAGAGGAGATAGAACTGACTTCCATGTTTTTTCCTGTGGTACTTGGCTTGAACCAAGGGCCTCACACATGCTAGGCAAGCATTCCACCACTGAGCTACATGTCTTTACTTTGAAGTTGCCTAGGCTGGCCTCAAATTTGGGATCCTCCTGTCTCAACCTCCTGAGTAGGTGTTTGCCACTGCACCCAGCTATATGTGATTTAATGACAAATCACAACTGGCCAATCTACATAAAAGGTATGTGTTCATTATATTTATGTATTTTTTGTAAACGGTACTGAGGACTGAACCCAGGTATTTACCACTGAGCTATGTCCCCAGCCTTTTTTTTTTTTTTTTTTTTTTGTAGTGCTGGGGATTGAACCCAGGGCCTTGTGCTTGACTGGCAAGCACTCTATCAACTGAGCTATATCCCCAGCCTTTTTAAGACAGGGACTAAGTTGCTGAGGCTGGCTTTGAACTTGCAATCCTTCTGCCTCGGCCTCCTGAGCCACTGGGATTAAAGGTGTGCACCACCATGCCCAGCTGTACTATTCTTTTCACAAGAATAGGTTTGAAATTTGAAAAAATCTGCTGACGTAAATAGCAAACATTTTTTCAAGATCATAAGGGAAGTATGCATGGCCCCACCCTCATGGACTAACGCTAATTATAAAAGAGAATGAGAAGCTGGGTGTGGTGGCGCACGCCTGTAATCGCTGAGACTTGGTAGGCTGGGGCAGGAGGATTGCAAGTTCAAAGCCAGCCTCAGCAAGGGCAAGGCGCTAAGCAACTCAGTGAGACCCTGTCTCTAAATAAAATACAAAATAGGGCTGGGGAGGTGGCTCAGTGGCCAAGTGCCCAAGTTCAATCCCGGGCTCAAAAAAAAAAAAAAAAAAAAATGAGGCTGCCTCTCTTGCCTACTGCCCTTCTGTTTGGGATTACACAATAATGCTTTTTTTCTTTTTGGTGATACTGAGGAAAGAACCAAGGGACTCATATAAGATAGGAAAGCACTATATTCCTGAACTACACCCAGAACACTTAACCACACGCTTGGTATCAGCAAGAAGGCTCTTCTTGGATTTCTCAGCCTGCAGAATTGAGCCAATGTACATTCATAATAAATTACCCAGTACTGGGGCTGGGGTTGTGGCTCAGTGGTAGAGCGCTTGCCTAGCATGTGTGAGGCACTGGGTTCGATTCTCAGCACCACATAAAAATAAGTGTATATAAATACAACATTTAAAAAAATAAATTATCCAGTACTGTTATAGCAGCACAAAATGGACTGAGATAGGGATTGTCATTTATTCTGGACATTCCCATCCTGTGTGCTATCCAGGACAACCTCAGGCCACATACTTGGTTTTATTCAGTTTCTCCTTATATTCTTTTTTAAAATTATTTGATTCTCAGTTCATATCAAGATAGTTTGGTATAAGCGCCCCGTCATGAGTCTGACACACAAGGATGCAATTTCTATAAAATGGAAATGTTGAACCACTCAGAATTTTAATTTTTTTAAAATTTTTAAAATATTATTTTCATTGTTAAGGACCTTTATTAACCTATTTATATGTGGTGCTGAGAATCGAACCCAGTGCCTCATGCATGCTAGGCAAGCGCTCTACCACTGAGCCACAATCCCAGCCCAGAATTTTAGTTTTTACATACTAGGAATCGTTCTGGGTGTAGAGAGATTGTCAGTGAACAGTTTCTGGTGTTATGGAGCTTACACTTTAGTGGGGAGAGGACAGATTGAGTAGTAATGTTAAGAGGAGGGCAGAAATAGGAAATGACAGACTCAAGAAGGGGGCTATTTCTATATTAAAAAAAAGAAACAAATACTTTGGAACCGCCTAGATCAAATTAAGGAAGGAATAATAGAAAAATCATAAGTTACCCTTGGGATCTAGTCAAGTATTTATAACCACAAAAGGGAGACTTTAAAGTAAAGGTTTGCCCTTTCCAACATGTATGAAATATCAAAGGGCCCTGATAGGATATAAAAGGTACAGGAAAATTAGAATTGTTTGCTTTAGATGGTGCCTTCATCTTGGAGAAACCATTAGTATTCTCCAGCTTGCATACAGCACATAGGATTTCTGGATATCCATAATTATAAGCTAATTTTCTTATAAACCTCAGTCTACATAATGTGCTATTAGTTTTGTATCTCAGGGGAACCCTAATGAAACTTTGTGTTCTACACTATTATAGCTTTAAACAGTAGGTAAATGAAATGTGTTTACTCCTACCCACAGGGCACCTTAAGACAGCAGCTATGGGCACCTAAGCAAGCAACCTTTCCAGTAGAACTCAGATTCTGTTCAGGGCATGCTTCAATCCCAAGGTTGCCAACATACCACAAAACATGTGACACAATCACTGTACATTCCTATCAAGTGTTCATGTGGCTAAAAACCTGAGTAGCACCTATTCAAACGAATCCCAATAATTTTTCATGTTAATTTCAGTGTTAATAAGCATTGAATTTTCTGGGAATGTAATTAATCTATACATCACTTCTGCCACACTAGAGCATTATACTAATTTCTTATATTGACCTTAAAAAATAGGAATTTCTGTCAGGCATGGTGGTACATGCCTGTAATCCCAGGAGGCTGAGACTCTAAGCAACTTATTGACACCCTACTCTGAAATAAAAAGGGGTGGGGATGTAGCTCAGTGGTAAGCACCCCTGGGTTCAATCCCCAGAATCCCCCCCCCAAAACCCTACATTTTAAATACCATTACATAAAATTATGGAGATATATCACATGGTATAAGTTCACTCTAGTATCCATGAAATTCAAAGGGAAATATGTTCAGAGACATGGCAAGTAATTCTACTTAATGAGACATAAGAACAATGTAACTTATGGTTTTAAGTCATTGGCATGTGGTATTTTAAACTGCATCAGTATTTGGGACAAGCCAATACGATGAGGATGGGAAAGCAGAAACAAGAATCTGGGTTGCTATTTTTGAATCACTGAAAATATACCTTAGGACTTTGTACTAGGTATCAATTTCTTTAATGTAAGCCAGGCTTGGTTGTATATTTTCCTAAAGTTGAAAGCAACCTGAACAGAAGTTCAGATTTTTGTGCCAGATACCTAAAACTTATAAATTGATTTTCCTGTGATTTTTTATACCAGTCCTGAATCTTTGGACTTATTTGCTCCTTTACCTAATGTTAGAGAAGTCCTATTTCCTTCCTTGGGAAATATGGGAAGTATGATCTGTCATAGTTCTGAAGCTAAATTGCAGGTCCTCACACCTTAAACACAAGAAATCAAGATGTTTTTCACATTTATTTTTTTTAAAAATCCAGAATGGATCAAAAAGAACAATCATCAAGGATGTAGGTGCCAGACAGGCCAGAGGATAGCTAGAAAAGTATGCCTTAGGAACATTAGGGATTTAAGAACTACCTTATTTAAAAAGCTACCTAACATAAATAGCTTAGTTTTCCATTGACCCAGCTTCCTCTGCCCCATCTACTACAAACATGGCACAGCTAGCTCTCTTGCATTGCAAGGCCTCAGCTGAAGGACTCCATGTTTTATAGCAGTGCTCTTGACCAACTAGGATCTTCATCCACACTATGGTCTCATTGCAGGTCATGGTGCAAATCCTTCATTGTGTTTAATATAGTTTCACCCCTTGAAAATACTGCCACTTCAGCATGAACCAACAGGAAATCTTTATAATGATTAGTAAATCATCTACCCCCAACCCTTTCACATGCAGATGAAAATTAACAGGCTGGGGAGAGAACATTGTGAACTTTGTACTGTGTAGAATTATCGCCCATTAAATGTTCATCAGCTAATGGTCACTAAATTTACATGTTAAGGAAATCATATATTGAATACTGCAAAAACACAGTAAAGACTGAAGGTTGCCCATTTCTGCTCAGAAGTCCCTTCACTCCTAAGCTTCATACAGAATGTGGTCTTTTTGGCTCCAAGTACTATTACTGTTTCTCCTCCTTTTGATCTTCCTTTTGTTCCCCAGTGCCAGAACTTCCAGGGCCTTCTCTCTCAGATGCCATCTATAAAGAAAACATTTGATACCCACTCAGAATATTAAGGTAACAGTTTGTGCTGTTTAACACCAAAACAAAGGAGTCACACACCTCATCATGTGCACTCCCTTCTTCCATCCCGTACCTTATTGCTTGCCCATGATTCCTTTGACACTCTCATCATTCCCAAAGTAGAATCAAGAGGACAGGAGTTATTTCTAAATACCATTTTCAATTCCATAAATGACAATGGAAGGAGACACCAATTAGAATCAAAGCACCCTTCAGCCCTTGTACCTTTTTGTATGCCATTTCAAAAAGCTTCAGTGATGCCTGCTGAAGGGAGGATGCTGCCTGCCTAATGTTTTCTCCTGTTTCACTGTCTTTTCGAGCCAGGAGCTCCCTCATTTTGGAAATCTCTTCTTTTAGTTTGTTGCACTATTAAAAAAAGAAGACAAATTTTCATTTTCCCAGGTCTTCTGTCCCATTATGTATAGCAGTAACATTCAGAACATTTGAAAAACTGAATCCCTGTAGTCATGATACACAGAAAAATAAACTTCATTCAATGATAATGCCCCTAATTTCAGTTGTTTGAAAACAGCTTACCTCATCAGCAGGCAATTGGTCCTTGAATTCTTCCATCTTGGTTTCTGTGTCATGAATGATTCCTTCAGCCATGTTAACGGCTTCAACTCGTTCCTTAAAGAAATAAAAGGCTTAATATAAATGCTTTTCCAAACAAAGCTTTAGAGAGGTTTGAACTGGACTTTTTTTTCATGAGAATTTGGATAGGGGAAGACTCTAAGAAAAACGTTTCAAGCAGAGTGTGGTCATGCACACCTGTACTCAGAGCTACTCAAGTGCATAAGGTGGGAATATTATTGGACCCCAGGAGTTTGGGACCATCATGGGCAACATAAAAAGACCCTATCTGAAAGCAAAAGAAATCTAAGTAATAAACAAAGGGGAAGATGGTGGTAAAAGAGGTTAATGTCAGCCACATGTTCAACTCCACTTGTATTCCTCAGCTTCACTAGGATTTAGAAGCTAAGAAGATGGGCTGGGGTTGTAGCTCAGTGGTGGAGCACTTGTCTAGCATGTGTGAGGTCCTGGGTTGAATCCTCAGCACCACATAAAAATAAAACAAAATAAAGGTATTGTGTCCATCTACAACTAAAAATATTTTTAAAAACCAAACAAAGCAGCCAAGAAGAAAAAGTAATTACCTTCTTTCGCCGGTCTTCTTCAGCATACTTCTCTGCATTTTTAACCATATTTTCAATATCATCTTTACTCAATCCACCAGAAGACTGGATTACAACTATAGGGGGGGGGAAAACATCTAATTAGCTCTTTAGTAAAATTATATACCTCCTCTTCTATCCAAGGTCAACTGATACTTTCCTACTTAAAATTCACCAGAGGGTTCACTGCTTACCTGTTTGCCCCCATTCCCTGAAAAACATGACACTGAGGCAAATGTGATAACTTAAAAGTGGCAAAGAGGACTCATTCTCCCCTCAAGACAGAGGAGAAAAGATGTACATGTTACAAAAGGGTCTAATTCCCAACAGAGATTCCTTACCTCACTCTTATCATTTGATAAGGACTTACTCTGCTGCTCACGTCCAGTGCCCTTATCTTTTGCAGAAACATGTACGATCCCATTGGCATCAATGTCAAATGTAACTTCAATCTGAGGGACTCCACGAGGGGCTGGGGGAATTCCAATCTAAAGTGAGTAATATCCAGAGTAAGATCCTTTAACAGAGAGGTCCAGTGCTACTATTTTCAAAACTATATGATCATTAGGTACACAAATTACTTGCTTCCTAGCAGGAAGCAATGCACAAAACAGAGTTTATAAAAGTGAGGGTGTGGCTTCATTGCTGCCTGAGATCAACAGGGCTTTGTATCTGTGAAGTTTAGTTATAGCTACAGTGAATAACCATAGTGGCTGTGGACACGGTCAATGAAAGGAAACCTCTCCACTGTAATTCATATCACCAAGAACCAACAAGCAATGCTGATCAGAAGCCAGTAACAACATCAAATGACTCAAATGGTTAGAAGAAATAAGAAATTCCTCTGAGTTAGCATGGTTTTGGAACATTTTATAAAGTATCTAACAAAATTTCTAAGGCTCTGATAAACACCAAAGCTATGGGCTGCAGAATTCATCTATACAACTTCTTTGAAGATAATATAGTGTATCTGTGTATGTCAGCAGTTTACAGAGGTTGGAGTACTTTAGAGTAAAGCAATCGGAGAATACAATATTCAGATTTTTTAATACCTACCAAAGTAAACTGTCCAAGAAGTTTGTTGTCCCCAGCCATCTCTCTCTCACCTTGACACACTTTAATTTCTACTTGAGTCTGTCCATCAGCAGCAGTAGAAAACACCTGGGAGACAGGGCATCATAGGTAGGCAATCTCATTAAATTGCTCTCCTTATAGAGAAGGCAAACCATAGAAATAAATTCATACCCCAATACTGAAAGGATCCCAATGTACACTATCCTCAGAACAAAGGCCTTTGTCTTTTCAGGGAGTAGGAGTAGGATCAGTATAGCAAAATGGCATAAACAGTGATTGTTCAAATTAAATGCACTGTACAAAGATACAACATTAGCAAAGAAGTCATCAAGACAAAAATGCTAAAATGCTATGCGAATCTGGGGAAATCCAGATGTATTATGTGCTCAGTCACAGGATGTCATCACATACTTTCCTACAGAATGATGTGTTGACAAAAACATCATTGCACAAATCCAGCAATAGCCAGTTTTTCGCAAATACAAAGGGAAAAAACAATTGTTAATTTAAGACCAGGCCATACCCAAATAGTCTGGCCTGGTATCTCAGTTGCCCATCCCCCCCTCAGCATCATTTACCCAGAAGACAAGCACAGTGTCCTATCCCCAGTCAGGTGGTGGTGTAAGTTATTGGTTTTTGTTTTTAAAATATGTATTAGTTATTGATGTACCTTTTATTTTTTATGTGATGCTAAGGATGGAATCCAGTGCCTCACACAGGCTCTCCCACTGAGCTACAACCCCAGCCCAGGTTATTCTTTTTCTGTCTTCAAGAATATTATAGGGAATTCCATACCAAACGAGGAGACTTTTTTCTTTTTTTTAAAGATGAGACTATCAATGTTTTCTCTAGAGTTGTCAGTACTGTTCTAAGAATTTTCCAGGAACCAAAAATAAAAGATTCTGATAACCCATCCAATTAGTCTATACTGCAAAACAGTGTTTGTTTTTAGAAAAAGTTCGCAAAAAGTGGCTGCATTTCACATCACTCACAAAACTTGATACTTCTGTGATGAGGCAGAGAGAAGGACAGCTCTTACCTGGCTCTTCTTGGTTGGAATAGTGGTGTTCCTATTAATAAGTTTGGTAAAGACACCTCCTAGAGTCTCAATGCCCAGAGACAAAGGAGTGACATCCAGGAGCAGCACATCTGTGACATCACCAGCCAACACACCTCCCTGAATGGCAGCTCCGATGGCCACAGCTTCATCAGGATTAACAGCTTTACTTGGGGCTCGGCCAAAAAGATCTTGCACAGTTTGCTGAACCTGAGCATCAAGAAAGAAAATGTCACCCAATATTCAGGGCAAGAGTGTGACAGAAAACTTAAGATGGAGAACACAATATTCTCCAATTAAAACAAATTTAATTTGGTAGGAATTGAAAATCTGAATATTGTGTTCTCCAATTATAAGCCAGTCAGATCTAAATACAGGTTATTCAGATGCAAAAATGTTACTAAAATTATTTCATAGTTGAATTGTTGTTTTTGTGGTGCTGGGGATTAAACCCAAGGCTTTTTGTACAGGCAAAGCAAGCACTCTACCAATGAGCTACCTCAGCCCCTTGAATTCTTGTTAATGAGTTCTTTAATCAGTCATCTTAATCATTGCCCTTTTATATTTGGGAAGAACCTGCTTTAAATTTACTACCTCATTTCCTGAACATTAATGAAATCATTTTAAACTAATGGTTTTGTTAAGGCAAGGGGACTTAAAATTTTGTTATCCAAGTCCTAACATCAACTGAAGACCAAATAATGGAAGCAGTAGTAATAATACTGTTGCTAACATAGGGCACATTCTTCCATTCTGTTTATCAGGACTAACAAAGAGTACAGCTAGAATAGAATCTTGGATAATTTTTTGAAATTCAGGACCCCTCCTGACCCAGAACCCCCCATAATTAATTCTGGACTCTTTTCCTGAACCCAAATAATTCAACAGAAAAACTAAGAAAAATACCAAGACCACCAATTCAGAATCCAGAATAATTCTAATTTAGACTACCAAGGAAGAATGTACCTTCAATAGGTCTGTGCTCAGTCATTATTTTTCCACACATCTATGCTTTCAGATTGATGTGTTGATGAATAAAATGCATCACTGCACAAATCTTTGTAGAAGAGACGCAAAAAGAAACTCTAGGACTAAGCTGTAAAGCTATACATCCTGCCAGGTGTGGTGGTGCATGCCTGCAATTTCAGTGGTCTGGGAGGCTAAGGTAGGAGGATTGCTAGTTCAAAGCCAGCCTCAGAACTCAGTGAGACCCTCTCTCTAAATAAAATATTTTTAAAAAGGTTGGGATGTTCAGTAATTAAGCACCTCTGGGTTCAATACCTGGTTTTAAAAAAAAAAAAAGACATGGCTGTATTAAGACATAAACCCAGACTGGGTGTGGTGGCGCACATCTGTAATCCTAGCTACTTTAGAGGCTGAGGTACAAGTTTCAGGTCAGCCTGGGCCAGTTAGTGAGATCCTGTCTTAAAATAAAAAGTAAAACTGGATAAAAGAGATGGGGATATACTTCAGTGGTAGAGGGACTCAAGGCGTTCAGTTCCAAGTTAAAAAGAAAAATAAATAAATAAAATAAAATATCCAAAAGACCCCATAGGGACTGGTTAGGGTTAGGGTTCATACCTTGGGCATTCTAGTCATACCACCAACAAGAATCACTTCTCCTATGTCACTCTTGCTGACTTCTGCATCCTGCATAGCTTTTTGACATGGAGCAATGGTCCTCTTGATTAAATCAGTGACGATTCCCTCAAACTGAGCCCGGGTCAGCTTCATATTCAAATGCTTGGGTCCAGAAGCATCCATTGTAAGATATGGCAAATTGATGTCAGTCTGCAAAGAAAATGTTTAATTTGCATGTTAGGTTAAATGTTTTCTCCCATTATGTAAAGGTTATAGTAAAATAAAGGAAAGGAAGAGGGAAAGATAGCAAAACAGAGAGAGATCAGTAATGTAGAATGAGATCAAGAGTCAGAGTTGACAGATGGGTAAGGGGAGGCAACGCAGACAGAATGAATTCTTAGAAGATAGCTGGGCACAGTGACTTGGGAGGCCAAGGCAGGAGGATTGCAAATTCAAAGTCAGCCTCAGCAACTTAGTGAGACCCTAAGCAACTTAGCAAGGACCTGTTAAGTGCCCATGGTTCAATCCCTGGTAACCCCCCAAATCACGTTAAGTGCATACATAAATACATGACAATCAACCTCACCTTTACGTGTAGGTAGAAACAACCAATTAAATTAATAGATGCTTAAAAGGAAGTCTAGTAGAGGAAGGAGAATACCAGAGAGGATGGGAGAGGAAAAAGGTGGGGGATCACGACCTGAAATCGAATTCCACGCATGTATGAGTTTGTTGGGATGAACCTAACTATGTATAAGTACAAAGCTCTAATAAAATTTGCATGTTAGTGGGGAGACTAATTGTACTTCAGTTTAATACTCTAAAGTAGAAGGACACAAAATCTGCAATGCCACAGAAAGGGTCAAACCAACTTTAAATGATTAGTAAAGGCAGTGACTCTTAAGGTGCAACTTCTCTCTCTAGACACAAACACTATAGAATCCTTCTTAATGTGGTCTATATCTGTTAACAACCAAGAACGGAGTAGAGGAGGAAATCCCTGTTCGGAAGAATTGTTCTGCCAGTTAACATTTAAACAGTTTTGTTTTTCTCTTTGTAGTATTAGACAGTGAAACTAGGGATGCTCTATCACTGAACTACATTGTCCACAGACCTTTTTTAAATTTTTAGAGGGTCTCACCAGGTTCCCCAGGCTGGTCTTAAAATTGCAATCATCCTGGCCTCAGTCTCCCAGATAGCAATGATTATACATATGTACAGATATGTGCCACACTGTGCCCAAATTTTTTTAAAACCAAGTTTTAAAAATATTCCTTTTTGGGGCTGGAGTTGTGGCTCAGTGGTAGAGCGCTTGCATAGCATGTGTGAGGCACTGGGTTCGATTCTCAGCACCACATACAAATAAATGAATAAAATAAAGGTCTATCAACAACTAAAAGTTAAAAAAAAAAATTCCTTTGTACATATCTTAAATTTGCTCTCAAATAACCTGTGCTTTGTATATTCCAGAAAGTTTATGTGTTAATAAATCTGCAAAAATGCTCTAATTAGAGATTAACACGATTGACTTGTATTGCCATTACATCCATGCAGAGTAGTGACTAGTTCCACTGTGTAACATCCAATATTCCATAAATCCCAAATCAGGCATGGGATCTTATAATGTGTTACTAAGAATATAATTCAAAAAATTTCCTGTGAAGTATCCCAGAATGAATTCTCAAGAATAAAACTCCCTATGGCCAGGTGCAGTGGCACATACCTGTAATCCTAGATACTCAGAAGGCTAAGGCAGAAGGATTGCATATCAAGACCAACCTCAACAACTTAGTGATGCCTTATGCAGCCTAGTCTTAAAATGAAAAGGGGGCTGGAGGTGTAGCTCACTGGTAGAGTGCTTGCCTAGCATGTGTGAAGCACTGGGTTTGATCCTCAGCACCACATAAAAATACATAAAATAAGGCATTATGTCTATCTATAACTAAAAATATTTAAAAAAAATAAAAGGGGCTGGGGTATATGTAATTCAGTTGTAAAGTACCCCTAGGTTCAATCCCCAGCACACACTGCTCTCCTCCCCAACCCCCCCAAAAAAATTCCCTGACTCCATCCAAAAACGGCCAGCAGGACATAAATAACTGAAAGGATTGAGTCCTTAAGAGAAAGTACCCTAGACATTTAAATAATGAGAATTACACCATCTGTAGAAAAAGTGACGTTGAATATTGCTTTAAAGAATACTGTTAGTGTGGCGTGGTAGCACATGCCTATAATCCCAGCGGCTCGGGAGGCTGAGGCAGGAGGATAGTGAGTTCAAAGCCAGCCTCAGCAAGGGCAAGGCGCTAAGCAACTCAGTGAGACCCTATCTTTAAATAAAATACAAAATAGGGCTGGTGATGTGGCTCAGTGGTTGAGTGTCCCTGAGTTCAAGCCCCAGTTCCAAAAAAAACAAACACAAACACACACAAAAAGAACCTGAAGATCTCTTTTTTTTTTGGGGGGGGGGGCAAAATGTTAATAAGTTACTGGAATTATAGGCCTGCATTACATCATGCCAAGCAATAATAGAATTTTATTACTGAAACCAATGCTACCTGGTAGCACTTTGTGATAATGGAAATGTTCTTTACTTAATTCAAGTATACACGTGGATACTGTATTAGCACAATTCTGATGTGGAAAGTTAATGCATATCACATATATTAATATGGTAATCCTCACAATTCAGTGAAAGTATCAGTATTATCCTCATTTTAGATAAATCAGACAAGTAATTAATGCAAGATCATGCAGTTAATTAAGTGAAAAAATAAAGAGCCCCAGCAGTTTGCCTGAAGAACCATCACTCTTTTTACTTTTTTAAGTTGTCAATGGACCTTTATTTTATCTATTTATATGTGGTGTAGGGGATGTGGCTTAGGGGTTAAGCACTCCCCACTACCAAAACCAAACCAAACCAAAACCAGATTTGGGGGGCTAGAGTATACCTTGGTGGTAGAGCACATGCTTAGCATGCACAAGGCTTTGGGTTTAATCCCCAGTGACGAGAGAATCCAGGTTTGAATACAGGTTAATTAGCAACAATCATTTTATCAACAGGATAGTATCATATATACCTCTTCCCTATGGATGATCAACTAGTCACTGTTCTGTTTTTCCTGCTGTACCAAGAACCCAGAAATAGGTTATAGGACTTTGATCTCGGTGGGTGTGCAGATCTAACAGGATAAAGTCAAAGTGAAGTTCCACCTCTCAAAACTGAAGCCAAATGAACATACATCTTAAACAGATGCTGAGCAAATTTGAAGTTCAGAAGGAAATCCAGATATATATGCCTCAGACTTGAACCAGGTTTCTTTCACAGCACATTATCTCGAGTGATGATCCAAATTATTCAATGAGAGGTAATCAGACTCACATAAGATCACAAGGACATGTATTAATAAGTGAAAACAGCAGTTTTTCCAGGCTAGTGATTCTAATTCTGCATATTGCTAGGCTAGCTTTTTATATCAATGCATTGGACTGGGAACCACTCAGTGGTACAGCACTTGCCCTGGGTTCTAGCCCAGCATAAAAACAAAAAACAAAAACCTGCAAAAAAATCAATTTTGGGAGGGGTAGAGGAAATCAAATTGGGGCTTTGTACATGCTAGACAAGTGCTCTACCACTGAGCCATATCCCCAGTCCTAAAATAATTTAAAGGTAAATACATGTATGCATTGTCATTTGTACATAAAACCTCTTTATTTTGGTGGCTAAAAAAATTTCAGCTCATCCATAAAAAAACAGATGATTGTACTGCTACTTAGTTCATGACAAAGGTTTTACCAATCAGAGACTATGCGGTCTTTGGGACAATTAGAATATGCTATTCAAATAAATTTAGACTAATAAGCACTGCTAGGATTTTCCCATGTCTGACCTGCACAGATGAGGAGAGTTCACATTTAGCCTTCTCAGCAGCTTCTCGTACCCTCTGAAGTGCCATGTTGTCTTTGGTCAAATCAACCCCCGTCTACAAAGTGAAGACATAATATTCCCATTAGTGAGGTGATGAATGCTATTCAAGTTGCATTAACAATGCAGAACACCACAAAATGCAGCCATATCTTTATAAGCAAACATAAACTACTTTTCATTAACCTTAAAAATCCGTAGGGGGAAAAAAAAAGACCTATTCTTAAAAGGGTATATGCCTGAATGATGTTCAGCTCTTTCCCACTCTAGAATTCTAGTTCAAAGGAGTTCCCTAAATTCCTTTTCAAGTACTCTATACTGAATGACATTATTCCTATTCTAAAGCTACAATAACCAGAATAATTCAATTTGCCCATGAAAGTGAAATGCAATTATTTCAGTGCTTTATTAAGGGCAAAAATTGTATAAAAAGCCAAGAGCAAAGTCTCAACTTCTCAATGCTCACACATATTAACCACAAAGGTAACCAACCTCTCTCTTGAACTCCTTCACAATGTGTCGTAACAAGGCCTGATCAAAGTCTTCACCACCTAAGAAAGTGTCCCCATTGGTGGATTTCACCTCAAACACGCCTTTCTGTATTTCCAGGATAGAAATATCAAAAGTTCCACCACCTAAATCATACACGGCAATGCTAGAAAGAAAAGAAAGCCTTAAAGAACAGAACTTATCGCAAGGGACTGAATTTCAACAACAAAATGAAGTTAATGTTAGCTATTTTCCTAAGGTATAATTACGGTAATTGCCTAAGTGACATTTAAGCATATTAACACAAGGCCCTGACAGTTAAGATGGCAAATGCACAGTGTTGAAATGAACTCAATTTTTTTCCTTTGGTACCAGGGATTTAACTTAGGGGCACTCAAACACTGAGCCACATTCCAGACCTTTTATTACTTTATTAGAGACAGTGTCTCACTGAGTTGCATAGTGCCTCCATCCTCCTGCCTCAGCCTCCCAAGCCGCTGAGATTACAGGTGTGCACCACTGTGCCCAGTTGAAATGAATTTTTTGTGTGTGTGGTTCTAGGTGGACACAATACCTTTATTTTATATTTATGCGGTGAGGATTGAACCCAGGGCCTCACGCATGCTAGGCAAGCGCTCTACTGCTAAGCCACAACCCCAGCCCCCTTACTTTTTTAATTAATTAATTTTTTTTTTTTTTTTTTTTTTTTTTGCGGTGCTGGGGATTGAACCCAGGGCCCTGTGCTTGCAAGGCAATCACTCTACCAACTGAGCTAAATCCCCAGCCCATGAACTCAATTTTTAACATCAATGAAACTGACAGCACTCAACCCTGGTTTTAGAGAAATACTTGTCAACATGATATCAGCAGAAAGAAAAATGATCAAAGCCCCAAAGTCCATAATGGAATGGTCTTAAAATGAGAAATAAAAAACACAAGACTTGAACATAAAGGAAGCACATTTTTACTCTAAATACAAAGCTCAATAAGAAAAAAAGATGAGCTGGGCATGGTGGCACACGCTTGTAATTCAAGCGACTCGGGAGGCTGAGTCGCAAGTTCAAAGCCAGCCTCAGCAACTTAGCGAGGCCCTTAGCAACTCAGTGAGACCCTGTCTCTAAATAAAATACAAAAATAGGGCTGGGGATGTGGTTCAGTGGCTGAGTGCCCCCGAGTTCAATCCCCAGTTCCAAAAAAAGAAAAAAAGATGGTTTAGAATGTCTCATGGCTACATGACCTTAGTTTCATGTATCCCAGCCGGACTTTACAACACAAACTTACATTTTGTCTTCAGATTTGTCTAAACCATAGGCCAGAGCAGCAGCTGTGGGTTCATTAATCACTCGAAGCACATTCAGTCCAGATATCTGGCCAGCATCCTTAGTGGCCTAGAGAAAACAAGATAAACACATTTTTCCCCTACTTGTGTCCCAGGCAACATTTTTGTAAAGAAAGCTAACTGATCTCACCTGCCTCTGTGAGTCGTTGAAATAAGCAGGGACTGTGATTACAGCATTTTTTGCTGTGTGACCCAAGTAATTTTCTGGAATAGAATCAAAGAATCAATTCAATCATGGTATTATGCCACAAAAAACAGGCAGGAGAATTTGTAGCCTCACAACCTGTGTCATCCTTTTAGAGCCAAAGACAACAGAGAACAGTGGTTAGTGTTTTAGCAAGTAACTTAAGGTGGAGACAGACCCTGTAGGAAATACTCCAAAATTAAAGATATTGGCTGAAAACTCAATAATCTCACCTTTAGTATGTTAGTGAAGGTTCACCAAGTCACAGTGACCTTATGACTTAAAATAGCCACTAGTACTTTCAATACAGAACACTAATCTCTGCAACATAAAAGCAACAAGCCCACATACTATTAGGAAATCTTGAAATTAGGAGATCAGTAAAGTGAATATAAAGTTTTCCCTTTCCTGGGTTTTCTGTAAAAAAGACATGACTCATCTACAGGATAGTGGGTAGTATCTCTGATAAATCATCAAGATAGCCAAATGTTTCTAGATATGAACACTCACCTGCAGTTTCTTTCATCTTCATCAACACAAATGCTCCAATCTGACTTGGAGAGTATAGTTTTCCATAAGCCTCAACCCAAGCATCACCATTGGAGGCGCGGACAATTTTGAAGGGAACGTTTTTACTGAAAGTCACAGAAATTATATGAGAAAACTGTCTAGTGCAACCTACCATAACAAAGTTCTCATTTGTCACGCATGTCCATTCTCCACCCTACAAGAGACCCATGGCCAAAGGATAATTTCAAAACATCATTTAATGAAAATCTTTAGAAGATAATTAGTAACAAAAATGTGTACACGAATGCTTAAGGTAACATTGTTCATGACAGCCAAAAAGTGGAAATAACCCAAATGTCCATCAACTGACAAATGGTTAAACAAAATGCATATCCATACAGAATATTATTTGGTCATTAAAAGAAATGAAGATTCATACAAACCACAAGATAAGGATGAACCTTGAATTACTATCCTGTCCCATGTCTGTATATATGTCATCTACACATGATGGAACCTATGCCATTAACTTTCTATGTATTCAACACTGATTCACATAGCTCAGGAACACCACACAAACCTTCATATATAAGATCAATACATAGCAAAGACCAAATCCAAGAAGGCAAAAATGAAGTTTTTGTGGTTTTCTTGTGGTGCTGGGGATTGAACCCAGTGCCTTATGCTTGCAAGGCAGGCACTCTACCAACTGAGCTATATCCCCAGCCCAGAAGTTGTTTTAAGAAAGGCTGTACCCCTTCTTCAGGGGTATGGATTCTCCTCCCGTTGCCCAACAACATGTAAAACCACTAAAGAAAGATGCTTTGAGGATCTTGATCAAAGTGCTAAGAGTCTTCTGTGTGACCCTTGCAAATAACTATGTTTTTTGCTATTACTCACATGTCTTTCTGTACTTCAGGGTCATCATAGCGCCGGCCAATGAGACGCTTGGTGGCATAGAATGTATTGTTTGGGTTGGTGACAGCCTGTCGTTTTGCTGGCATCCCAACAAGTCTTTCACCATCGGCTGTAAAGGCAACAACGGAAGGGGTGGTTCTGGCACCTTCAGCATTTTCCAGCACCTAAAATCCCCGAATTAAGAAAGAATAAGATTCTAGTCACCACCAGCATCTTTTTTGTTTTTTAAGTTGTTTTGTAAGTTGGACACAATACCTTTATTATTTTTTTAAATTTATTTTTATGTGGTGTTAAGGATTGAACCCAGTGCCTCATGAATGCTAGGGAAGCACTCTATCACTGTGGTACAATCCCAGCCCACCAACAGTTTTTTTTTTTTGTTTTGTTTTGTTTTGCGGTGCTGGGGATTGAACCCAGGGCCTTGTGCTTGACAAGCAAGCACTCTACCAACTGATCTATATCCCCAGCCCCCATCAGCATCTTAATAGCAACTGTTTAAAACAAAAAACAAGTCCCAAATCACAAAGGCTTTAGTATCAATTGGCATGCTTTACTACTGTGAATTCTAACTCAGTTAATGCTTTTTTGGGGGGGGGGGGGCTGGGGATTGAACCCACTGAGCCATATCTCCAACCCTATTTCATATTTTATTTAGAGACAAGGTCTCACTAAATTGCTTAGGGCCTCGCCTTTGCTGAGGCTGGCTTTGAACTCGAAATCCTCCTGCCTCAGCCTCCCAAGCCGATGGGATTACAGGCACCACCATGCCTGGCTAATACTTTTGAAAGCAGCCAACACTGAACAGTCTGGAATCTTTAGTCCTTTATCCTGAAACAACTCATAATAAAAAGTCGGACAAAAACTATTCATTGTCTTTCAAACTCTGTTGGAAAAGATAACCTCTCCTTCCACATGGAGAATTAAATGAATCTTACATTTCTGTGATGGCTACAAATTTCAGGCATATAGAATAAATAACAATACCAAGAATAACCAAATACTAAGAAAGGATCACTGGTATCAAAAAAATGGAGAAAGATGCTCTAGATAGCCTGCTTCGGACATGAAAGAAAAAGCATAAAAGCCCATGTTGGAAGATGGGCAAGATTCTAGAACCTCAGGAGCTCTAAATCTTGTTAAGAACCCCAGAGGGAATAAAAATGTTGCATTTGAAGAGTGGGCTTCAGAGTAACAGCCTGTATGTAGCAAGCTCTTGCACGTGCAAGAGCAAACTCCATTTGCTTCCAGCCTGCAACCTCTAACCTTGGTTCTACAGATTTACAAAACTGCCACCCTATTACACTGCAAGTCATTCCAACTCCTCCTAAATTAGTTTGGCCTCTATCCCAGGTGAATGTATTTCAATCCCAACATGGGAAGTCAGATTCATTCAATTATCAGCATCACAAAAATTCTGACCTCACAAATCCTAAGGAACCAAAAGCAGCCTTTAAAATGAAAATCAAGCTTCAGAATTCCTATCTAAGCCCAAAAGTACATATTTCTGGAGTGTGCACTAGCAAGAGTTTCTAATCATGCTCACCTTTGCTTGTTTACCCTCCATAACTGCCACACAGGAGTTGGTAGTACCCAAATCAATACCAACAACTGCACCCTTGATTGCTTCTGATCTGTAAGACATTTAAAACAATGTCATAGTTATTATCTTATTAATGGTCTCCAAAATGATATTAGGAAACACATATTTGATATGGGAGTGAACACTATATAATCTATAACAAGTAAGTTCAAGTGGTGGCTTTTCACCAGGACGGGTAATTAAAAAAGGAATAATCATAAATGTAGAGACCATTAATGTATCTTCTCTCAATGGAAATGAAGTTATACTTACGCATAATCCCTTCTTGAAACAAACCTAAAAGCCTCGTGGCTAAGGCCATTCCAGCCATCCTAAAAAGGAAAAAACAGTTGCACCAGTCATCAACTACATGAGAAAACTTGGGTTTCTTCTAATTACTCTTTTGAGGAAAACAAAGTTTCACCCCGCTGAGTAACTATCCTGTATAAAAGCATAGAATAAAAGTGTTTAGTAAAGACATAATCACTAAAAGAGCAACCTAATAAATTATGTTTTCCAAATAAGCAAACGAAATTATCCTAAATTAAGTTACAATAGGGTTTTTGAACCTTGGTTTTATTTTGAGCCAATTTTTTTTTGGGGGGGGGGCTGGTCTATGCATTTTAGGATGCTTAGGGACTATCCCCTGGCATCTGTACAACAAGAAGCCAATAAGCATCCCCCAACTGGTTGACAGCTCAGATCTCCAGGCATTGCCAGACCTCCCCTAGGGATAAACTGCCCCTGGTTGAAAACCACTGCATTAGGAGACACTACCGCTCAATTTTCCTTTAAGAGTTTACACGTCAGCCTGAATATGTGTGTACTCAAGTGCAGATTATAAGTAACTAAAAGGTTTGTGCTGACCTCCTCACAGTTTTCAATGTTGTGGAGACATTTAAAAAAAAAAAAAAAGGTGGGGGAGTTAGGTAGCAGCTTTCCCTCAGAATAAGAGATGTTTATTACTTTGTTAAAACCTAACCTCGGGCTACATTCAAGCCTTCTATTTACACCTGAGTGGATGGCTTCAATTCCCATTCTCCAAAGTTGGACAGTTTTCATTTTAAATAAGGAGCAACCACCACCTTTTTTTCCCGTCATTTTTTCTGAAGTACAAACGAGTACAATCTCACATTGGAGATTTTGAGAAGGTGTTTCTAAACACGAAGACTGGGGCTGGAATTTGATTTTGGACTTCTTTAGGCATTTCTCTTCCTTTACTTCATCACATCAACAGGATCCTACACACACTACATAAAGCAAAAACTGTCCTTCGACTCGGGGGAAAATGAAAGCTACACTAGTGGCTCCCTCCCAACATTCTGCATCCCTCACCTCAGAGATGAAACCTATCCAACCAAAGAACGCACCACTACCTCGTAATTCGCGGGATAAGACAATACATCACCAGTAGTGTGACTCAGCAGGACCAAAAGGCCGGAGGAAGAGGACCCTGAACAAGGCCTTAGGCCGGCAACGCTAACACTGAAAGACCGTTACCTTCTTTCCTTGTGATTTCCCAGTGAGGAATCTGACCCTGAAGGGCGCGGCGTGCCCACTGAGGCCTGAGGCCCTGAGCCGCTTCGGGAAGGCCCGGCAGTTTCTTACCTGGTGACGGGCGGCCGTGGGGCCCCGGGAAGCTGCGGCGCCCACGAGACGGGCTGCTGCGGCTCTGCTGGCGCTTATCATGGCGGCTAGACCTAAGGAATAGGCAAAAGCAAAGAAGCGCTCGGGCGGCCAAGAGCTGCGCGGCGCGGTGGTGGCAGCGATTCTGGAAACCTCCAACCACGTGGGGTGGTGGGGCGGAGACTGGGCACTGCGGTCCAAAAAGCCACTCTCCCACTGAGGCGTCGCCCGCGCCGCCTGACCAGAAACTACCCGACTGCCGCTCCCGGAAATAGGGCGTGCTCATAACGTACTCCGAAACATGACTGTTGAAAAAACTTTGTCCTCTAGTTCCGGCCACAGTTGTTGAGAGGCTAGTGAGAAGCGAAGGGGTAGAGAGTAATATTCAGGCAGCACTTCAGACAGCCTCGGTCCTCAGCTTCAGGAAAGACTCAAGGTCACACGGAATAAATTGGGAACCGATTACAGTCTTCTTGCGTCAGTTGCGCGGAGGGAGGAGCTTGTCGCGCCTACGCAAGTGGCCTTCAGCTAAGGGTCGAGAACGCATGTGCGCAGAGACTGGCGGAAAACGGAGCGGGAGATTAACTATGTTCATTGGACGCCCCCGCGCACGCGAGTTTGTCCCGAGTGTAGCTGAGGGCGAGCCCATGCGCGTGCACTGTGCGCGGGAACCTTTTCCCCGCTCCCGCCTCTCTAGTAGGGCGCCATCTTGTTCTGGGGCTTTGTTTCGTTTTTTTGGTCCTGAGGATGCAGCCCAGGGCGCCTAACCATTCGGCCACATGCCTGACCCTTTTTTTGTGTGTGTTTTATTCTGATACAGGGTCGCGCTAAGTTATTTAGGGCCTCACCAAGTTGCTGAGGCTGGATTTGAACTCGCAATCCTCCTGCCTTAGCCTCCAGAGCCGCTGGGATTACAGGCGTGTACCGCAGATTGTTCATAATTTGAAGTACACCTGGGTATTCAAATAGACAAAATTTTTGCTGCATTTTACCACAGGAGTCTCGGGTTTCCAGCCTCTAAAGCCAGAGTTTCGTTCAAAGTTTTGGGTCGCCTTAAAACTAATTACCGTGAAATGATCAAGGGACAGACTACTTGAGCTCAGGCTCCTCTCTGTGCTGTTCGAAGGCCTCCTCTGCCCCTTTTCAAACCTTGTGCTTTTTTTTTTTGCCGGAGCTGGGGATTGAACCCAGGGCCTTAGTGCTTGACAGGCACGCACTCTACGAACTGAAGTATATACCCAGCCGGATTCAGATATTTTACAAAAGGTATTAATTGATTCCACCATCCGTCGGGCACTTTTGTAGGTGGTGGGAATACAATAAAAGCAAAACATGATGAGAGGACCTGGGGGTCGAACCCAGGGCTTTGGGAATGCAAGGACCTGGGGGTCAAAACATGATGGACCTGGGGGTCGAACCCAGGGCTTTGGGAATGCAAGGCAGATGCTTTGCCACAGAGCTACATCCCAGCCTTGAACTTGATTTTGATAATGAAGATATTGTCCTTGAAGTCCTCCTTCGAAAGAGAAAAATGCTTAAGGCCCCCCTACTTTAAGGTAAATAAGTATTAGCCGGTGTGGTGGCGCACGCCTGTAATCCAAGCGACTTGGGAGGCTGAGTCAGGAGGATGGCGAGTTCAAAGCCAGCCTCAGCAACTTAGCGAGGCCCTAAGCATCTCAGTGAGACCCTGCCTCTAAATAAAATACAAAACAGGACTGGGGATGTGGCTCAGTGGCCAAGTGTCCCTGAGTTCAATCCCTGGTTCCAAAAAATAAATAAATAAATAAAGCATTTATTATTAAGTGGACATCTCTGAGATGAATTGTGAAGGAAATGTGGAAAAACTGGCAAAGAGACAAGATAAATGAATAGTTTACATTCTGAGGGAAAGAAAATGAAGTAAAATAGAAAAGTCAAACATAACATTGGTCATAGATTATGTAGGTTCTAAGGTTTTTTAAAAAACCTCCATGCCCTCTTTTCTAAGTATTGACTATTATCTTCACTAGTCTACTTAAAAACACTCTTTTTAAAAATTCCTTCAGAGGTAGGCTTTCTTAAGACCATCAAAGCTATAGGCTCATAAACTATTTGAAGAGATTTACATTCTAAAACAGTACACTGAGAGAAGGGAACATAGGAATGAAATAATACTAAACATTGAAGCAAAATAGGAACAACATCTTTATGTTGTATGTGACAGGGAGGGAGAGATTGCGTTCTCAGTTCCCTCTGGTGTCAAGAGTTCTAAGAATTTGCTTTTCTTTTTGTTCCATACACTTAAAAACCACAAAGTATTAATCAAAAGAATCCTGGAATCAAATTGTGTTTTCTAAAGGATGTCTGAGACCACAATTGTGTGGATATGACTTTACTGTGGTTTCTCCAGGCGTCTTGCAAATATTCTCCATAACCACAAGGGGGATGTGGTAGTGCTAGATATTCAAAGATGAACCTGAGAATGAGGGCTTTTAATATTTGCAGCATGAAAGACAGGCTTCTGCATTGCTTTGCAAATTACCATACCTACAGCCTGAAGACTGGAGGAAATGAATCTGAATATAAGAAAACGGAAGGGTTCAAATGAATAAGAATGGACAGAGCCACAGCCAAGTAGTGTACAGCACAGAACTGTATTGAGATTGGCTTCTCGCTGTCACATTGAGAAGTGGAAGGAAATGGTGCATAATTTACATGAGGGTTAATGTTTACTAAACAGAACAAGTGGCTGTTCAATAACTGTGCATATTATACTTTTTTTTTTCCGGTTTGGTTCCAGGGTTTGAACCCAAGGACACTTATCTGTATCCCCATCCCCAGCCTGTTTCTTTTAAGTTTTAAGTTTGATACAGGGTCTTGCTTAGTTGCTCAGGGCCTCGCCAAGTTGCTGATACTGGCCTTGAGCTTGCAATCCTGCCTCAGTATCCCCAGTCACTGGGATTACAGGCATGCACCACCGCACCCAGCATATTATACTTTTAATAGTATTCTGGGGCTACCCCTAGCCATTAATAGGAATTATCACTAGAACAGTAAATAATAGTAGCTGTTGAATATTTACTTAAAGTGCAACAAACTCCTCTAGATTCATGTACATTGTTTTTAAAAAATTTTTTTTAGTTGTTGAAGGACACAGTACATTTATTTTATTTTCATGTGGTGCTGAGGATTGAACCCAGTGCCTCACATATGCCAGTCTCATACTCTACCACTGAGCCATAACCCCAGCCCCTAGATTCATGTGCATTTTATAGTGGTATGTTCATAACATGACCTAAGTAAATATTATTGGTATTCTCATTTTGCAGATGTAGAATCTGAAGCTTAAGAGTGATTAAATGTGTTACCTGGGGTCTTACAGCAATTCAGTGGTAAAGCCAGAATTGAGTCAGTCTGATTCCCAAATCCATACAACCACCACCAGGTTCTGCTGCCTCATAATCAAACAGAATCTGATCATTCACCTCCACATTTACAGAATACAAATTTTATAATACTGGCTTAATCCATTATTAACAGCAGTTACTCTGACAATGGAATAAAAAGAAATACTTTAAATTTTTTTAAATGTAGTTTAGGTTCCACGACAACCATAACGAAAATTTAGAGCTAACCAGGTGTGGTAGCTCATGCCTGTCTGAACAATAAGATAAAAAGATCTGGACATGTAGCTTAGAGGCCAGAACCCCTGGGTTCAATCCTCAAGAACACCCCCCCCCCAATACACAAGAAAAGAAGAAAATTCCAGGCTAGGAATGTAATTTAATGGTGGAATACCTGCCTAGCCAGTGTAACACCCTGGGTTTGATCCCCAGTATTGTACAAGCAACAAGAAAAAAGGTTGGAAGAAAATTTAGTCTGTAATATAACTCATAGGATCAGATTTGCATTTTTAAAGCAAAGCAAAGTCTCTAAACTGATGTCTCAAGAGACATTTTACTCAGTCTCCACAAAGATGAATGTCATGCTATAGTAATTTCCATCTTCAAAAAATAAAAATGAGGCATGCTGCAAGGATTTGTCACTTGTTCTTGGAATTTTTCATATGCTGCAGCAGATTTCAGGAGATAGCTCCCACCTTTGTTCTTTGGCATCACTATGGGAATGCCTTATGCAATGTTGCTCCTCTCAAGCCTGGTTTTGCAGGGCCTGCCCCAGTGAAGTGTAGGAAGTATTATGATGGGTGAAGTCTCTGTCCCCAAGTATGATGACAATTAGTAGGTTTCATTCTCTGCTGAATGCCTAGTAACCCACACACCCACCTGCCTTCTGATGAGAGAAGGGAAGAAAAAGAGAATGACCATGAAAGAAAAGTAGGGGAACAATAAATCAAAATAAGATGTCACTTTGATTAGATAGGACATTTATATTCTAGTGACAATTCAGTCACATTGCTCAAGGTAGAAAACAGTCAGTCTCATTCAGGTTATTTATTTAGGTATAGGACAGATCAAGGACCCATGCAAGAAGCCCCTACTTGAGGAAAGGGTAGCACTGACAAAACCAGAGATTTGCTCATCATAAAGATTCATTTAATGTTTAATTTTTAAGGATGTAGGGGAGATCCAAGATGGTGGACTACAGGGAGGTTGTGTTCCTTGTTGCTCCGTAACTCAGGATTCCAAAAGAGGAAAATCTGATTCTCTGTGAAGCAGTCTCTACTCCTCATTGATCCCCTGCTGTTTACCACATCTGTCTACCTCGATCACCCGCAGTCTACCAGCCTAGCGACTACATTTTAGTGCGGATTGCTCACTGACTGCCGCCTATCATCCGTCACTTGCCTGTTTGCCTGCCTCTGGCCTGCCCATCGCTTGCCTTTCACCTACCCATCGCCCACCCACCGAGGTTCATCTGCCGATTGTCCACCAGTAGCCTGCGGAGCCTGCAGACCATCAGTGAATCGCCAGCTGCCTGCTGTTGCCTGGGAATTTCACCATCACAGTACCTGCAGGTTTGGTTACACATGGCTGCTGCCATTTTGGGGGGAAAAAAAAGCCAGGAACTGTAGGACCGCCAGCCCGACTGACAGCACCCCGCCTCCAGGACCCCTGGCTTGACTGACAGCACACCACCTCCAGGGGCCCAGCCTGACCAACTGCACCCCACACAGTCTCGTGCCCACGCCCTACACTGCAGCTCACCATTTGCCAACACGTTTGGAAACCACTGCAGCCATTTTGGATTATCCCCGAAAACCATCATTAGGTGGGGCAAATCCCATCCTGAGACACCCACTGGAGACTGGAAGCTCATTGTCAGGTACCTCTCATGCCTCAGGCTACTAAAGACTGGGAGGTTTGAATAGGATATGATGGTTATAGTGTATATATTTTTTTCTCCTTTGTGATAGCTTTTAAACTTTTATTTCTTTACTTTTCTTGCTCTCTACTTTCCTGTTGTTTACCTCTTTCCTCAAGGGCTTTTTCTCACTTTTCACATGCCAACAACCAACTTCTGACTACACTTTCACTCTTCCTATGACCTAGAATTTCTTTCTTACACTGTTAACAGTTACAGCCTACACCCCTCCCCATCCTCTTTGTCCTCCATTAGAAACTGTAGTCCTCATTGCAAATATGTTTGTTATATTGTAGATAAAAATTGAACTCATCCTCTCTGTTTATTATGACAATATTGTAACAATATTGTAACAAAAATACCACTGTAACAATAGTCTTCATAGGGGCTATTTGGTTTACAGCTGCATATTGTCTGTACTGGGTGTTGCTAATATTCATTCCCCCACTTAAAGAAGAGGTTTCAGAAAACTATAGGGTCATTAAGCCTATAGGGCAGAAACTACAATACCCTAGATCTGCATTGCTAGAGGGGAAGATACATGAACAACATGAAAAAACAAGGGAGGAAAGTGTTCCAAACAAACCAAGATTCTACACTAATAGAATCCAATGACAGCATGGTAGAAGAAATGCCAGAAAGGAGTTCAGATTATGCATGATTAAAATGTTCAGAGAAGCAAATGATGAGTTAAGAGAGCAAGTGCAGGCAATGATTGACCATTCCAATAAGCAGCTGAAAGAGCAACTATAGGAAACAAAAGATCACCTCAACAAAGAGAGATTCTGAAAAAGAACCAAACAGAAATCCTTGAAATGAAGGAAACAATAAACCAAATTAAACACTCAACGGAAAGCATCACCAACAGACTAGATCATTTAGAAGACAGAACCTCAGACAATGAAGACAAAATATTGAATCTTGAAAATAAAGTTGCCCAAACAGAGAAGATGGTAAGAGATCATGAACGGAACCTCCAAGAACTATGGGATATCATGAAAAGACCAAATTTAAGAATTTTCGGGATTGAGGAAGGCACAGAGATACAACCAAAGGAATGAACAATCTATTCAATGAAATAATATCAGAAAATTTCCCAAACATGAAGAATGAAATGGAAACTCAACTGCAGGAGGCATATAGAACACCAAATGCACAAAATTACAGCAGATCCACACCAAGACACATTATAATGAAAATGCCTAATGTACAAAATAAAGATAGGATTATAAAGGCTGTGAGAGAAAAGAAACAGATTACATATAGGGGGAAACCGATACGGATATCAGCAGATTTCTCAGCCTAGACCCTAAAAGCTAGAAGGGCCTGGAACAATATATTTCAAGCTCTGAAAGAACATGGCTGCCAACCAAAAATCTTATATCCAGCAAAGCAAACCTTCAGATTTGAAGATGAAATAAAATCCTTCCATGACAAACAAAAGTTAAAGGAATTTACACATAGAAAGCCTGTGCTACAGAACATTCTCAGCAGTCCTAGCTGCGGCGGCGCGAGTCATGGCCGGACAAGCATTTAGAAAGTTTCTTCCACTCTTTGACCGAGTATTGGTCGAAAGGAGTGCAGCCGAAACTGTAACCAAAGGGGGAATTATGCTTCCAGAAAAATCTCAAGGAAAAGTATTGCAAGCAACAGTAGTAGCTGTGGGATCAGGCTCTAAAGGAAAGGGTGGAGAGATTCAGCCAGTTAGCGTGAAAGTTGGAGATAAAGTTCTTCTCCCAGAGTATGGAGGCACCAAAGTAGTTCTAGATGACAAGGATTATTTCTTATTTAGAGATGGGGACATTCTTGGAAAGTATGTAGACTGAAACAAATCACTGTTGAAATGGCATCGTGAAGCTGCCCATTCCACTGAAGTTCTGAAATTTCATCATGTAAATAATTTCTGTGTCTCTTTTATAATAAACATGATAATCTAATAACAACAACAACAAAAAAGAACATTCTCAGCAAGATATTCCATGAGGAAGAAACGAACAACAACAATGTAAGTGATCAAAGGGAGGAACTATCCTAAAAGAAAAGCCAATTAGGCCGGGCGTGGTGGCGCACGCCTGTAATCCAAGCAACTTGGGAGGCTGAGTCAGGAGGATCGCGAGTTCAAAGCCAGCCTCAGCAACGTAGGGAGGCCCTAAGCAACTCAGTGAGACCCTGTCTCTAAATAAAATACAAAATAGAGCTGGGGATGTGGCTCAGTGGCCGAGTGACCCAGAGTTCAATCCCCAGTTCCAAAAAAAGAAAGAAAAGCCAATTAAAGGAGAAACTAAGCCACATTAAAAACCAAATCTAAGCCAAAATGACTGGGAATACAAATCATATCTCAATAATAACCCCGAATGTTAATGGCCTAAATTTGTCAATCAAAAGACATAGACTGGAGGACTGGATCAAAAAGAAAGACCCAACAATATGTTGCCTTCAAGAGATTCATCTCATAGAAAAGGACATCCACAGACTAAAGGTGGTAGGATGGGAAAAAAACCTATCATGCACAAGGCCTTAGTAAAAAAGCAGGGGTTTCCATCCTTATATCAGATAAAGTGGACTTCAAGCCGAAGTTAGTCAGAAGGGATAAAGAAGGACATATCATACTGCTTAAGGGAACCATAAATCAAGAAGACATAACGATCATAAATATTTATGCCCCAAACAATGGCCCATCTATGTACATCAAACAAATCCTTCTCAATTCCAGGAATCAAATAGACCACAACACAATAATTCTGGGTGACTTTAACACACCACTGTCACCACTGGACAGATCTACCAAACAAAAACTAAACAAAGAAACCATAGAACTCAATAACACAATGAATAACTTAGACTTCACAGACATATGTAGAATATTCCATCCATCAATGAGTGAATACACTTTCTTCTCAGCAGCACATGGTTCCTTCTCTAAAATAGACCATATGTTATGCCACAAAGCAGTCCTTAGTAAATGCAAAACACTAGAGATACTACCTTGTATTCTATCGGATCATAATGGAATGAAATTAGAAATCAACGACAAAATAAAAAACAGAAACTACTCCAACACCTGGAGACTAAATAATATGCTATTGAATGAAGCATGGATAACAGAAATCATCAGGAAGGAGATAAAAAAAATTCTTAGAGGTAAATGAGAATGATGATACAACATATCAAAATCTCTGGGACACTATGAAAGCAGTACTAAGAGGAAAATTCATTGCATTGTGTGTGTAAGATCAGGCTGGGGTAAGCTGATCAGACAATGGAAACCGGACAACAGACAGGCCAGATGTAAACAAAAACAAACTTTACTGGGGGACTCTTAGGCAAGGTTCCCTGGTCCAGCAGGGTGCTGGGCCGGAGAAGTCGCACGTGGCCTATATTCGGCTGGGTTTTTCTAACCCCGGGGTGGGGGAGGGGAGGCTCAAGAAGTCCTTGTCCTTCTGGGATTGGCTGGAGTTGTTTGTCAGCGCCTGATTGGTTACTTGTTCAGGCAGGCGCAGGTTACATTGTTTCTTGGGGCATATGCAGGCTGCTTGATGCCCTGCCCCCCCTTCAGTCATCCTGAAGCCCAGGAATAGCGCCTTCGTTTGCACGAAGGATACGTTGTTTCTCCGCACATGCAGGTTGTTTGATGCCCTACCCCCATCCAGTCGCCTTGCACCACCCTAACAGAGTGCATTCAAGAAAAAAATAAAAGTCAGCAACTCAACAACCTAACCTTACATCTCAAAGCCCTAGAAAAAAAGGAACAGTTCATCACCAAAAGTAGCGAGGACAGGAAATAATCAAAATCAGAGCTGAAATCAATGAAATTGAAACAAAAGAAACAATTCAAAAAATTGACAAAACAAAAAGTTGGTTCTTTGAAAAAGTAAACAAACTAGATAAACCCTTAGCCACACTAACAAAGAGAAAAAGAGAGAAAACTCAAGTTACTAAAATTTGTGATGAAAAAGGAAATATCACAACAGACAGCATTGAAATTCAAAACATAATTAGAAGCTACTTTGAAAACCTATACTCCAATAAAATAGAAAATCTTGAAGACATCGACAAATTCCTAGAGACATATGATCCTCCCAAACTGAACCAGGAGGACATACACAATTTAAACAGATAATTTCAAGCAATGAAATAGAAGAAGCCATCAAAAGCCTACCAACCAAGAAAAGCCCAGGACCAGATGGATTCTCAGCTGAGTTCTACAAGACCTTCAAAGAAGAACTTATACCAATACTCCTGAAAGTATTTCATGAAATAGAAAAGGAGGGAACCCTTCCAAATTCATTCTATGAAGCTAGCATCACTCTGATACCAAAACCAGACAAAGACACATATAGAAAAGAAAACTTTAGGCCAATATCTCTGATGAATATAGATGCTAAAATCCTCAACAAAATTCTGGCAAATCACTTACAAAAACATATTAAGAAGACAGTGCACCCGGATCAAGTGGGTTTCATCCCAGGGATGCAAGGTTGGTTCAACATCTGGAAATCAATAAATGTAATTCATCACATCAATGGTCTTAAGGTTAAGAATCATATGATTATTTCAATAGATGCTGAGAAAGCATTTGACAAAATACAACACCCCTTCATGCTCAAAACACTAGAAAAAATAGGGATGGTAGGAACATACCTGAACATTGTAAAGGCTATTTATGCTAAGCCCACTGCCGACATCATTCTTAATGGAGAAAAACTAAAAGCATTCACTCTAAAAACTGGAACAAGACAGGGATGCCCACTGTCACCACTTCTATTCAACATTGTGTTGGAAATGCTAGCCAGAGCAATTAGACCACAGAAATTAAAGGTATACGAATAGGAAAAGAAGAACTCAAGCTGTCACTATGTACTAATGACATGACCCTATATTGAGAGGATCCAAAAAACTCCACCAGGAAACTTTTAGACCTAATTAATGAATTTAGCAAAATAGCAGGATATAAAATAAACACACATAAATCAAATGCATTTATCTACATAAGTGATGAATCATCTGAAAGTGAATTGAGGAAAACAACTCCATTCAAAATAGCCTCGAATAAAATAAAATATTTGGGAATCAATCTAACAAAAGAGGTGAAAAACCTCTACAACGAAAACTACAGAACATTAAAGAAAGAAATTGAGGAAGACCTTAGAAGGTGGAAAGATCTTCCATGTTCTTGGATAGGCAGAATCAATATAATCAAAATGGCCATACTTCCAAAGATGCTGTACAAATTTAACACGATTCCAGTAAAAATTCCTATGACATTCCTCACAGAAATAGAAAAAGCAATCATGAAATTCATATGGAAGAACAAAAGACCCAGAATAGCCAAAATAATCCTGGGCAGGAAGAATGACGCAGGAGGTATCACAATACCAGACCTTAAACTCTACTGTAGAGCAATAGTTATAAAAACAGCCTGGTATTGGCACCAAAATAGACAGATAGACCAATGGTACAGAATAGAAGATCCAGAGACAAACCCATGTAAGTACAGTTATATCATACTAGACAAAGGTGCCAAAAACATACAGTGGAGAAAAGATAGCCTCTTCAACAAATGGTGCTGGCAAAACTGGAAATCCATATGCAATAAAATGAGATTAAACCCCTATCTCTCACCCTGTACAAAACTCAACTCAAAATGGATCAAGGATCTAGGAATTTGACCTGAGACTTTTCGCCAAATAGAAGAAATAGTAGGCCCGAATCTTCTTCATGTTGGCTTAGGACCAGACTTTCTCACCATGACCACCAGAGCGCAAAAAATAAAAGGAAGAATCAATAAGTGGGACGGGTTCAAACTAAAAAACTTTTTTTTTGGAACCAGGGATTGAACTCAGGGACACTCGGCCACTGAGCCACATCCCCAGTCCTATTTTGTGTTTTATTTAGAGACAGGGTCTCACTGAGTTGCTTAGGGCCTCCCTAAGTTGCTGAGGCTGGCTTTGAACTCACAATCCTCCTGACTTAGCCTCCCAAGTCACTTGGATTACAGGTGTCCGCCACCATGCCTGGCTCCTAAAAAGCTTTTTCTCAGCAAAAGAAACAATCAAGAATGTGAAAAGAGAGCCTACAGAGTGGGAAAAAATCTTTTCCACACACACTTCAGACAGAGCACTGATCTCCAAAATTTATAAAGAACTTACAAAACTGTACACCAAAAATGCAAAGAGCCCAATCAATAAATGGGCTAAGGAACTGGGCAGACACTTCTCAGAAGAGGATATACAGGCTATTAACAAATATATGAAAAAGTGCTCATCATCTCTAGTAATTAGAGAAATGCAAATTAAAACTACCCTAAGATTTCATCTAACTCCAATTAGAATGGCTATTATCAGGAATGCAGGGGCTGAGGATATAGCCCAGTTGGTAGAGTGCTTGCCTTGCATGCACAAGTCCCTGATTTCAAACTCCAGCACTGGAAAAAAAAAAAAAAAGGAATACAAGCAATAACAAGTGTTGGTGTATGGGGAAAAAGGCACACTTGTACATTGCTGGTGGAGTTGCAAATTGGTGCAGCCACTCTGGAAAGCAGTATGGAGATTCCTCAAAAAACCTGGAATGGTCCCATCATTTAACCCAGCTATCCCACTCCTCGGTTTATACCCAAAGGTCTTAAAATCAGCAAAGTATAGGGATACAGCCACATCTATGTTCATAGCTGCTCAATTCACAATAGCTAGATTGTGGAACCAACCTGTATGCCCTTCAATTGAAGAATGGATAAAGAAACTGTGGTATATATACACAATGGAATATTACTCAGCCATAAAAAAGAATAAAATTATGGCATTTGCTGGTAAATGGGTGGAATTGGAGAATATCATGCTAAGTGAAATAAGCCAAGCCCAAAAAACCAAAGGCCGAATGTTTTCTCTGATCAGTGGATGGTGATACCTAACGGGGGTGGGGGGGGTTATGGGGGGGATAGGAAAGAATGGAGGAAGTATGGATGGTGTGGAGAAAAATGGGACGGGAGGGGATGGGGGAAGGAAACATAGTAGACTGAGACAGACAGTATTACCCTATGTATATGTAAGATTATATGAACTGTGTGAATAATAAATAAATAAATAAATAAATAAATAAATAAATAAATGGATGGATGTAGGGACCTTTTCTAAATTTTTTAATTTAAAGAGCCAGAATGATTATTCATTCTTGTCCAGCATGGTATAGTGAAAGAAGTTTTAAGGTAGATATTGAGCCAGAGCTTGGGTTCTAGAAACACACAAGGACCTTTTAAGTATCATTTAAAGACTAAAGAGAAACAATGAATTGCCCAGCATCATACAATGTTAGCTTCTGCTGTACAACCTCCTTTTTTTCTTGGTATGCTTTTTAGAAATCAGTCACATTATTTCAGATTAAATATTTAATTAGTACAGGACCTTGTTAAATGTTTACAGATAACCTGGTTCATATACCACTTCCTCACTCCTTAAGGTGCATTATTAGTGAAATTAGGTCAGCTGTTTTTTCAATTTGCTTGGATTACATGCTCTATGTGAGGGGTTGTTGGTTTGCCTTTTTTTTTTTTTTTTGCAGTGCTGGGGATTGAACACAGGGCCTTGTGCTTGCGAGGCAAACACTCTACCAACTGAGCTACATCCCCAGCCCCTGGTTTGCTTTTGATTGAACATTTGTGTCCACAAAATTCATATGGTAAAACCTTAAATCACCAGCGTAATATTATTTGGAGGTGTATCCTTTGGAAGGAATTTGGATCATGAGGATGACCCTCAAAATAAATTAGTGCCCTTATAGAAAGAGACATGAAAGAGATTTCCCTTGACTGTGAGAGCTCTCAAGAGAACCCAGCCATATCCTAATACTGGACGTCCACTTCTAGAACTGTAAGAAATAAATTTCTGTTGTTTCAGTCACCCAATCTGTAATGTTTTGTTATAACCTAAGCTGACCAAGATAGTTTCTAAGCTTTCCCCCCTCTACTTCTCCACTGTCACTAGAGGAAATGCTTAGACATCTATAGGTGACAAGGGTCTTAATGGAAGACTAGTTGGGAAAGTACAGGCGTAGTCTCAATACTCATAGACCTAGAGTTCTGAAAGAACAGAGAAGGTGACTTCTCCTCCTTGGTTGGACCAGCATAGCTATAGTGGCCAGTTACCCATTTCCTCTCAGAAGTGGGCTCCTGGGTTGGGTGTGGTGTGCATGCCTGTAATCCCAGTTACTTGCAAGGCTGAAGCAGGAGGATTGCAAGTATGAGGCCAGCCTGGGCAACTGACAGCCTGTCTTTAAATAAATAAAAAGTGCTGGGGGTATAGCTCCATGGTAGAGCACCTCTGAGTTCAGTCCCCAATACAAAGAAAAGAAATGGGCTCCTGGTGTTCTGTCAGTACTGACTCTGCACTTTTTGGATTTTTTCTTTTGTGGTGCTGGGGTTTAAACCCAGGGAATTTTGCATACTAGGCAAGCACTCTACCAGGAAACTAGCCCCCACCAGCCCCAGCTCAGCTACTTCATGTCTTCTCTAATTCTACTGCAGTTATCCTCAAACTTCAGTAGAAGTCAGAAGCTCATTAAGTGTGGAGAGCCCTAGCACACTACTCCTGGACATTCGAGCACTGTTGATATGAGGTGGATCAAAGAATCCGCATATTTAACAAATTCCACAGGAAGGAGGGGAGGGAAAGTGAAAATACTGGGGAATTATATTGTTGTATCATGTGCATGTATGAATATTTAGCAGCGAATTCCACCATTATGTATAATTATAATGTACCAATAAAAATATGGGGAAAAAAGTTCTTCAGAGGATTTTGATGGAAGTGGATATTAAAGACCACACCTTATTTAGAAACATCTCAAGCACTATGATATCTTCTCATCTCTAAACTTTTTTTTTTTTTTTTTTTTTGGTACTGGGATTGAGCTCAGGGGCACTCCACCACTGAGCCACATCCCCAGCCCTATTTTGTATTTTATTTAGAGACAGGGTCTCACTGAGTTGCTTAGGGCCTAAGTTGCTGAGGCTGGCTTTGAACTCGCGATCCTCCTGCCTCAGCCTCCCAAGTGCTGGGATTACAGGTGTGTGCCACCACACCAGGCATCTTAAACTTTTTCATTACACATCACTAGTAGAAAAACGTGAAGATGGGGGTGTTGCTCAGTGGTAGAGCACATGCTTAGTATGTGCATAGGCCCTGGATTCTCTCTCTAGCACCACACACACAAAAAAATTGTGCATACACCCCCAAGATATGTGTGCTTGTGTGTATTTATAAACTACCTACATGTGTATAGAGCCCTTACTAAACATACTTGAAAATGGAAAATATAAATATATTTGAATATTTCTTTCCTGTACCCCAATGTATCTCCTGGGTTTCTTGTACCACTCTTGCTACACCACCCTTGAATTATACCATCTTGTATGGAGTGCCTTTATTAGGCAGAGGAAAGGCCCAGTTAAGTTCCAAGTTGTTTCAAGGATCCCTGGTTCGACTCAGCCCAGACTTTGGTTTAAGTGCCAATTTCTTGTTTATACAGCTAGTGGGTGAGGCAGGGTGAGGAGCTGTGTGTGTGCATGCCATAACCTGAAGGGAGCCAGTTTATCTGGAATAAACCCCATGACCACTTCTTGGAGTTGAGAATATGTGAGCATCATAACTATCAAGGGTCTCATGAACACCTCTCCTCTATAGGATAATGAACTGGTTTGCTTGCCTTCCTTCCTTCCTTCCTTCCTTCCTTCCTTCCTTCCTTCCTTCCTCTCTTTCTTTTCTTCCCCACCCTCCTTCGCTCCCTCCCTCCCTTGCTCCCTCCCTCCCTCCCTCCTTTTCTTTCTTCCTCCCTTCCCTTCCCTTCCCTTCCCTTCCCTTCCCTTCCCTTCCCTTC
>JAJEJO010000250.1:420220-481647 GCA_020662805.1 Glaucomys volans | reverse complement strand
TTTTTTTTTTTTTTGGTACTGGGTGAACCCAGGGTGCTTTACCACTAGCTACATCTCCAACCCTTTTTATGTATGTATTTATTTATTTATTTTTTGGTACCAGGGATTGAACCTAGGGGCACTTAACCACTAAGTCACATCCTCAGCCCTTTTTATGTTTTATTTTGAGACAGGATCTCACTAAGTTGCTTAGGGCCTTGCTTTTGCTGAGCCTGACTTTGAATTCATGGGCCTCCTGCTTCAACCTCCTGAGCCACTGGGGTTATAGGTGTGTGCCACCATGCCTGGCCTTTATTTTTTGACACAGGGTCTCACTAAGTTGCCAGTGCTGTCCTTGAACTTGCACTCCTCTTGCCTCAGCCTCCTAAGTCTCTGAAATAACAGGCATGTGCCACCATGCCCAAAGGATCTGCTGCATTTCTAAAATATCTCTGAAAAAAGGCTGCATTTCAGAACCCAAATCAGTGTTTGATTTGCTTTTAAGTGTGTATACAGGAAGCCACTGGATACAACAAAGTATGGAATTGTCTTCTCTGAAATCTACCTCTGTGGATCTGTCAGGACCACTTGATAAGAAATCTCCACAAGAGAGTTCAGACACCATACTGAGGAAAAAATTAAACTGACAGAGTGCTTGATATTTTGAAGAAGTCACTTAAGTTCTGTCTATTACTGTAGCATTCAAAACAGACAGTTCAATGCTGTGATTAAAGTGACTTTTGCCATTAACCTCTTTGTTCATAAGATGTAGTAGTGGACTATAGCCATTTCATCATTCAAGTGTATAATGGTTAGCTTAAGCTATTTTTATCCAAAGGGCAGGTTATTTCTTTAAATTTCTCCAAAACTTCAGCTTCAGCAGGAAGGAACGATAAATTCTGTGACATAGCTGCCTTTTTATCTATCTTGGGAGTTATAGACTATACATATAAGACAATTCATGTACCTCTGCATAATGAGGTGAGTTTTATAAATCATAAATCTTCACTTAACATGCAGGTGGTGTTGGGTGCCAGGTTTACAAAAACTAATGTAGTTGCCAAGTTCATGAATGTCATAAATCATTCATGCTAAGGTAGCCAGCCCAGAATCATGCTGTCCTCTGAGGCAGATCAATTTCAAGGTGGTTGTTAAACACAAAAATGAGTCTCTATGATTGTTTTTCAAAATCAAATGCACTTTTTATTTGAAGATTAAAACCTAATTTTCATTGTTTTTTTTAGTTGAAGTCAGTTTTTTGACACCCTCCTCACCCTCAAATAATCAATAATGTCTTTATTTCCCTGGTCCCTGAATTCTGTCAGAACTATATCACAAAATACATTACCTATATATTTGCAATCCAGATCTTTAATGTGCTGAAAATGAGATTTAGACATTCCAATAAATCTTGAGGCACATTATTAGAAAAAAACTCTCTGGAGTTTTGGGGGTTATTTTCTTCTTGTTCTATATTTTATATGAAGTTGCCATGGATTAAAGACATACCAAGGAGGTGAGTATAGTTCTCTTCTACACCACCTGCCTCTTCCAGGCAAAGGAAGGGAAGTAGTAGGACTTAAAGAGACATGATCCCCAGGACAGCATATTCAAGGCTGTGCAGTATGGATGTGTCCCTTTAAGTTCTAGACTTTATCAGAACTTAACATTTGATTTTCTGTGCTTCTAGAACATTTATCCACAGTGTTGTCAGACATATTACGGGGGTTTTAATCATTTGGTGACATATCCATCCCTCTCTTTGATGGTGAGCATCTCAAGGACAGGAACAAAGATTTTAGTAACCTCGGTATTGCTAGTACTCACCGTATATGACCTGAAGTGGAAATTAAGCAATTAAATCTCCTCTCTTTTTATATTACTCTGTTTACCTGAGCACTAACAAATAGCCTTGGCAGAGAACAAAGCCTTGTTAAGTTATATTTCATCATAATTTTTAGATGTTAAGACTAAATCATAAAGCATTTACTTGAGTCTCCTGTAGGAATGCCTGCAGGTGGAGAGAACAGAGACAAGGAGAAACTTACTGCATTTTCCATGTCTTGAGATTTTCTGTATATTCTGGGTAGATCAAGACTTGTTCTTTAGTCCTGCATCTTATTAATAGAACTTTATGCCTTTGTTTTCCCATTGCAGTCATTCTTGTTTAAGTGTCATTCTTTCTCACTTGAACTTTAGCAATTATAGCAGGTATGACTCTTGGTTTATGAATTCATGCATGTAAGAAGTATCACATTTATTTATATTCTTAGATAAAGGTAAACTCCAATTATATGCCCTGATCCCTTCTGAATGGTGGGAAATTTGACTTCATTTGTTTATTTATTTTTTTGGGGGGGGTACTGGGAATTGAACTCAGAGGCACTCAAACTACTGAGCCACATCCCCAGCCCTATTTTGTATTTTATTTAGAGACAGAGTCTCACTGAGTTGCCGAGGCTGGCTTTGAACTTATGATCCTCTTGCCTCAGCCTCCCCAAGCCACTAGAATTACAGGTTTGAGCCACTGTGCCCAGCTTAACCTCACTTATTTCTGGTCTTCAGGCTTGAATTCCAGGATCTCATACCTTTTTTTTTTTTTCCTGGGGTGGTGCCGGGGATTGAACCCAGGGCGTTGTGCTTGCGAGGCAGGCACTCTACCAACTGAGCTATATCCCCAGCCCCTAGGATCTTATACTTTGCATGAGATTGGAGGAAGCTTTGAGTTGCTGGTTACTGCTGAGACACCTACTGTCCCATCATTTGTACCATTCCTTCTGGTACAAATGCTCTTCACCCTCGTCTTAAAAATACCATTTGCAAGACTGTGAATCCTGCTGCCTGGAGTCTTGTCTCCTAGCGAGGCCTCTCTAGAGTCATGTTCTCTCCTCAGGTGCTTCCAGGAAGCAAGACCTGGTTCCCCATTTCAGGCCCTATGAACCATCATCATGCCCAGACCCAGAGAATCTTTTGCTAGTCTGTATTGAGTACCTTTCTGCATCATGGTACTCTGAGATCAATTTCCTGAAGATTTAGCTTTTCTCTTATTGTTCTATAGTAATCTTTGGTGGTCTTTTAGATACTGAAACCCCCTATCACTACACCATATAGCAGCAATGATTTACTTTCTGATGTCTGTTTCTACCTTCTCATCAAGATTTGTGAGCTTCTCAGGTGCAGAGATCTCCATTTTCTTGTATCCTGAGTCAATACAAGGCCCTTCATAGCATGGGATACTTACTAAATGCTGATGATGATCATATGGACACAGGACCCTTCCTGAGAACACCCAGCTCTGCAATACAGTGAAAATAAAGATAATGAAGAGGGGAGGAGGCCAGGTTTCATTACTTCCTTATAATCATGAGTATTTCACTGGTTTGTGTCCTCAAGGGGTAGCCTCCTTGTCCTGCTGCCAGCACAAGAAAGGCATTTGCCCTGAAAATAAAAGTTCCATTTATCAGAGTATATGGACCAGAGCTCCTCTGGGTAGTGGTTACTCTGGTTTTGCTCTCCTTGGTTTATTTGCAGGCTGCTTGACTTGCCCAGCCCTCAACAAAGGTTCTCTGTTACAAATGCAAACTAGCCAAATCCCTCTTGAACAAATCAACCTCATTGACACCTGCTCAAAGTAGTCATCCTTTCAGCTGTGGTCAATAAACATGAATGATTGTTATCCACTTTTTGGCAATTCTGAGAAGGTGTCTTCATGCAGATAGTCAGGCTGAACAGAAGACAAGCTTTAACTCACACTCTGGGATCAGAGAAATAGAATCAAAAATCTTTTTGCCTCAACCCTGAGATTAAATTGTTACTTCACCTGCATCTTTACATCAGCCTCCTGTGACCTCATGCCAACCCTTTCTGGCCTCCATTGTATTCTTCCAATGGTAGAGAATGGGCAGAGAGGATTCAGCATCATCTGGACTACTGAACTTCATGTTCAATGAATCTTTGTTCTGTAATTTTCACTTCTTCGTTGTTTTTTTTGTTTTAGTTATAGACAGACACAATACCTTTATTTTGTTTATTTATTTTTATGTGGTACTGAGGATGGAACCCAGTGCCTCACACATGCTAGGCAAGTGCTCTACCACTGAGCCAGAATCCCAGCCCCACTTCTTTGTTCTTAATCAACATTAAAAATCCCCCAGCCCCAGCTTTCTACTGATCCTAACTCCTCACCTTGATTCTTTATCCACCTTGATAGATTTACTCCAGTCACAGAGGCCTTCTTTCAGTTCCTCGAATGTATTGCTTCTGCATTCCCAAATGCCCTGTCTTTTACTTAGATCCCTGCCAGCCAATTGTCCAACCCTCCTTAGGCTTCAGGCTTCTCTCTCATTCTCTCTCTCTCCCGTTTTGGTATTTTGGTGGTGCCTGAAATTGAACCCAGGGCCTTGCCCATGCTAGGCAAGTACTTCTACCACTGAGCTAAAACCTCAGGTCCCAGTTTAAATGTCACTTGTGTAAGCAAGCTTCTGTGGCACCCAGAATAGATTAGATTCCTAATACCTAGACCAGTCCTGCATATTATCTTTCATAGCACTTTCTATACTTATATTTATTAAAATCATTTTTAGTAAAAATATTGTTTAGTATTTATCTTTTCAGCATTTTGAAATCTCCAAAATACTGTACAGGGACTATGACTGTTTTGTTAAAAAAAAAAAAAAGAAAGAAACTTATTGGGGGCTGGGGCTGTAGCACAGTGGTAGAGTGCTTGCCACACACGTGCAAGGCACTGGGTTCAATCCTCAGCACCACATAAAAATAAAGATATTGTGTCCATCTACAACTAAAACATATTTTTTAAAAATGCAAGAGCAATAAGTGGCACATGCCAGTAATCTCAGCTACTTGGGAGGCTGAGGTGGGAGGATTATGAGTTTGAGGTCAGCCTGGTCAATTTAGGGGAGTCCTTTTCCTGGCCAAAAAATTTATTGCCAGCACTAGCCCAACACCTGACACCTATTAATGTTCAGTAAGCATTCATTGCCTGACTAACTCTGCTTCTCAATCATGCATTACCCTGCTGTTCATTCATAGATTGATTTAATGCTGCTTTCTGCTGTTTATGTTTATGCTCATCAGTTTAATGGTAGCTGTTTTAAGTTGTACATTCTGGGGGCAGAGAAACCATGTGTGTAATTTTCTTTGTATAGTGCTTTGTATGTGGGTGTATGTGTATCACATCCTGTAACTGTAGGGAAGGAATGAGGAGGTAGCACTGAAAAAGTGACTGTAAAGTGTTACCATGGAAGAGATTCTTTAAGTCTGTTGGGAGAAATTCTAAGTTGCTATGTCATCCCTGAAGATGGGCAGGATGCAAGGGGCAGCACATAGGGCAGGACTGTGACAGCACAGGAGAATCTAGGACCAAAATAAACTGCTTTTGGAACTGGATTCATACTGCAGGGTAACAAAAGGAGGGAAGAGAGGATGCTTTAGTAAGTTAAGAAGGAAGGGAAGAAGTGGGCAGAGCTTGAAGTCATAGGCCTTATTTTCTACCAGGACATAGAGCTCTATTAAGCCAGGGAGAAACATTAGATCTGACAACCACTCCTCTCATTAGGACCCATGGCATATTTATTGCAATACTGGGGAAGGAACCCAGGGGGGGTCTACCATTGAGCTACATCCCCAGCCCTTTTTAATTTTTTGGTACCAGGGATTGAACCCAACAGCACTCAACCACTGAGCCACATCCAGAGCCCTTTTTTAAAATTTTGAGACAGGGTCTCACTAGGTTGCTTATAGCCTTACTAAGTTGCTGAGGCTGGCTTCAAACCTGTGATCCTCCTGCCTCAGCTTCCTGAGCTGCTTGGATTACAGGTGTCTGCCACTACACCTGGCCTTATTTTTTAATTTGTTTTATTTTTTTGAAACAGGGTCTTGCTAAGTTACCAGGATAGCCTTCAAACTTGAGATCTTCCTGCCTCAACCTCCCAAGTTGCTGGGTTTGGTTGCACCACCATGCCTGGCTATTTTTTAAAATTAAGTTTGAAGAACAACTTCTATAGTTACAGACTGGAACAATGACAAACAGGACTCATGGGGTATAATCATAAGGGTTTTGGTTCCTCCTCCTTTTGTTGGTGCTGGGAATTGAATCCAGTCTTGCACATGTTAGGTAAGTTTTTTTTTTTTTTTTCCTGCTGGGGATTGAACTCAGGGTCTATGTGCATGCGAGGTAAGCACTCTACCAACTGAGCTACATTTCCAGCAGGTAAGCATTCTTAACATTGAGCTACATCCCCAGTCTGTTGTTTACTTAAACCTGCTCAGTAGTGATGGTCCTAACTTTGCTCCAGGTCAAATACTTTTCTGGATCCCTGTAGGTGTTCAAAAACTTCAGTTAGACACTTAAAAAGTTCAGCCTGGTATTGCAATGCTTCTAGTTATTTTTTTATTTATTTTTCTCCCCCCTCTTGAACCTGCTGCAAGTGAAAAGAGGGGATGTAGTCTTTCTTGCATTTCTGACTCTTCCAGGGAAGGAAATATTGCACTTGTGTCACTTTGTCAAAACTGGCTTTGCACTCTCCAGATGTGGCCAGTATTTAAATCTAGTTTTCTCCTGGTGCACTTTTGTGGGTTCTTCAGAGATCTGCACTACTTGGCATTCATACATGAACAAGCACTAACAGGACCTGGGATGGTGCTCTGTCCTTTGTTATGCCCCTAAAATTCAACAGTCTACTTTTGGTGTCTCTTCTGTGGAGTTCTGTTTGCCCACTGATAGACATATTGGGCAGGATCTAAGAGAATCTACAAGCCATCCCCCAAAGTATGTGGCCCACCTCATGGCCCACCTCAGGTCAGTCAGAAACAGGTTCTTTGCCCACACAAGCCCTGAGCACATATTCTAGTCCTTAGGTTTGTTGGCCTGCAGTCAAATTAATCCACTCTTTCTCCATAACTGCAGGAGACACATATCAAGCTCTCTGAGGGACCCCCTTAGGTTTTCACATTAGGCTTGTGGTGAAACAGAGGCATCTCTTTCTTTGGAGTAGGATGTCCATAGCATTCCAATACCTCTTACCAAACAAACATTAAAAAAAAAAAAATTCTTGGACTGGGGATATAGCTCAGTTGGTAGACTGCTTTCCTCTCAAGCACAAGGCCCTGGTTCAATCCCCAGCACTGCAAGAAAATAAAAAATAAAAAAAATTCTCTTGGTTTCACCTTTATGTATATGTAGAAAGTACCAAATGAAGGAGGGAAAGGAAGAAAATAGAGAAGGGAGAAAGGGGGAGGGAAGGAGTAGAATGGGAATTGAAATCAAATGTATAATTTTGTCAAAATGAGCCCAAACACTATGTGTAACTATAATGCTCTAATAAAAAATATTCTGTTGGGCAGGCATACCTAGCATACTCAATTTCTTGGATTCAATTCCTCACACCACCAAAAAGAAAAGAAAAGACAGTCTTAAAATGCAATAACTTCTTTTTACCCTTAACATGGTGAATGCTTTAGAGTTCTATAACTGATTTTTGAGTATTTTCTATGAAATATGCATTTTTGCTGGCACCTCACTTTGGTATGACATAGATACTGCATATGAAAATTTTGGCAGAAACTTTGAAATAACAGTGTATTTACTATAGTCAAATGAGGGATTTCGGGAATGAAGTAATCCTGAGTAGCGGTAGGTAATAGCATTGTTCTCCTGTTGAGAAAGTGTAATTATCCTTATCTATAAAGTACACTCCCCATTCTTTCCTTGCCTCAGTCAAAGTGGATATATAAGAAGTTGTAAGTATAATGACTCTGACTGGGCAACAGGCCCTGTAAAAAGGGAATAGTTAAATAATCTGTAGAGGAAGCCTTTTTCATAAAGGCAGCCAGTAGAGATGAAGGACTTGATAGAAGAAATGCTAACTTTGTCAGTATTTTCCTAAATTTCACCCTAAACCCTCCCACTTCCACTTTACTTTGGAGCTGTCTACTTCTTATATGCAGATCTCTATTATAGCCACAAAACAATGCTTGCCAAAAGCAGATCCTTCTCCAGGTTCTGTTTATCAGCTATATTTACGTCTGTGATTCTGAGTTTAAGGTAGGAGGGATAGATGTCATCACCTTTGATAAAATAGCTGATATCTTTACCATGATAAAAAGGCATCTTGAGCCGGGCGTGGTGGCGCACGCCTGTAATCCCAGCGACTCAGGAGGCTGAGGCAGGAGGATCACGAGTTCAAAGACAGCCTCAGCAACTTTTCGAGGCCCTAAGCAACTCAGTGAGACCCTGTCTCTAAATAAAATACAAAATAGGGCTGGGGATGTGGCCCAGTGGCCGAGTGCCCCTGAGTTCAATCCCCAGTTTCAAAAAAATTAAAAAAAAAATGAAAAGGCATCTTGGTATTCTGATTCAGAACCAGAAACTGCCTTACAAGGAATTAAAGGCTTCAACCTGAAACTGCTGTCAAGCCAGCAGATGGAGTAGCAGTCCTTTTCTGTGTAGGCCTGGTCCACCTGGGCTGGTATGCTGGATGATTCTTGGGCCAGCTTGGTGGCCACAGGGAACAGGGAAATGAATAACAATGATTGTACCACATTGCCACAACTACTGCCCTGTCTGTAAAGGAGTTTGCTAAAATATGATCCTGGGGAAGTTGTTTTCATGTGCCTCTATGTAATTATTACAGAATCAATTGTAAGGACTGGGTGCTTGTATTCTTGAGATTATTGTGGGGCATCAGAGAAAGAAATGTGTAGAGATGACAGAATCAAGTCCTGGGCAGTGGAGGACTTGGCATGATTTTCTCTCATCTGGAAAACTTTGGGAACTATTTAGAAATATGACCAGTTGCTCTTAGTGGGAAAGGGCAGCTGTAAGAGGAAAGTTTGGACAATTAAGCTGAATTACCATTTTCCAAACTCACTCCTCTCTGACAGGCACTGGAGTACCTCTTATTAGAATCTGTAGACAGCTTAAAAAATTGACTTTGGGACTAAGTAGAATTTAAACTTCCAGAAATAATTGCTTTCTATTTTTAAAGCATCCACCACACAGGTGGATAGATGGCCACTCTTAATATATATGATAGGTGTGAATGGTGTTTTCACTGAAAATTGCCTATCTCTAGCCAATAGAACATCTCTATGAAATAAAGAATCCTTTCCCATCCTCTCATAGCTTCATAATGGAGCAGCAGCAGTGGATGTGTTCCTACTCTCTCAGGGTAGGATCTGTGACTGTCCTGTTTGACTTTCTCTATCAAAGTATTCCAAATTCAGAAGTCAGGTGGACTGAGGTGATCAGCAGGATCACCTCTATAACCCAAGGCCTAACCCCTGTAGACTACCCAAGAAGCCAGAGAGAAAATGGGCCTCTTGGTTGGTCCTTGCTCAATCCTGAAGTCTATGAGTGAAAAAGGGTGCTTAGAGTCTTAGCTGAAGAGCAGGTGCCACAGCACCCTCTGCATTGGGAATCCAGAGGTATCTGGCAAAACTTTTGGCCACAAGCCTCCCTGGAGTTCAGAGCTCTTTGAAGAGAAGAAAAGGTTCTAGGAACAAGGAAGCTGTTGCAGCTGATGAAAAAGTTGGGAGGGAAGAAAATGAGACTAACAAAGGCTGAAGGGAACTGTCTGTACACTGAAGAGAATGTTAATGGCTCTGCTCTCAAACTTCAAAGTCTGAGCTGGGTAGGAGCACACACAGATGCCTCACGTACCGAGTACTTTCCAAGGACTGTGGCTTGCAAATAATCACAGCTCGATTTTCCTGGATCAAGAAGCAGTACCTAAGCCGGGCGTGGTGGCGCATGCCTTGTAATTCCAGCACTTGGAAGGCTGAGTCAGGAGGATTGTGAGTTCAAAGCCAGCCTCAGCAACTTAGCGAGGCCCTAAGCAACTCAGTGAGACCCTGTCACAAAATAGGGCTAGGGGATGTGGCTCAGTGGCTGAGTGTCCCTGAGTTCAAAAAAAAAACAAAACAAAAAAAAAACAAAAGAAGCAGTACCTATTGGGTATAATGGGGCACACCTGTAATCCCAGCTACTTGGAAGGCAGAGGTAGGAGGATCCCAAATTTTAGGCCAGACTTGGCAATTTAGTGAGACCTTGTCTCATAATAAAATTAAAAAGAACTGATGATGTAACTCAATGGTAGAGCATCCTGGGTTCAATCCCCAGTGTCTGTCTATCTCTGTCTCTCTGTCTCTCTCTCTGTGTCACACACACACACACACACACACACATACGCACACACACACACACACACACACTAGGATAGGCTGAGACAAAGGAAAGAAAAATTGTCGGGAGATCCAACCTAGGCCTGACCCAGCTCCTTAGAGATTAACTTTTCTGTTCATATTGACATGGTTCCCCAGTAGCTGCACAGCCGGCCTATTTACTGGTCCCTGCCTAAAAGCGGCAGCAGAGCAGTGGAGCAGTGGAATGGCAGCCTGGGTGGGCTAGAGTGCGAGCAACAAGCGTGAAACCTAACATGCGAAGTGAGCCAAGGTGCGGCAACCTGTCATCCTTCAGCAGCCAGGCCTGGGCACTGTCCCATGCCTGCTGCAGAAACCTACTCCATGAAGCGGTGCAGCCCCATTCAAGGATCTCACCCTCCTGCTTCCTGCCTGACCTGCCAGGAGGAAATAAAAGTGAAGAATTGATCAATGGTGTTAGTACTTTCCAAACCCTAATTAGCAGAAATTTGGACCAATACCAGTGAACCAAGTGCTTTTATAAACCTCTAGATGAGCACACCATCAGAAAAACTGCTATTGGTTTACTCTTGCAAGAGTCCTATTCCTGTTTCTATTCTTCAGTGAATCCTATCTTTTTTTTTTTTTGCCTCGGGGGAGTTTGAACCCAGAGGCACTTAACCACTGAACCACATCCCCAGCCCATTTTATGTTTCATTTTGCAACAGGGTCTCACTAACATGCTTAAGGATTCTCTAAATTGTTGAGACTGGCTTTGAACTCATGATCCTCCTGCCTCAGCCTCCTGAGTTGCTACAATTATAGGCGTGTACCACCATGGCAGGCTAAATGCTACTCTTATACTCGCTCATCCTGATCTATGGATTTCATTCTTAAGAACACTGAAAGAAGAAATTGAAGATGAGCTGCTGGGATCTGTTGCAACACTGGAAGTCATGGCCTGCCATTAAGAGCTGTAACATGCTGGGTGTGGTGGCACACACCTGCAATCCCAGTGGCTTGGGAGTCTGCGGCAGGAGGATTGAGAGTTCAAAGCCAGTCTCAGCAAAAGCAAGGCACTAAGAAACTCAGTGAGACTGCCTCTAAATAAAAATACAAAATAGGCTGGAGATGTGACTCAGTGGTTGAATGCCCCAGAGTTCAATCATTGGTACCCCACCACACCCCCCCAAAAAAAGAGCTGCAACATGCTGGGTGCAGTGAGGCATGTCTGTAATGATCCCAGTGATTTGGGAGGCTGAGGCAGGAAGATCATGAGTTCAAAGCCAGCCTCAGCAATTCAGCAAGGCACTAAGCAACTCAGCAAGACCCTCTCTAGGCCGCAGAGGCCTGCAGCTTGTACAGACCCCACCTGCCTGTGGAAACAGTGAATTGAGTTTTACCTCAAAACTCCAGTTTCAATATCAGTCAATGGATGGGATTCACAAAATTTAGGTGGAAAGAAAATGGCTGGCAAGGAAATCACTCTCACTGAACAAATTTGGCAATACTTATGTTTTCCCTGCTTATAAAATGGTAGCTACTTGTGGACTAAATTTATGTGCTCCAAAATTCATCTGTTGAAACCTTAACCCCCACTTTGATAATATTGGGAGGTGGAGTCCTTGGGAAGATATTTGGCTTTGATCAAGTGAAGGTGGGGCTCTCATGATGGGATTAGTGTTGTTATGGGAAGAAACACCAGAGAGTATGCACTTGCATGCTCTCTCTCTCTCTTGCTCTCTAATTGCCCCACACCCTTAAATCAGACTTCCACTTTCCTGAACTGTGAAAAAAATACATTTCTGTTAAAGTTATCCACTCTGGTGTTGTGTTATAATAGCCCGGGCCTACTAATGGAGTAACTGTAGTAGATGCTGTTGGTATTCTGTTCCAGTTGGACTTCAAGAACCCTTGAACCAGGATGAGATGGCAGAGTTAGTTGGGCACCATGTCAGTGTATCCCAGCTGCTATGCTGGGTTCCCCCCTTCTCCATATAATTGCTCCCAGTGAATGAGAGATCCCTCCATTCCTCCCTTCAGTTTCCAGCAAACGGGGTGACTTCATACTCCTGAGTCCTCTCCTACCCTCATGGAATCAGGCTGAGGCCAGATACAAAGCTACCCTTTTTCTGCTTCTTTCCCTCTTCTTAGGTCATACCTCAATAAGTTATGAGACCTGAATTCTGGCTTAGGCTCCAATTCTAAGGACTTTGATCTAAGACAATCACTCTCCACATGTTAGAGTATTGAGCAACTCAAATGCCTAAAGAACCTTGTAGGTAGAGTAGTGATGATTAATGTCCAATAACAATGAGCACTGCAACCAATATCTCCTATTCCTATGTCCAGAAAGAACAGAATAATGAAGGTCCATTGAGAAAGATGAAGGGGGAGTGTGTTCTGACAATAGATAGCTCTTTCCACAAGCACCTGATAGTTGTGTTAGCAAGGGAGTGAATAGCCTTGTTAGAATAGATCCACAGGCTGAGGTTCCATGGTCTTTACCAATAAAGGAAGCATCCTGGGCTGGGGATATAGCTCAGTTGGTAGAGTGCTCGCATTGCAAGCATAAGGCCCTGGGTCCAAATCCCCAGCACCGCCAAAAAAAAAAAAAAAAACAAAACCAGGAAGCTGTTCTTGAAGCTCTGACTTCAAGAACCCTTGAACTTGGGCTGGGGTTGTAGCTCAGTGGTAGAGCACTTGCCTTGCACATGTGAGGCACTAGGTTCGATTCTCTGCACCACATAATAAATAAATAAATAAATAAATAAATAAATAAATAAATAAAAATAAAGGTATTAAAAAAACCACCTCGAACCATGATGAGATAGCAGAGTCAGTTGGACAGCTGTTATCTGATTATGTTTTGACCTCCATACTCCTCTGGACAGGGTCCAGAGTTCCCTGAAAGGAAAAGCCCAGCACCTGTCCAGGAAACTGCTTGCTCTGATGAGGGGCTTCTGGTCCATGGGTCTTGTCAACTCCCTACTATGCTTTGCTCAGCCTGTTGCTTCTTTATAATGCTGTTTTACTCTTGGGGGATTTCATTTTCACTCATTTTGTAATTGTTCCCTTTGATTTTTCTCCCTTTTCCTTTCTAGTCCCCATTTCTTCTCTGAGTGTGGGCTTCATCATTAGGGCCTATGAGATCTGGGTCTGGCCCTACCTTATTCTTTCATGCAAACCTCTCAAGTCAATCCTTTATTGCTTCTGATCACCTCTGAGAATTTAAATTCAGTGCACTATTATGCTGAAAGATGCGTTTTGCACTAGCAGTGAGGAAGGAGAGGAATGGAGTAGGCAAAGGAGTAGGATCCTTTCCTGTTCTCTTTGATCATACCTTGGTCCATCTATTTTCATAATGGTCCCCAGGAAAACTATGAGAGAGCGAGAGAGCATAGTAGATGCTTATCAACATGCTGCCAAAGATTTAAGGACATACCTCAAATAGCCCTAATCTCTTCAGCAAGTACTTTGGTTGACTATTTCTAGAATGAGAATAGCTCCTGATCCTTGTTCTCAAGAGATCTGGAATCTTTTGTTTAGTCCTGGAGGTGAAAGAGATAATTTTAAACAACTCTTACCCAATTCTATAACATTTCTTCCACATATTTTGTGGAAGAAAATAAAATAGCAATAGTTAGAAGGACCTTACCCCAGAAAGAATTGAAGGGTAGGTATCTGTTTTCTTCCAAATCCTCTCCAACAAAGGCAGACTTGCTTTGGGAAGAACATATCCATGAGTTCAAACAATGCATCAGGGAATAGACTACCTGTTATTAGTTGGTTTTGCTTCCTTCTCAGACAGTATATCTACCCATGGCAGCCATATTGCCACCAGCAGCCCCAAACCAGTGCTACTCTTAGAACACACCATTCAGGAGGAAGAAAATACGTATTTTCCCCCATAACTCCTGTAAAAGTCCAGAGAAGAGAGCATAATTGATCTGGTTGGAGTTGTATGTCTTTCTCTGAACTAGTTGCTGTGCCCAGAGGTGTTGAGTAATCTGATGGGCTAGGCCTGGTTCATGTCTTTACCCCTGAAGTTGCCGGGGGAGGAAATTGCTGCTCCAAAACCATGTGGTCTTGAAATAATTAGAGACTAATTCCCTAAGGAAGTAATGCTTGGGGAGGAATATGTGTCCATAACAGCATGAATTGTCTATTCACTGTTTTGACTGTAGCTCATTCAAATGAAATTGATTAAGAAACACAAATTATGGGTTCAGTAGTCAATTATGAATAGTACTTTCTAGACTTGGATGTGAAGAAAGGCAAGTCCAATATAAGAAAGTATTAAGTCACTCCAGCTATTTTGGGGAGCCTTCTGGTCCTATGGCCCAGGGAACAAGCTAGGAGTGTTGGAAAACCACAAGGATCAGGCAATCTTACCATGAACCCAAGGGAAGGGTAACTTGGCACATAGTAGTATTCAATTAATGCTTATGGAATAGCTTCTCAGAGAATCGGAGATCAAAGAGAAAGCTGGAAGAGGCAGGAAGATCCAAGAATTAAAGGCAGTTTCCTGTGCTCATGCTGTTTACTTTTTGACTAAGCCATGTTCCCACAATTTGCCAGTTTGTACACAGATACACTATGATTTTCCAATACTATAATTAAAATTGTTGTTTTGTCATCTTCATCCTAAACAGTAAACATGATTTTCTAACTCATGATAGAGGAAAAGACAGGCAAATGACAGGCAGGTACTGGTCCCAGGGCCAGAGTCTTCAGAAACAGATAATTTTCCTCCTAAAAGGGGCTTTTAGACTTTGTGTCATTGTAGTAAACTGTCAAAATTATAACCAATTGTCGTGGAGAAAGATTCCACAATCAGGGCTTTTGTTTTCTTTTTCCTGTGGTTCTGGGGATTGAACCCACAGCTTTGCACATGCTAGGCAAGAGCTCTACCACTGAGCTACATCCCTAGTTCAATCAGGGCTTTTAAGTAGCAGTTTCTTGAACACAGGTGGACTTTGGAAGATGTGTGCTGATTTACCCTTCCCACCATCTTCCCTTCTCTCCCGTCTTTCCAAGCACTGCCTTTGTGGCTGGTGGACAGGCAGACATCAATGTGGATTTCAGGGAAGTATATGGGTTCTCAGACCAGGAGTTGCCATTCAGTGACCTGGTCCAAGCACAATGTGAAATGAAAAGATAAAAACCTTATATATGTGATGGGGGCTGCAGTTTGGAATAAATGGGTTCAGGCCCTCTGCCCAGTCAGCCTAATGCTTTGGCAGCTGCTACATTTAATGGCCAAATCCATTAACTTCTCCCTGGATGACTCCATTAGCATCTCCCTAAAGGGGGATGGGTGGGGGAGCAGTGAGTAGAGAGGAGTGTGTGTGTGTGTGTGTGTGGAAACTAAAAAGTGTTGGAGCTTTCCCCCGCATTCTCTTTGAGTCTTTATTTATGATTCTAAATCTGTTGAGTTGGGTCTTTTTGTTCCCTGAGGGAATTTTGTGGTTCCCTTACTTTGTGTGCCATCACTGGCTTTGGCAGCTGAGGTGGACCTGAGAAGCATGACAATTTAGATAGGGTAGAAGGAGGACTCAGATCATTTGCCTTCTAGCTCCATAGGCTAGAGAGGATAATAAGAAGTATATTCTTTCCTCTTGTACTGAAGAAATTGTTGGTCCTGGAATTTGGAAGATTAAAAACATGAGGGTCGTGCTGGGGATGTAGTTCAGTGGTATGGTATTTGCCTAGCATGTACAAGACTCCGAATTGAATCAGCATATGTGAGACTCTGGGTGTCATCCCTAGCACTGCAAAACAAATAAACAAACATGGGGAACTTTGGGGTGTTCTCAGAGATTCTGTGACAATGCAGGTTGAGGAGAGGATTGGAGAGGAGATTGGAGAGGAGATGGGCGCTGAGTCCCAGTATTCACAAATGCAAAAACAATGAGAGAGATTCATCCTCTACCTGAGAGTACTAGGTTCAGGACCTCTCTGGAGGCAAGGAAGGATGAGATACCTCTTATGGCTAATGAATGAAACTCAAAACCTTACCAGATAACTGGTGTCAGACTCCCTAAGGCCCTGGTACGAAGAGAACTCACAAGATAGTAGCAAGAAGCCACAATTCCACTGAGGGATTTTCAGTTGTAGTATCTTCCCACTATAGCCTTATAGCTTCTGTCAAACCACATTAGGGCAGAATAGTGAGCCCGACCCATATCACAGCTGCTGGGGTTTTCCCTAGAGGAGAGTGTGTGACAAGATAAGGCAGAGCAACTCTGATCCAAGACTTTGCTCCTGGCGTAGCTGAATGCCCTCCCTAGCTCTCCACCTCTCAAAAGTCACTTCTAGAGTCTAAGCTAGGTACCAGAACTAAGTATGACCTGCTCAGAGACAAGTTCTTAGGCAGTTAAGTCTATGATTCTTGGGTGCACTGGTCTGACCATAAGTCCTGGTTTGAGGGGGAGGCCAGGGTAGAGAATACAGTGGACAGTTAGGCTCCTAGCTTAGAGATGAAAAGGGCAGGATTCAGGTCCTGATTCTGCACCCTATAGCAGTGTGAACTTGATCTATTGCTAAGTCTTCTAAGCTTTAGGGTTTTTCATTTCTAAAATGAGAATAATAATGACGGATTTCTCAGAGCGCTGTTTTCAAAATCATGTTGTATTGGTGGAAGGAATTATTTCCTTTATTCCTTCATTCTATCTCTTAGATTCAAAGTCCTATCTTTGGAATGTTGTGAATATTCTTGGATTACTTACTCTGGATCCCATATTGGTTCAGCATAAGCATCTGGAAAGGTGCTTTGTGTGTGTGTGTGTGTGTGTGTGTGTGTGCTGAGAGCAAGGAGAGAGGAGGGAAAGTGAAAGATATGGGGCAAGTAGTATCCTCTGCCATTGTGGAGGAGAGGGCATGTACTTTTTTTTTTTTTTTTTTTCTTTTTGGTGCTGGGGATTGAACCCAGGACCTTGTGCTGCCAAGGCAAGCACTCTACCAACTGAGCTCTATCCTCAGCCCTACTTCTTACTCATAGACACTCACTGAGTTGGTACCCCACAACTAGAAAGCTTCTAGCTTGAAATATCTGAGGATCTGAGGATGCTGATAGAGGGAGAACAAATAGGGTGCTATGGTTTGAATGTGTGTCCCCCTGCCAAAAACATACGGTGGAAACTTAATCTCCAATGCAACAGTATTGGGCAGTGATGCCTAATGAAAGATGTTTATGTCATGAGGTTGTCACCCTCATGATTGGATTACTACGAATTATAAAAGGGCTTGATGTTACAAATTCAATCTCTCCCTCTCTTATGTTTGCTGTCTTAACCTTCTGCCTTCTGCCATGAGATGATGCAGCAAAAAGGCCCTCCCTGGATGTATCCTCTTGACCATGGACTTTCCAGCCTCCAGAATTGTAAGAAATAAATTTTTTTTTTTTTGTAATTACCCAGTCTCAGATATTTCATTATAGCAGCACATTATGGAAAAAGACACTGGGACAGCCAGAAAATGGAACTCTGGGCATGACGAGAGAAGGTAGATTCTGGACTAAATTGTTCATTATGACTCTTCATGCCTTCAATCATATATTCTGGCACCTCATTCTATGCATCTTTGCAGCTTTCACTCCCACCACTAGTCGTTTGGCCCTGAGTTCCATTCCTAATTCTCCAAAGAGAATCTGATTCCCCTTACCTTTTCATACCAAGCCTCACCCGGTTGCCCTGGTTCAAAGCTCAGGCTGGAGGGCTTGGGCTCCAATCATAGAACACATAGTTGCATCAGATAAAAATAGTAGCTCACCTTCACTGAGGGATTCCCATGCGCCAGGTACACTGCTAAATGCTCTTCATGGCCTAACTCACTAATATAATCCTCTCAAAGAATCCTATTGAAGTAGGTTCTAATATTTTCCCCATTGTGTAGATAAGCAAACCAAAGCACAGAGTCTTCATAACTCTTAAGTAGTAGAGCTAGGATTTGAATGCAGGCAGACTGGCTTTAGAGCTAGAGCTCAAAAGCAGCTTCTGTACTGCTTCTGAGTAGTGTTGTGAGTGAAACTATTCCTCTAAGCAAGAGTGGGAGGCATGCAGGCAGTGTACTTGACATATGTAGTCCAGATGCATCCTGCAGGAGGCAAGGCAAACAAACTTGATTCCAGAATCTTCCAGCTGTTTTGTAGGTGCTCTTTTTGGAGCTGCAAATGGGTGTGGCATGAAAAAGACTCCATCTCCATTTAGAGGTGATAAATACTGAGAGGAGTATATATGACCCCTTTGACATATTCTAATCAAGAACATTTTCCCTTCCCAGACCTACCTTCTATCTTACACCACTCAGCTCTTGAAGTAATGACAGCACCCTGGATAACAGCTTTCTGCAAAGCACAAAGAGCTCTGTGGCCAGTCAGCTCAGATGGCAACCACTGGATGCTAATTAAACAAGGTTAGGCAGCAGCTGACATTCCTAGTCTGCTTGAAGAAGCCATCCAACAGAGTTGGGTGGTTTGCTTCTTGCATTCATTTCCCCCATCATTGCTCTTGTCTAGACCTTTTACATGTCAAGTTTGGGCTGTCAAAACAGTCTCCTGACTAATCTCCCTGCCTGCTGTTTTTCCCTTAGTCCATCCTACACACCTGGCCAGATCTGTCTTACTAAAGCTGTGCTTTGAATATGTTACAGTCCTGGCTCAAATGTATTAATTCAGCTTTTGAGACTGTCCTGGATGGCACTGGCCTACCTTCTGTGATTCCTCTATATACCCTACATTGTAGAGAGTCCCTTTGTGCTCTGCACATGCTTTTTCTCCAGTCAGTGCTTACAAAGCTCTCTCCTGCTACCATTTCCTCCTGAGACAGTTTCCTGTTCTCGTTTGTTGTCTTATCCATTCAACATTTATGCCTATGTGCCAGGTGCCAGGTTGAAATAAGATATACTCCTTAACCTCAAGTATCTAATATAAACAGATGAATATACAACTGGAATGATACAGTGTTTTGTTGTTGCTGCTGTTTTTTTTGTTGTTGTTTGTTTTTGCAGTGCTGACAATTGAACCCAGACCTTGCACATTCTAGGAAGAGTGATATTATTATGCTAGAGTGACATAGGGATTCAAGGCAGGGGCGCTTATCCCTTCCTAGAATACAAAAGGCAAGTCAGGTTAGGTAGGCTTCCTGGGGAAAGAGATGTTAAAGCTTACAAGATGAAATGGTATTAGTCATTTGAGAGCATGGTGTGCCAAGAGCTGGTCGAAGATGTGCTGGGTGCATGGATCTTTGCTGTAGGCTAAACAGAACAGGTTCTCCCCAGCCTCCCTCCTCAGGGAGAATCCCCAGGGGATGCTGTTGACCTGGAGAAGTCGGGTGAGGTGACACTTGTACTCATCAGGAGAGTGGGGTCTAGGTCTGGGAAGAAGAAAGGAGCACAAGGACTGACCTGCCTTGTAGTTCAGGGACTGCTCCCCTTCTCTCCAGCTTCCAGGCTCCCTCTAAGAGATACAGACATTCAGGCAGTTTGGTTGCCAGGGGCAACCCCAAAGGCAGCCTCATTCCAAAGGCAGACACTGAAGCCCCCTACCTGTGACCTCATAGTCTGGCTCTGATAGGCAACAAGTAGGTGGCTGAACGCAGACAGTTCTCTCTGGGAAGTACAGAGCAGAGCCAGCATGTTCAGGTGGGTTTGAGTGGAGGGAAGGAAAGAGAACACTTTCAGCAGGGTCCTGAGAAAAAGGAGACCTGCAAAACAGTAGATGGCATTTTTAATCCACAAGAATACTTAATACTTAAAATGAGTAACATAACCTTGTTTTTCTGAGATGCCGCCTAATTTATTTCAGGCCTCGGGCTTAGTAACTTACCAATGACAACCTGCAGGTCTGATGCATGTGTATGTGAGTCTGCAGTGCTAATGAGGATTTAGAAGTGGTGGATTTCTCTTGCTCACAGCTTTCCTACTCTGTTGAGGTTGTCAACCAATAAGTTTCTCCTTTTCCTGAGCTAGGACCTGTGATCTGATCTAGGAATATGGGCACTAACTAGAGAAGGCAGAGAGTACTGGCTCCTTTCAAGAGAGTGTTCCCAGTGCCACTGAGATGTAATTGGATTTTCCAAGCCTCCCAGCTTCTTTTCTCTTGTTCCTGCTGTTATGCCTGCTTGAATTGCCTGCTGCTTTCCCCACAAAAAGGGAAGCCTGTGCTCTATAGATTCAGAACACCAAGGTTTCATTTTTTTGCCCTATAACTTTGGCATTGTGTTTAATTATTCTGAGCCTCAATTTCTTCACTTGTGAAATGGAAACAGTACCATTTGCCCTGCCCAGGCATAGGGTTATTATAAATATCAAATGAGGGAATTTATGAGAAAATGTTTTGTAAACGAACCCAAAGAGGAAGAAGAAAAGCTGCAGCTGGGACCTATTGAGTGGTTACTGTGTCAATTGCTGTCTTCTTTATTTGTATGACTTCTTTCTAATCAAGATATCATTACTTTTATCTAGATCTTCCCTATCCTTTAAGGTAGTTCACTATTTACCTTCCCATGAACTCTTCTTTGAGCTCTTGATCATATTAATTTCTAGCTTCTCTGAACTCATTTGCACCTTTTAGGTGCAAGTTCAAGTTCTCTTTCCTCAGCTGAATTATATAATCTTTCAGGATAGGAACTAGGTGCTCTGTTTCACTTGCCTTCTCCAAGATACTGAACACATATTTGGTACTAATAGAAAACTTGAGGTTGAAAATGTGTAGCCACATAATTATTGCATAAATTGAGAATATACTACACTTTTGTAAGCAAAGCCCTGGGTGAGAGCTAATTACGCCTCTTGGTTTTTGCTGTAAGGCAAGGACCCATCTGCTCAATTAGGGTTGATGATTTGTATCTTTGCAAAGCCTTTGCCAAGCTTCTGGATTAGTAATTCTGATTGTAGGAGTTGCCTCTAAAAGTGTTAATCTTGTTATCCCTAAGCCCCCTTCTAGCCCTTGTCCTGCCCCATACCTTTTCTGTATTCACACAAATATACACAGATATAGAGATGAATTGTATCGTTAAAAGATAAAGTGGCCCCTGCTTAAGACTAAAGAGGAATAGCAAGGAAAACTAGTGTTAGACGTCAGGAATGACTTCCCTTCCACCACAATGTGAATACTCAGGAGCAGGGATAAATACACACAATGGAGCCTTTAAGGGGAGAATCTTACTGCTTCCTAATTGATCTCCAATCTCTTCTCTCTGGCCCAGTGTGCCCAAGCACATGGACCTTTTTTCTCATCTCTGGACCTGCCATATCAAGACCAGCTTAGAGCCTTTCTTTGTGCTAGCTGTTTCCACAGCCTAGAAGCTGCTGGCTTTGAGATCTTTGCCTGGCTGGCACCTTCTTATCATTCAAATTTTAACCAAAATCACAAGTCTTTCCTGATCTCCCAATTTTAAATAGTTTTCTTGGGAACAAAAATGTATACTACACATAAGTACTGCTTTTTTATGAATAAATTTCTCTGGAAAAATGCACTAGAAATTAATGTTAATTACACATAGGAAAGGAAATTTGATAGCTGGGAAATAGAGCCTGGAGAGACACTTCTTTGCCTATCCTTTTCTACTTAAAAAAAAAAATATATATATACATATATACTCAAAAATTAATTTAAAAATACAAAGATAAAAAATAAAGTAGACCCCTGCTAAGCATTTTTCATTTACTTTATAAATTTTATTTACAAAACTGGTGGTAAACCGATTTGGCCTATGGGCCATAGTTTGCTGATCTTATCCCTGCTCTATCATATCATCTTGGATTCATCCTGGTACTGATTTTTGTTTACTTGTTTACTTACTTGTTTCCCATCTGTCCTCCAGCACTAGAATGCAAGCTCCATGAGAATAGGGTGATTTTCTGTCTTGTTACCACCATATCCTTACACCTGGATCAGTTTCTGATTCATAAAAACTCAATAAATACTTGAATGAATACCTTACTGAATTGTGTTTGGGCTGAAGGGAAGAGAGCAGCCCTATAGAGGAGAAAAGATAAGGTATACTTTTGGTGACAGTTCCTCTGGGAAGAATAACCTCTAGTTTGGTCATTTTCAAGCAAGTCTTACCCTTAGTTCTTGCCTCAGGAGAAATTGTTCATATTTGCTTCCTGAGAACAGACATGGAACTGGGTACCTACTCTCATAAGACCTGTTCCAGAAGGTAAAGAAATCAATGGATTCATGTGTGTGTGTGTGTATGTGTGTTGCTTGCACATGCTAGGCAAATGGCAAATGTCACCAAACTATATCCCCAGCTTGGTTTAAGAAGAAGAACTGGAGCTGGGGATATAGCTCAGTTGGTAGAGTGCACGCCTTGCAAGCACAAGGCCCTGGGTTCAATCCCCAGCACCGCAAAAAAAAAAAAAAAAATAAAAAAAAAGAAGAAGAAGAACTGATTCCTGCCCCTCACCTGCCCCTTACACACGTGGCCTAGGAGAGACCTCTGAGCCTGGAGAAGCTGTTCAGTTGACAAGTTGAGCTTTGCAGACTAAGTCACCTAGCCTAAGGGAATGAGGGAATGGACTCTTCCTGCCAGAATGACATGGGTAACAGCCAGACCCTGGGAAGGGAGAGAAGCTCGGGGGAGCGGGAGGGGAGAGTTTGGCAGTTCTAATACAGGCAGCACATTGCCCTGAACAAACAACCTGCAACACCATGTGCTTATTAATTTAAAAAATGTTTCTGAATCAACACATTCTTTGTATATCTGGGGCTGGGCTTTTTACAGCTGTACAGCACACTGGCCAAGAAAGTGTGGGGTCCTGAAGGAAAAACAGAAGCATCACCCAGGCCACTGGGCACAGCTTACCTAGGCCAGAGAGCAGTCCCCTCTCACAAGGCTTGGAAGATGAGCAGAGTCCAGAGACCCAAGCTGTACTACTTTCTCTCCCTTGGAAGAAGGTCAACAGACAGGTGCCTCCTCCTTTGTTTCCCTCAACACTACCTTCACCATCAGACACATTCTTCTGCTTGCTCAGTGCAAAGAAAGAGGGCTACCACTGACATGGAAAGGGCAAAGATTCCACATTACCCACAACCTTTTCCTTTTGGCATGCTCGAGATTGAAGCTGGGGTCTTCAGGACCTTGTGCGTGTTAGTTAAGTGTTCTGCCACTGAGCTGCATTCCCAGCAAGATTTCTTAAAATCTTAATTTGAAACAGAGTTCATTAAGTTGTCCAGGATGTCCTCAAACTTGTGATCCTCCTGCCTTTGCCTTCTAAGTAGTTGGGATTACAGGCATGCACTACAGTCCCATGCTCTACTTTTAAAATTTTGATCAAGTTAAGTAAAATCCCGGAACCATGAGCTTCTCAATTCTCTTTTCAACAATAATACCTTGTGAAATTATTTAAAATAAAATCATAGCCGGGCGTGGTGGCGCACGCCTGTAATCCAAGCGACTTGGGAGGCTGAGTCGGGAGGATCGCGAGTTCAAAGCCAACCTCAGCAACTTAGCAAGGCCCTAAGCAACTCAGTGAGACCCTGTCTCTAAATAAAATACAAAATAGGGCTGGGGATGTGACTCAGTGGCCGAGTGTCCCTGAGTTCAATCCCTGGTTCAAAAATAAATAAATAAATAAATAAAATCATGAACATAAAGTACAAGGGCTAGTGTATATTCCTGATAAAGAGAAGGACTTAGGGAAGTAGGGAATGTCCTTTAGACTTTCCTGACTCAGTTTCAGTCTGGTAATGTTGGGTCCTCTTATATTCAGGTATATTCCCTGGCTTTCATTTACTTCTTCTCTTGGAGCTTTGAGAGATCATTGAATCTTTCCTCTTTCCTTCATGAAGCCCCTTTCCCTCAGACAACCTGGGACTGCTCTGCCATCTGCTGAGCCTGAGGGGAGTGAGGCCACAGCCTATGGGCTATTGCCCATGCTTCCTCTACCCCTTGACTGGGACTGTGTCTGTGCTTTGCAGGGCATGCTGCTGGAGCATTTGGTGGGAACCCTAGAGTCCTCTGTGCAGAGGCTACTGCTGAGGGGATTGGGCAGTCTACTTGTGCTGCCCCTGGTGTCCTCTGCTTGATGTGCCAGGTGATAATAGAGTTCAGGCACTCAACATTCACTGTTCTCTTATGTGGCAATAATGCCCAGCACCCAGTGGCATTTTCTGGCTCATCAGAAGGGAAAGAGATCAGAGGAGGGGGGTTTTGGACATTAGTTGGCTGGGCAGATTCATGCCAGTATGACATGAGATTTCCTGTCTGTTATTGTCTACAGGGCTGTGTCTGCCCAACTCCAGTTCTGCAAGTATGTACATGTGTCCATGTGGGCAGGTGTGGGGGCAGTGCAATGATCTGTGTGTATACACATGCTCCGGATATGTAGGAGGGTCAGCAGTAGGGGGCTTCCAGGTTTTGTTTATAGCCTCATCTTCCCTCTTGCTGTTCCTGGAGGGGGAGCTATAACTCAGCTCCAGGCTACCTAGCTGCATTCCCCACCCCCAACCACCAGCCTCTCACTCTGTCACAACAAGGAGCTTTGGCAGAAAGGAGGGAGCGTGGGTGCCGCAGAGAGAAAAACACCCCAAAGTTAAAGTAAAATGGCAGGAGAGATGCCAGCACACAGAGAGCAGGAGCCTTCTGCTTCTTACAGCCTGCACTACTGGGCTGGGGGTATATACCATAATTTCCTTTCCTTCCCTCTCTCTCTTCCGGCCACACCCTGTGACATTCAGGAAATGGAAACCTACAGTGAGGGGAACAAAGAGATTCTATTCTGAGGGACTACTGGATTTTTCTGCAATTACCAAGACAAGCAATTCTGGGTTCTGCTTACTTTGGGCAAAGTGGTTGTGTGTGTGTGTGTGTGTGTGTGTGAGGAAATGTGAATATGAGTGTGAATGGTTTGTGTGTGTCTGGGAGGTGTGAGTACCTGTTAATATTTGAACATGGAGCTGGGATTGTGGCTCAGTGGTAGAGCCCTTGTCTAGCACTTGTGAGGCCCTGCGTTCAATCCTCAGCACCACATAAAAATAAATAGAAAAAAGCTATTGTGTGCATCTACAACTAAAAATATTTTTTAAAATATTTGAATATGTGTGCATCTGTGTGAGTGTGTTAAGGGCAGTAAAGTTTAAAGGATGGCTAGAACAGAAAGAAGTGAACACAGGATTGGTTAGATATCTGCCTTAGATAAATCCACACATGAATAATTGAAAATTAACTATATTTGTGCAATAGATTGACCATTACTCAATATTTTGCAACTTTGAAATAAAGATGGGTAAAATGAAAAACCTTATTCTTTTTCCTCGTGCTTTTGAAATTAGGAAAAGTCACAGGCCATAGCTCCTTGTCTAAATGGTAAAAAACCTCAATTATTCAAAGCTCAAAATATAGTTTTGTGATCATTTCACCTAAATAAGGGCTGAAGTTTATCTTAGTTCTATTTACTTAAAAAATATTTGAGTTTGTAAACAAGATTCCAAGGGGAGTGTTTATCTCATTCAAGAAAACAAGTTACTTTTCACCTCTTTGAAGTATCTATTTGCATTCCAACAATATGGTAATTATAAATCACTTCTTTCTAGCAATTCATTAAAGCAACTCCTAGAGGCAATGCTTTTATATAGTGAGGTTATATTTCTTTATTTAAATCTAAAATGAATTTTAACAGTTTATTTGTCTTACTGAAGTTTATTCATATATGATCATAATTTCCAGCATTTATTGAACGTTCATCATGTACCAAGCATTGCACTAAATGTTTTATATATAGGTTTGCAGTTGGTCTCTCACACCAGAGAGGTATTATTATTTTACAACTAAGTTGTGGAGAGGTTAAGTGGCCTAACCAAGGTCATGTAAGCAAATAAGTGTCAGAGCAGTCTTAAATTCTGATTTTGACACTGAAGACTCATCCCACATACTCAGTTGCATTCCTTTATATTTTCCTGCCCAAGGATGTCAAAGCATTCAGGAAGAGGAATGACTTCACAGATGCTATAGAGAGTTGTCTCTACAAAAATCTTGGCTCCTTTCAGATCTGAAACTGTGATTCCTGTTGTTGGGACAGGGGAGGATAACAGATGTTATAGTAATTGATTCTCCTTGGGATTTTAAAATTTTCTCTGGGACAGCAGATTTTTTTAGAGTTATCCCTGACAGAAGTACACCTGAAATATTGGCATGAGGAAATCTGAGAGTTCAAAGCATTCATGAAGTATGTATTTAGCATTGTAATGATCAGGCCAGTTAATTCTTGGAAGAGTGTAGGACTCTGAGAAAGGCAATGACCCTGAACTCACTCTGGAAGGGGGTGAGGGAGAGGAGAGAAAAGGAAGGTGATTAGAAAAGGTTGAGGAGGATGCATGTAGGGTGTGTGTAACTGGGAGGAAGAATGCAACTGGATGAATAATGAAGAACAGCTTCATTACTTGAACTTTTTTGAAATAAGAACTAGCTTATGAAGATGGGAAGGGAGAAGCCTGGGAATAAATTAAATGAGAAAGGAAATTGAAGCCATCATTTCTGGCCTGCTGATGAGCAGATGTCAGCATGCCCCTTGCTGTATTCAGTACTTTCCTAGAGATAAATGATGGAGTTCAAAGAGGTTCCAACAGGGCTGTGCTGAAAGCTTGAAGGCCCAAGGGTATTTTAGTCACAAGAAAAGAGGGCTGGAAATTGGGGACCAAGCTTCTAGTTTCTGAGAATTTTTTTCATATAAGTTACTTTACTATTATCACAGGATTTAACTACAAAACTGAAAGGAGATCAGGTAAGAATTTGTAAAAGAGAAAACTATAAGATGCTGGGATCCCTACTAAGATGACCCTAAGGATTTGTTGAGGGGTCTAGAAGGGAAATACCCTCACCAAGCCACTGAAAAACCTTGCAGAGCAGAATGCTTGAAGCATTCCTGCCTTAGGGCTCTTCCTTAAAAGATGCCAGGTCAGAGGACAGGGGAGACAGGCAGTTGGGTCAATAGCTGGTTGAAGAGGATAGACAGGGAGCCTGCTCAGGACCTAACCTGGGAAAGCAGCCTCATGTGGAAGGGGAGTAAAGTTCTCTGTGAAGGCTCACTTCATGCAAGAAGGGACAGGCAGGGTGAAGGGCATACACCAGAGACCTGGCATCCTCATCATGAATTCTTTAGGATCTTTTCTGCATCCAACCAAAGGAAGTCATTTGCTAACAGTTGGAAGTAATGGGCAGAAATCAAAACATGATGGGTTTACCAGGCATGGTGGTGCACACCTGTAATCCCAGTGACTTGGGAGACTGAGGTAGGAGGATCACAAGTTCAAATCCTGCCTCAACAACTTAGGAAGGCACTAGGTAACTTATTGAGAGCCTGTCTCAAAATAAAAAACAAAAAGGGCTGGGGATCTGACTCAGTGGTTAAGTGTCCCTGGGTTCAATCCCTGATACCAAAACAAACAAACAAAAACCCCCAGAAACTCAAAAAACCATGATGGGTTGACCAAAGTCTGTGGTTTCCTTTTGGGTGTACAGACCTAGTTCAGGGAGTAGTTTTGCCTGTAGAGTTGATTCTGCTGACTCAAAGCCTACACAGCCTGAAATCCTGCCTCTAAAAGATATGATGGTGAGCCTGGGATGGAAAGAGAACTTGGAGAGTGCCATGAAAGTCAGAATCCCATTCCTAGGATTCTGGTCCATAAATACCACCGGAATCAACAAATACTGAACACTTTGGAGTGTAATATGGGAAAGGCAAAAATAAATGAATGAATGAATGAATGAATGAATGAATAAATAAATGTAAGAGACTATCCTATTCTTGAGGAAATTAATGTGTCTTATAATGGGATTCACCCCTTCATTATGCCTCTGCTTTTTCATTGTTTTCACATGTGTAATCATTTATCTCTACATATTTCCTCCTCTTTTCTTGCCATCTCCCTTCTTTGGCTCTTTCCTGCTTCCTTTGGTCATTCTCCTCTCCAAATATTTTTCTTTTCTCTCTCCTATTTGATCTTCTTTAACCTCTGTATACTTTATCTCATGGTTTTCCTGACTCCTTTCCTGCCCTGGGCTGATAATAATTTGATTACACCATGGGCTCCAGGGAAGGTTAAAATTCTGTGATTCTAGACTTGGATGGGCACAGGTATCTTTGATGTCCTAGAACTTGGAAACTGCTCAAATGAGCAGTTTATAGAGGAAGAAACTCTTTCCCTCTATTCTTTGAGGATTCAGTGATCGAATGTATGAAATAAACTGGCACAAGGCAGACTGATAGGAGAAAATGTTTACAAATTTATGAGGGCATCACATGAAAGAAAAGTAAATGCCCCCAAGCTCTATGAGTTTAGAAGCATACATACTCTCTTCACAGGGGAGAGGGGATGGGGCATGTAGGCAACTTAGGGGAGAATAAGTGATTTTTGGGAAAGATAAATGGACCTTCAGAAGAATATGTGGTAGCTTGTAACATCTCTGTCTGGGTGTGGTGTCAACCTCTAGTCTCCTCTCCTGTGATATGAATTTAATCTCTGGTTGATGAGGTTCCTAGAGAGGGGATTCATGGCAATGAAAATCCCTCTCTACATTTGCTATTTTTCTAATTACCCTCAGTTTAAAGCCCAAAGTAGCATATTTTGGGTTGGTGTTTTGGTTTATTTATTTATTTATTTATTTATTTATTTATTTATTTATTTTGCTGTGCTGGGATCAAACTCAGGGCCTCACAGATGCTAGACAGATATTCTACCACTGAGTACATCTCCAGCCCAGTGCTGTGATTTGAATATGTTTTGTCCACACCAAAGCTCAATGTGGAAACATGCATGGGACCCTGGATTTGATCTCCAGCACCACAAAACAAAACAAAAACAAACAAAACCCTTCAATGTTGAGAGATATTGAGGTCTTTAAGAGGTGATTAAATGTTAAGAGGGACTGATCCTTTTATCCAGGGAAGGAATGAGTTCTGACTCACTCAGACTAGATTGGTTACTAAGAGAGTGGGTTGTTATAAAGGGCCATATGCCTGGTCCTTCTGTACACAGCCATTTTCCGTTCAGCTTTTCTGCCATTGAGTAGCACATGGCCCTAACCAGAAACCAAGTAGATTCTGGAACCATACTTTTGGACCTCCAGAACTATGAACTAAATAAATGTCTTTTCTTTATAAATCATCCAGCCTCAGACATTTTGTTATAGTAACAGAAAACAGACTAAGATGGGTAGCATTTATTGAACTAAGCTGTCAGCAGGTGGAACCTGAGAGAGTCTTAGCCATGCCCAAGTTATATTAAAGTAGTGAGTCAAGAAGCACATCCTGTCCCCCATTCTAGTATAATGGCTCAAAGATACAGAAAAACTAATGTGGAATTGATGGGTGAGGATGCATTAAAATGATAATAATAATTAGAAAAAAGGAAAGAAAGACCATAGGAAAGGATAGTTTAATGGGCAAGCAGATATTGTGTTTTCCTACATTTTATATTGGGTGAGTGTGTAGGAGTTATCAGCACACCCAGACTCTGCTTACTCTTTTTTTAAATTTTTTTTATTTGGGGCTGGGGATATGGCTCAGTTGGTAGAGTACCTGCCTCGCAAGCACAAGGCCCTGGGTTCAATCCCCAATACTGCAAAAAAAAAAAAAAAAAATTATTAAAAATTTCTTTTAGTTGTAGATGAACACAATACCTTTATTTATTTGTTTTTATGTAGTGTTGAGAATCAAACCCAGTGCCTCACACGTGCTAGGCAAGCGCTCCACTCCTTAGCCACAACCCCAGCCCTCTGCTTACTGTTTAAGTACAATTTCAGTTTCAACAAAAACCTTAATCTGAAGCCCTCAAACCAGCCTCTTTCCTTTCACTGAGCGCTAGGGCTCCTGTTTGTACTCATGGCATTAGTTGCTTCAAGATAGAAACGAAGGGTTTGTATAAGTGACTCTCAGTGAAATGGCACCTGAATTTTCTTTGTCTGGCCTCAGCAATGCCTCAGACATTAAAATTAATGAAGACAACCTTAGGATTTTGATCTGGGAGTGTGGTAAGCCATTCTTATTTAGCAGAATCAGACTAGGTTGAGCCATGTGATGCAGAGGCCTGGCTTTTAGGAACTGCTGGAGGCCTGCGTGGCAGTGGTTCCCTGTCTCCTTCTGAAATTTTCCCCTTAAGAGAATGGCTCCCCTAACTCCACCCTATCCTGTCCATCACAGAAGCAGCTCCTCCTGGTCCTGGCCCTTTACCTGTCTGTCTATAAATAAAAGAGAGTTAGGCTACTCTGTGTTGTAAGAGGCCAGAGCTGGTTTGGCCAGACCCGTCACACCCTTTCTCATTTAACGAGTATTGGGGGACTGGGGATATATCTTGGTTGGTAGAGTGCTTGCCTCACAAGCACAAGGCCCGGGGTTCAATCCCCAGCACAGCAAATAAATAAATAAATAGATAGATAAAAGGAGTATTGGCTCTTGTGTGTTTATTGAGTAGATAAATTTTTTGGGTAATTGAATGATATACTGCCAACATCCTCCTCTGGCAGTTAACCCTTTCTTCCTCCACGTGGGACATGGCAGAGAGGACTCCCACAAGGGAGCAGAGTTGTCCCAGACTTCTTTTTATACCCTATGAGGGAAAGAGCCTAATTTTATTCCCTTATCTACAATTGCCTCTTAACTCTAGACTGCTCAGAAAGGAGGTTAGGTAGTTGGTTCATTGGTTTTTGGTTGTTTTTTCTGTCATTTATTCACAAACAGTGCCAAACACTGACAATAGGAGAATGGAAAAAGTCATGGTACCCACGCTTCAAGAGCCACAGTCAGCTGAGCTTGGTGGCATACGCTTGTAATCCCAGTGACTCAGGAGGTTGAGGTAGAAGAATGACAAGTTCCAAGACAGCCTGGGCAAATGAGAGAGACCCTGTTTCAAAACAAAAAATAAAAAGGGCAGGTGCTATAGTTCAGGGGTAGAGTACCTCTCGGTTCAATCCCCAGTCCAAACAAAACAAAACAAAAGCCACCATCTTATAGAAGAGATAGGTAGAAATCAAAATACAGAACGATAATTGCTATTGTATAGGTGTACAGGTACTATGGGATCTTTGAGAGGGAACTAGCTAAAATTAAGGAGGGAGGGAAAGAAGCACTTAAAATAGATCTTTAAAGGATGAGCTGGGGGTTAACCAATTCAAAAGGAGCAACAAAGCAGTTTCCAGGCAGGGGAAACAGAAAGTGCAAAGGCACAAAGGACCCTGGGGGAACGGGGAGAATGGGAAGTTTTACTTGAGTAGAGGTAAGGAGTTATCTTGAGGGAGAATCTGAAAAGGAAACTAGAAAGGTAGGCAGGAGACCAATTGGGAAAGGAGTAGTTGGTGTAATCTGCTAAGAAGTTTGGGCTTGGGAGTACAGCTCAGAAGTAGAGCTCTTGCTCAGCATGCCCTTGGCTCTCAGTTTCATCCCCAGCACAGTAGGATTAGGATGGGGGGACTGGATTTTATTGTGTAGTCAGTCAATAGCTATTGAAGAGGGAACAGAATTATCAGATCTCTGCTTTATAAAGACATCACACTTTAAAGATAATTCAGTGGAGACAATTTGTTCCAGGGTCCTAAGTAGAACAGGGCTTGATCTGTTTTTATCCTGGTCTTCAAAAGGAGATTCTTTTCATCTTTCCTCCTCCTCCTCCTTTTTTCCACAAAGTAAAGTAATAAGCACTTAGGCTCCAAGTTAGGCCTGTGTATAAATAAATAAACACCACTCCCTGACTAGAGGAGTTCACAGGCTAGTTTTGTGCTTCTCAAACTCCACATTAAAAGTATTCATTGGTCTATTTCACTATTCTGATGAAATGAGAAAATCAAGAACAATGTACTGAGCGTTTAAATAAATAAAGCTTAATATTTTCAACATTGTAGTGAGTATTTAAATAAAGTTTAGCATATTCAACATGAAACTTTTCCTCTTCAGTGTATATTCTTTTTTTTTTTTTTTTTTTTAGACAGGATCTTGCTAAGTGGTGGAGGCTGGCCTCAAATTTGTGGTCCTCCTGTCTCAATCTTCTGAATAGCTGGAATTACAGGCATTTGCCACCAGATCTGGCTTATTTTATATTCTCACATATGTTCTTTCCTCAAAAGATGTTGATAGCAGCTGGTCATGGTGATGCACTCCTCCCAGCTACTCAGGAGGTTGAGGCAGGAGGGTTGCAAGTTTGAGGCCAGCTTCTGCCACTTAGCAAGAGCTTATCTCAAAAAAAAAAAAAAAAAAGGAAAAGAAAAAGAAAAAAAAAAAAAAGAAGTTGAAAGTTGACAGTAGATTATAGTTGTCATTTTAAAAAATTTCCTTGGTAAAATGAAAATTAAATACTCCTTTATCATATCCCAAAGTGTGTGTGTGTGTGTGTGCGTGCATGCGCGCGTGTGTGATTTAACTGCTTATTTATTTCTTCATTCCAAAGGCAGAACTAAGAGCAGGCCTTTCTCATCCAACATAACTGAAACTCAGGCAGAATTTCATGCTATATCCTACCCTCTCTGTATTCAGAGGAGCACTAAGGGAGATTCCGAAACCCAAGAGAATTAGGATTTAGCAATCCCTTTGCTTGACCAGGGCAGCTCCTCCTGACAACACAGAGGAGGTTGCTGGTGTTTCAGAGTCTACAGGTCCAGAAGTCCTGGGAAAAGAACAGCAATTCTACAGAGGGTGCAGCAGGCATATCAGGAAAAGCTGATGAAACAGGAACAGCAGGAACAGGCTGCCCCAGAGAGCGGAGCCTCAGGGTCTGTCTTTTATGGCATAATAATTTGTTAACAGCTTTTACCAAAATTAGTCTTGCACTCAGGATTTCCATGGCTCAGGCACAAATAACCTACCCACCAGTACCTTCAAATTATATCCCTTGGCCGGTCACAGGCCTGCCTGTTCTATAAATTAGCACCAAAACTCAAACTACAATAACAAGACTACACCATCCTGCTTATCACTGAAGACTTGTGGGCTTAAACTAATTTAGGAATCCATTTGGGAATCAAAGGGAGAAAGTATTATAAAGTGGCAACTTGCTTGAGGAAAAGGATACATATGAAATCCTGAGGTTGGGGAAACACTAGTCTCATGTAAAATGCTTATATAATGTAAGCAATTTCTTTCAATTCATAATAAATGTAGGTACAAAGATACAAAGAATGGTGGAGTAGGGAAAGAATGGTGATTTCAGTATGAGTAGTGATAAGAAGCATTTATCTGGTGTAGGTGTCTAAAAAAGGACTAGAAAGGGAAGTTGGGGGGCTGGGGATATAACTTGGTAGTAGAGTGCTTGCGTAGCACCCATGAGACCCTGGGTTTGATTCCCCGGTACTGAAAAAGAATGAAAAAAAGAAGAATGGGAAGTTGGGGCCTGACCATGAAGGGCCAAGCCAGGAGTAGAATCTTAGGAAGCAGAGCAGAGGGGAGAGCGGCTGACCAACACACTAGGGAAACTGTGAGAGGCTTTCCCAAGGAGCTGACACCTGAGATGGATCTCTTACATCATCCCCTACTTTATGGCTCTCCTTTCTCCTTTCTTTCCCCCTGCCCCACATTTCCTTTGCATGCTGGCCCGGAACATCCTCACAGGCTGCTGCTCTAATTACTTCATCCCATTTTAATTCTGCTGAGTTAGGAGCCTGTGAACTCAAGAGGAAATTCATGCAAAATACCCGACAAATTGAATGTGCTGGCGTTTTAGGAACAAGTCTGACCCTAGCTGCCCCCTTCGTCCTCCCTTCCTTTGGCGCTGCTTTTGACCCATTTCAGCTTGAAAAATCCAGGGGTGAATGTGTTTGAAAAACATGAGGGTGAATGTGTTTATGGGAACAGGGTGTGGCTTTGCTGGAGTGAGATCTTGGATTTGAATCATTTGAGCCATTTCTGGATAGGCTGTGGCCTATCTTCTGATAGAGTGGCCTCTGTGCCCCTTTTTGGAACTCATGGAGTTCATTTCTGCAGCTCCAAAACGTTGTATTTTGTAAGTTGTGAGTTTCTTCATCCCTTGAGATATTTACAGATTAGGAAAGGTTTCTTATTCCAAGCTGTCTGTCCATGGTGGAGAGAATAACCTCTCAAAATGAAGGGATTTTGTTTTTTTTTTTTTTATTTTTTTTGTACTGGCGATTGAACCCAGGGCCTCATGCATGCTGAAAAAGTGTTCTACTACTGAGCTATATTACCAGTCCTTTTTATTTTATTTTGAGTTGGAGTATCATTAAGTTGCCCAGGTTTTAATCATCCTTTCAGCCTCCAAAGTAACTATGATTACAGGTACCACCACCACACCCAGCGAGGGTTTTCTTTTTAATTTTTAATTTTTTAGTGCATTATAGTTATATATAATAGCAGGATTCATTTTGACATATTTAGGATGACAGTTTTTAAATCAGCAGTTCTCAAATTTTTTTGGTTCCAAGATTCCTTTACACTCTTAAAAAATTATTGAGGGCTTCTAAGAGTTCTTGTTTATGTGGTTATATCTATTGATCTTTACTATATTAAGAATGAAAACTGGAGCCGGGCGTGGTGGTGCACGCCTGTAATCCAAGCGACTTGGGAGGCTGAGTTAGGAGGATCGCAAGTTCAAAGCCAGCCTCAGCAACTTAGCAAGGTCCTAAGCAACTCAGTAAGACCCTGTCTCTAAATAAAATACAAAATAGGGCTGGGGATGTGGCTCAGTAGCCAAGGGTCCCTGAGTTCAATCCCTGGTTCCAATTACAAAAAAAAAAAGAAAAAAAAGAAGAATGAAAACGGGGCTGGGGTTGTAGCTAGCACATGTGAGGCACTGGGTTCAATCCTAAGCACCACATAAAAATAAATAAAGGTATTGGGTTCATCTACAACTGAAAAAAAGTTTTTAAAAAAAGAATGAAAACTAAGAAGTTAAAAGAACATTTATTAATCTACTTAAAATGAAAGTAATAAATCACCATATGTTAACATAAGTAGCTCATTTTGATGAAGAAGAGAACTAGGCTCCCCCCCCCAAGCAGTGATGAGATTGGCATGTTTTACAGTTTTATAAATCTCCTTAATATTTGACTTAATAGAAGATACCTGGATTCTCACATCTGCTTCTGCACTAAATCAATTATAATATATTGTTTTGGTTGAAGTATATGAAGAAAGTCTGGCCTCACAGAGTTGGAAAAGTAGGCAGTATTTTAGTTTTCAGATAACTATGATAAGAATTTGACAATTGCAATGTGGATTCTAAAGCCATATCAACTAATTCCTCTTCAATTACATTAAAACCTATTGGTTTCTCTTGAATTTTGAAGAGATTTTGTAACATCATGCACTGGGTCATTTGGAAAATACAGGTGTGCTGAATTATACAGATCTTCCAAATGTTGATGCATTTAATTACACAGTTATTTTAAAAAACATTCATGATATCACCATCAGTTTCATCAGAAAAATAAGTATTAGGAAGTTTTCAAGTTCATGGTGGCAGATACAAGTGTTCCAAAAATCTAATTTTTCACTTGAAAGTTTGAATTTTATCATTGGCAACAAATGCTGTCAGTTGTTTTCACTGAAGTGGCAGGCTCACTTTGTTCATTTTGGGAAACTATCTGCCAAATATTCAAATCTGAATAATCAGATTGTCTCTCAGTCTTCCTTTCAAGTGAAAATGGTGCTTCATGAAAAAAAGAGACTAGTTCAGCTTGAGATTGAAAGTGCAGAAGAGCCTATCCTGGAGACAATTATTGTACTTTGGGATATAGCAGGAATGCTTTATGTGTGCTCCCTGTTTTGTCAGACAAAATATCAAAGAGATGTACTCAGGGTAGAGATTTAGTAGACATCAATCATTGTTACTGTTTTATCAAGGATATTTCTAAATGAACATGAAATATTTTTTAGTGTACATTCATAGCTGTGAAGAGTTCCATGAATACTAGGACAGTTTAGCACCACTGCTTTGATCGGTGCTTAGGTACAGGTTTTTTTAATTTTAATCCACAATTGCATTTGCACCATCAGTGCAAATGCCAGCATAATGAAAAAGGCAAATAATATACATTATGAAAATAGTTTTAACCTTATGGACCCTTGAGAATGTCTTGGGAATACTTGAGGGTTCCACACTTTGAGAACTATGGCCCTCAAGGATGTGTCTGAATTTCTCAGGGATTGGTGCTAGGCCCTCTTTTCATGTGGTCATTTATTAAATGGGTTATTTGGTTTTTTGGTGTTAAGTTTTTTGAGTTCTTTATATATTCTGAATATTAGTTCTCTGTCAAAAGACGAGCTGGCAAAGATTTTCTCCTCTACAGGTTCTCTCTTCACATTTTTAGCTATTTCCTTTGCTGTGCAGAAACTTTTAATTTGATGCCATCACATTTATCAATTCTTGTTTTTATTTCCTGAACTTCAGGAGACTTATTAAGGAAGTCTATGACTGCGCCTAGGTGTTAGAGTGTTGACCCTAAATTTTCTTCTAGCAGTTGCAAATATTCTTGTCTAATTCTTAGGTCTTTACTTCAAGTTGACTTTTGTGCAGGGTGAGAGAGAAGGATCTGGCTGGGCATGCTGGCATATACTATAATCCCAGCAATCTGGGAGGCTGAGGCAGCAAGATTGTAAAACCCTGTCTCAAAATTAAAAAAAAAATAAAAAGGGATGAGGATGTACTTCAGTGGCTGAGGGCCCTGGGTTCAATCCCCAGTCCTGCAAAAAAACAAAAAAACAAACAAACAAAAAAACAAAAAAACCAATTAATTTAATTTAAAAATAAATAAAATATCCAATTTCATTCCTTTACATATGGATATCTAGTTTCCTAGCACCATTTTTTTAAAAAGTTTGTTTTTTCTCCAACATGTTTTCAGACGACTGTATTTGTGTCTGGTTCTTCTGATATGTCCCATTGATCTATGTGTCTGTTTTTATGCCAGTGCCATGCTGCTTTTGTTACCATAGCTCTAGAGTATAATTTGAAATCAGGTATTGTATGTCTCTAGCATTGCTCTTTTATCTCAGAATTTCTCTGGCTATTATAAGTCTTTTGTTCTCCCATATGAATTTTAAGACTATTTTTTCTAGTTTTGTGAAAAATGTTCTTAGTATTTTTATGGGGATCACATTAGATGTGTAGATTGCTTTTGAAAATTCACAGGCCCTCTTTTCTTTGCACTTTCTACTCTCTCCTTAAATGAACTCATCTACTGCCTTTGAACTACCTAGGAGCAAATGACTCACATATTTATCATTTTCATTCTGACCTCCCCCTGGAGCTCTAGAGGATGGTATCAAGTTTCCAATTCAATTTTGGCACTTGGATGTCTCAGAAGCACCTTGAGGGCAATGTGTCTAAATCTTTACCTGTGGTCTTCCATCCAGTTATATGAACCATAATTATTGTTATTGTCAAGGTCTCCTAACCCATATCCAATCAATCATCAAGTCCTATAAATGTAATCTCCTAAATATCTCTTTACTCCATAACTCTCTCTCTGTACTACCACCACAGCTACCAAAGCTGGACCCAGTTACCTCTGGCTTGGGTTTGAATTACCCCAATTTCTCCCTTCAATCTGTTCTCATTGTAGCAAGACTAATGTTTGCAAAACACAAATCTGATCATCCCCAAAACTTGTTTATGCCCTTCAACAACCTCCCATTGCTCTCAAGATGAAGGTCAAAAATCTTTTTGATATGGTCTGGCTCCCCAGTCTGGGTCAGATTTTTTGTTAAAAATTCTGGAACTGGAATGTAGCTCTGTTAAGGAGTACTGTCCCAGCATGTACAAGGCCCTGGGTTTAATCCTCAGCACTGAAAAAAAAAGTTCTAATACAGTCATGCTCTTTTTTTTTCATAACACTCATCATAGGTTTGTACTTATAGTGTATTCATTAGTAGGATTGTTTGATTAATGTCTGTCCCTGATAAGATTGTAAGTTCCATGAGAGCAGAGACAGCCACAGAGTAGACATTTTATAAATATTTGTTGAGTCAATGATTGAGTGAGGCCTAGGACAACTCCTCTGAGCATGGATTAATGGCTGAAAATAAGTCTTCTGCCCTAGGCCCTCAAGCTTGGGGAAGACCTCTTTTTATTTTTTATTGTGTCATAGCATCTCAAAGAAAAATGCTGCCTTGTCCCAGCCATTCCATCAAAGTGTCCTCCTAAGCATGAGGGCACATTTATCTTCCTTTTGACATAGGAGCCTCTTTGCTCCCCATCACTCATTCTGGCAGTAACTCTTGAAGAGGGTTAGCTAGTAATACTGGCCCTTGAGGATTATGAGAGAAGATCTCATCTTTCTCTCCAGCTAGGTGCTTGGCCAGGAGACCCATTTCAGCAAAACAGAACAAAATATACAAGACAGAAGTGTGAATAAGAGAAAACCAAATATGGCCTTTTGCTAAAGAAGGGAAAGGAAACAAATGTTTATTCATCACCAGGGTTACCAGATACTTTGACTTTTCTTCTCTCATTTAACCTTTACAACGACTTCATAAAGTAGGAATTATTATCCCATTTGTATGGATGAGAAAACTGAGGCCCAGAAAGTTCAAGTAATTTGCATAAAGCAATGCATTATAGTACATTAGATCTGTTTTCTTACCCACCTCACAGACCCCTCAAATGGACTTGATATTTGTCAAAACTTTGTAGCAGGCCATATACTATGTGACACCACCCCACCCCACACCTTTTTTTTTTTTTTGGTACCTGGGATTGAACTGAGGGGCACTCAACCACTGAGTCACATCCAACCCTTTCTTGTATTCTTTTAAAGATAGGGTCTCACCGAAGTCCTTGCTAAATTGCTGAGGTTGGCTTTGAACTCATGATCCTCCTGCCTCAGCCTCCCAAGCCACTGAGATTACAGGTGTGCATGCTTGGTTCCCATCCCATTTTTTTAAACCACCACTTATCTCCCCCTACTCTCTTCTGCTGAGGTGATTAAACCACAGGGAGGTTCTGACCTATGGCCTCTTAGTCCATGGGATGGCCAGTCATTTCTAACTTAAGACTCTTTTGACTTGGCGCAAAAAGATAAGCTGGGCCAATAGGATTCCTTCTCTTAGAATCCTCAACCTAAAGCTAAGAGTTCTCCAGCATAGAGCAGAGTAGACACCTAGAAGAGAAGCAGACAACTTGAGTGTGGCTAACTTATGTTAAGGGCAGGTGGAGCCTGAGGAGGAAGAGCCAACACTTCTAGTCATTGAGCACTAAGGAGTCTTTCGTGTGTGTGTGGGGGGGTGGTGGGGATGGGAGGGGAGTGTACTGGGGATTGAACCCAAGGGTATTCTACCACTGAGTTCCATCCTCAGTTTTTTTGTTTTTTTTTTTTAAATAAATCTTAAAACAGGGTTTTGCTAAGTTGTCCAGGCTGGTCAGAGACTTGTGATTCTCCTGCCTCTGCCTCCCCAGAAGCTGATATTAAAGGCATACGACACCACATGTGACCACTGAGGAGTCTTAAATCCTGCTACCTCCTCAGCTTTAGTGCCTTCCCTGAAGTTTTCTGAGAGTCCTCATGTGATTCCTCATGTATTTGATTCTGATCTTCTGTGCTTGAGCTAACTTGAAGGGCCTCCTGTCCCCCAAGCATCACTCAAATGGTTATAGAGTGATGGAGTCAGGATTCAAACCCAAGCCTGTCTGATTGCATAGCCCATGTTCCTTTGATTACTCTGTGCCACAAAAGGTGAGTCCCTGAACAATGTCAAGGGCCCATTACCCTGGGAATGAACACAGCTTTGGAGAGAGTTCCAATATAAAGCAGGATGTATGAGAATCTCTCTCCTCCAGGCTGTGTGCGAGATGGTCCAAAGACTGGCTAATAGTGCTTGGTCTTGTTTTGGGAAGCAGCAAACTATTTTGTGTAGAAGCTCTCCCACTTCAGGTCACAGTTTGATGTGTGACCTCATGTGTGAGGTCACTAATCATTAAGTGATATCACTCTGGGCTATTTCCATAATGGCCCTAACCTTGTGTGGATCAGGGTGGTAAAATAAGGACTCTTTTTTTTTTGGAGGTAATGGGGATTGAACCCAGGGTCTTGTGTATGCCAGGCAAGCACTCTACCAACTGAGCTATATCCCCATCCCCCAGGTTGGTTAAAATATGAATATGAGAATAAAGGGAAAGATACTGAGTCTCAAAGGAGACACCCTTGACCCACTGAAATGCAAAAAGCACCCAGAAACAATTGTAACTCCTGAGCAACGGGCCCTTGCCCCTTGCCCATAACCCACGCCCTTATAAGAGCAATGTGCAATTACAAGGAAAATTGGCACAAATTGTGTAGCTCCACCCTGCCTCTACCTCTAATCTAGCTCCTAGTAACTATCAACACCCTACTGCCTCTTCTTCTGGAGGTAGCCCACATTCTCCCTTGAATTCATATTCCTTGCTTTACCCCAAAGGCGTCTCTCTTGACATTGCCCCCTTTCTCTCTTGACGTGTATCTACTTTCTGTCTATGTCTTTGACTGGTGCATGCTGAAATTCTTCTCCTTCATGTATGCTAAGAACCCTGCTGGTCCTGAGTCAAGTTCCCCTTTTTCTTTGGGAATTCCTGGGATGCTTCTTCAGAGACATGTCTCCAATGACAGTAGGAAACTACAAAGAGCACAAACTTAGGAATCAGGCAAACTGGGTTGAATTCTTCTTCCTGGTTGTCTCTAAGAAGAGCAGAACTGCTTTCTCTATCTGCTCCTCAGTGTTCTCAGCTGTAAAGATAGGGATAACTTCTACCTCACAGTAAGGTTTGAAAGAGTTAATATATACAAGACCCTATATTGAGGGGAGTTAATGGATGCACAGTTTTAGTTAGAGAAGATGAAAAATTCTGGAAATGCCATGAACTGTGGTACATGTCTGTAATCCCAGCAATTTGGGAGGCTGATGCAGTAGGATCAAAAGTTTGAGGCCAGTCTGGGCAACTCAGCAAGACCCTTAGCTACATAGTGATATCCTGTCTCAGAATAAAAAGGACTGGAGATGTAGTTCAGTGGTAAAGACCTTCTGGAGTGCCCCTAGGTTCAATCCCCACTACCAAAAAACAAACAAAAAAGCATGTTCTGGAGATAGATCGTGATGATGGTTATATAACATTGTGAATGTATTTAATGCCACAAAACTATACGCTAAAAATGGCTAAAGTGATAAATGTGTGTGTGTTGTTTTTAACTAATAACATCATCAACTAAAAGACCTTACCTTGGGCCTCCCATGTAGCAGGTTCCTTATAAATGCTGATTTTCTATCTTTATCCCCTGTAGCAGAAGTCAAGGTCAAGTAATTCTGGGTGCCCTAAATATAAGACAACACTCTGGCCGGGCGCGGTGGCGCACGCCTGTAATCCCAGCACTTGGAAGGCTGAGGCAGGCGGATCGAGAGTTCAAAGCCAGCCTTAGCAACTTAGCGAGGCCCTAAAAAACTCAGTGAGACCCTGTCTCTAAATAAAATACAAAATAGGACTGGGGATGTGGCTCAGTGGTGGAGTGCCCCTGGGGTCAATCCCCAGTACCAGAAAAAAAAAAAAAAAAAAAAAAAAGGACAACACTCTGATCTCTCCTCCAAGACCCTAAGGCATAGGGTCTCCCATAACTCCCTGCCCCAGAAAACTGAAGACTCATCCAAAGGAATAATGTCCCCAGATCTGGGAGATAAAGCACTTTCCAGGCAAGAGACCAGGACTTGGGGCTGTTTGGACGCAGGAGAGCTGAGCCCAAGTCTTGACCAGGCCGAGACCCAAGATGCCAGGCCATGGGGTAGTGTCTACAGGCTTTGCTACTGAGGCTCCCTCCCCTGGAGACAAGCACACTAGGCAGGCTCCTTACTGGGGAAGAGTGGATGACTGAGTTGTATCTCTGCTGGAAATTCCAGAGCTTGTCTGGGAGGACTCCTTACTCTCCAGTCATCAGTTTTCTGATTGCACCACTAGCCATGCTTATATATGGTGTGGAGCTGGCCTCTTTCCCCCATCTCTTCCTCACAGAATGTGTCCCCATCCACTGCTGCCAGTGCCTGTGTTAATATGATAATGCCATGATAATGTTCAGAGATGTCTTCAGCTAACTGATTAGGCCCTCTGGAGTGGCATCAGTGGCCCAGGCTTAATTCTCTCTGGCAAGGAGGCAGTACTCCAGTGGCCCAGGGCTGGAGTACAAGGTGCTGGCTGGGAAATTGCATTTGGGAAAGCACTGAGGGGGAAAATTGGAAGCGTCAGAATTTCCCAGGTTGCTATTCCAGAGGGAGCAAACATCGTAAGTAGCAGCACTAATTATGATCCAGGAGAGTCAGGCCTGGCTGCTTAGCCTGCCAAGGCAGTCCTTGAGAGTGGCTTGGGAACTAGTAGGGCAGAAGAAGATCTACAGGGAGGCCAGGGCTCTATAGCAGGGAGATTTGGGACAGGAGAAACTGCAGGGTCATTCAGATATATGGGAAAGGGGAGCTGGATAGGTTTAGTTGCTGGGTGTCAAGTTCTTTAGAAAGTTTGGACCTGTCATAAGAAGGGTAGAAATTAGATTGTTTTAATTATTTCTAGCCACCAGGATTTCAAAGCTGTCTCTATCTTTTTCTCTTTTCTCTCTTCCCATTCTTTCTTGTACTCAATGCTACATGAAAAGTTTGTCAATGTCACCAGGGATATCCATTTTGCTAATCTCAGTTTTCATCTTACTTATCCTAGCAGCAGGATTTGACATGTATGGCCACTTATTCCTTCTTAAAATACTTTCTTCATTTGACCTCCATGATACTCCTTTCTCCCTTCTCCCTCGTTCATAGTCTTCTTGGCTAGTTCCTTGTCTACATCTCTTGGATGCTCCAGGACTGTTCTCAGACTGTTCTTTTTTATCCATTCTTATTCCCTAAATATCCCAACTATCTCAAGAATTTAAAGCCAGCTATGGGGAATGGGATTGTAGCTCAATGGTAGAGAATGTCATACTATGCACAAGACTCTGGGTTCAATCCCCAGCACAAAAAATGAATTAATTAATTAAAATGAAAATGAAAAAATAAAGGCATCTCTGTTCTTAAATCTCAGCTGCTACTTGCTATTGCTATGTGAATGTCTCTCATAGTACTCTTAAATTCAATGTTCCCTAATCTTCCCCAATGCAATAAATGCCACTCTATTCTACTAGGCCCCAAACCTTGGAGTCATTCCTGATTCTTTTTTTTCACATCCCCTTATCCAAGTACTCAGAAAATGTTGCCAATTCTACCCTTTATAGAATGTGGCGTCTTATCTCCAGTTACACCACTACCTCTCTCATCAGAGCTATCCACCAACAATGCTTGCTTGAGTATTTGAGTAGCCTCTGGGTTAGTTAAAATACACATTAGGTTGTGCTACCAGAGACCCCCCAAACACAGTGTTGTACACAAGATGAAAGATCACTTTTTCCTCATGTATGAGCCTGTGTAGAAGCAGTCTTGGGTTAATGTAATCACTCCACAATGTCACAGACCCTGGTTCCCTGTGGCTTAATGCTCATCTTCAATATGTAACTTCCATATTCTGGCCCAAGATGACTGCTTTCACTGCCACCACCATGCTGTGAGGTACCACCCTGAAGAAAGGAAAGAAGGAAGATGTTGAGGGAAGGGTTTGCGTTTTTTTTTGCGGGGGGCGGGCGGGACTGGGCCTGGAACCCAGGGGCACTCTATCACTGAGCTATATCCCCCAGCCCTTTTAATTTTTAATTTAATTTAATTTAATTTTGTTTTATTTTTTGGTACTGGGGATTGAACCCAGGGGCACTACACCACTGAGCCACCTCCCAGCCCTATTTTATATTTTTATTTAGAGACAGGGCCTCACTGAGTTGCTTAGGGCCTCACTGAGTTGCTGAGGCTGGCTTTGAACTCGCAATCCTCCTGCCTCAGCCTCCCAAGTGCTGGGATTACAGGTGTGCGCCACCGAGCCCGGCTAAAAATAAAATACATTTTAAAACAGTGAATTTGGGGAGAAAACCCTGGCTCTCCTATTGTCCCCTAAGTGGTTTTCCTGCTTCTGCACTGCCCTCTATGAGTTATTCTCAATATAGAAGTCAGAGTGGTTTTGTCAAACCAGAATGTCACTCCCCTGTGCACAACCTTCTGCTCAGAGAGAAATCTAAAATTACAATATCTACAAGGCCCTGCATAATTTCAGCACCAGTTTCTGTTTGATCTTATCTCCTATTCCTCTTCCACTTGCTCACTCTACGCTAGACTGGCTGGACTTCTTGCAAAATGCCCCACTTCAGGACTTTTGCAGTTGCTATTCCCTCTCCCTGAAACACTGTTCCCCCAGATAGCTGCAAGTCTAATTCTCTCACTTCCTTCAGGTATCTGCTCCAAAGCCATCTCCTCAGAGGGCTTTTCTGGACCCCTAGTCCAACCATCCCTGGCTCCCTTACTGTACCTTGTTTTTCTCCACGGCAGCTAATACCACATGAAATATTATGTTTACTTTGAAATGAAATAGAATCAAAGTAACGCCATTTTGTTCTGACCAGACTCCACTTTATGCTTGATTGTAATGTTTTCTGTTCAGCCTCCTCACAACTCTGTCTATGTTGACAGTACAGTAGGACCTTCCAACATCCCTGACTGTGGCTCTGATAATGATGACAAAGTGACTCTGAAATGCATAATCAAAACAATTATTTCATGTAATCAAAATATCTGTCTCAACAGGGTCTTTCTGACTTTCATGTGCCTCAGTTGTTCTTGTGGTTTTTGCCTTTATAAACTCTGTACTTCCAAAATTCAGGTGCTTGGAATTTTTTGAGGTATTAGGCTGCTCCCAGCTGCTTACCTGGCATGCTCATTAAAGGATCTTTTTTCCCCTTTTGATTTGGCTCATTGTACGTAGTGGTTTGTAGTTCTTGTGCACTCCATAACAACTTACATTATATTTATTATTATTTTGGTATTGGGAATTGAACTCTGGGGTGCTTTACCACTGAACCACCTCCCTAGCACTTTTTTAAAAATGTTTTGAGACAGGGCCTCACAAAGTTGCTAAAGTTATCCTCTAACTTGCCATCCTCCTGACAGCTTCCTGAGTCACTGGGATTATAGGCATGTGCCACACCCAGCATGTTTACTTACTTCAGATTTGTTTCTCCCTACAGGAATGCATAATCATGGGTCCACATGTAGCGAGTATCTATACATGCTTGTTGAATGAATGAATGAAGATGGCAGTACATGGTGCAAAGGCAAAAGAACTGGGATTCTTTAATCATTTCAGGAGGACCCATTTCTTGATTTCTGTTGTGGTTCCAGTTTGGAAACAGACTGCTTAGTGTCTTGCTTCTGGGAGTTCCCTTTCATTCATTTTTTCAAAGATTCATTAGGCATCTACTATGCTAGTATGATAGATACAGAAGAAAAATTAACTATAGGGCAATAATGACTGTCAGGAAACATATGAATTGGTTAGGAGCCTAGATTTTATTTATGTTTTTTTTTTTTTCTTTTCACATATGACCAGATGTGATATAAAAATATCAGGGAAAGAACAGAGAGTGGTGGCCTACACTTATAATCTCAGCTATTTGGGATACTGAGGCACGAGGGTGGCAAATCTGAAGCCAGCCTGGGAAAGACTTTGTCTCAAAATAAAATCTGAAAAACAGGTGGAGATGTAGCTCAGTGGTAGAGCATCCCTGAGTTCAATCCCCATACCACCCACCTACCCACCCACCCACATACAGACACAAAAGATCAGGGAAAGTGGCTACTCTTTATGGTAGCACCATGAACTGGTGTGGTCTGGGTGTGAGGGAGAGGATAGGATATGAAGAGAAACTGCCCTGTTAAAAGTTATAGTTCTGGGGGGTGTAGGTCAGTGGTAGAGTGCTTGCCTAACATGTGAGGGCCCTTGGTTTCATCCCCAGCACTGCAGAAAAACAAAAGAAGGGATTTTAAAGGTTATAGTTCTAGATAATAGTGGACTTCTTTCTCTTATCCCTCTAGAGCAGGACCTCACTCACTGCTGGACTGCTTAAGAAATAGTTTGAACCAGTTCTAATTCAATGGATGAGAGGGAAAGATTAGGAAGGGTAGCATGGCCGGAGGGCCAGGAGAAATGAAGGATTAAGATAAAGGGGAGAGCAAGGAGTGTCAGGGGACCCAGCTGGAGGGAAAGGTAGTTGAGAAAAGCTGGGACTGAGCAGAAGATAAATTTCCTGAAAGATTGTTCCATTATCCTTCCTGCTCTGGGCAAAATGCAAAAGGTCACCGTGGTTGTTCTCCCCAGACTTTTCCTCACTGGGCCACTTAGACACTGTTCTGACATTTACAGCTAGAGAAGATCAAAGGCCTTCTCTGAGGCCTGGTTCTCCAATTCCACATGGGGGAAGTTCCACACACACACCTGCCCCCATTTTGGATGAGGTTGCTTGTTGCATCCCCTCTTAATTTTTCCTTCTCCTAATATTACACTTTCATTTGGAAGGTAGAGCCAAAGTTCTCAAACTTTAAAGTGCATGTGAACTACTTGGAGAACTTGTCAAAACAAGCCTGCCTGTTGCCACCCCCAGTTTCTGATTCAATATGTCTAGGGCGGGACCTTGGAGTTTACTTTCCTGGCAAGTTCCCAACTGATGCTGATGCTGTTTGCCTCATTGGGATAATCACTGGCCTAGGGCAAATAATTTGGGTCCCATCCCTGATCTTTGGTCCTTTCTCTTCACTCCCCGGCCAAGGAGTAGTAGGCTTGAGTTATCAAATCATTTAAATTACATGTTGAAGACTTCCTGCCATCATAGTTGTTGATGAAGGCAATCCCTGGACTCTCCCTTCCTGTAAATCTCTTCCATTCCCATATGTCTGGATGAGTAAAGATTTGTCCCTTCCATGGTCAGGGAATCCCTAGACCTAAAAAGTTTAGAAACCATTGCAGTTGGAGGAGGAGAGAACAATAGATGAAGAGTAAGCAGAGGGAACTCCTTGCGCTCCTACACTTCTATTTCTTTGAGACTAAAATATTTGTGTCTTCCTAGGTTCTGCTGTAACTGATGTTTGGGAAACCATTTGTGCTTAATGTCCCCAAACCATTAGCAGCCCCGCATGGGGCTCTGCTAATCAGGCTCCTTAATAGCAGCCCTGTGAAGAGTGAGGTTGTGAATGTTGTATCAGCGTCCCAGCCTCAGCTGGAGAGGAAGTGTCTAGACAAAGATCAGGGTCCAGGTAGGTTCAAGAGGTGGCCTGAGAATTAATAATGCCTGTTTAGGAGACCCAGGTAATGATAACTTGTCCTCTACTGCATTTCGGTAGCGGTGCCAAACTAGGCTCTCTGGTCTCTTTGACTGAACAAAACACCACCACCACCACCACCTCCACCACCACCACCACCACAACAACACACACACACACACACACACACACACACACACACACAAAGTTTTTTTTCTCTCTCTCTCTTTACCTGATAGAACATTGGCCTCCTTTGAAGCATATTCCTATTCCAGTGGTCCTCATTTAAGCATTTATCAAGCACCTCTATGTTCAAAAGCCTCTCCGTGTCACTGGCTTCCCCCTTCAAAACCCAAAAGCCCATACATTAGTCTGTCAGCAAATAGGTGGGGAGGGCCTTGGGCCTGGAATCTAGAGGATGCTTATAGATCCTTTATCTCTAAGATTTTGTGATTCTGTGTTGGCTGCTACTTGTACAGACACTCTTGAAGACTTTGGGTTCTGTCCCTCTACAGGGTATAGAAATGTACCCAGAGGGAGTATTCCTACTGTCCTTACGTAAGAGTGATCAGAGACAAGGTCAATACTGAGGTATTTGTCTCTGGCTTCTTTTGACATTTCATCATGTATTTAGTCCCTGTTATGGACTAAATGTTTGTGTTCCCTCAAAATTCAAGTGTTGAAGGGCTGGGGATAGAGCTCTGTTGGTAGAGCGCTTGCTTTGCAAGCACAAGGTCCCGGGTTCAATCCCCGGCATCACAAAAGCAAACAAACAAACAAAAAAATTCAAGTGTTGAAACTCTACCCACAATGTGATATTAGGAAGTGGGGCCTGTCAAAAGACAAAATGACAACAAATTTACAGATCTTAATTGGTTTTTATTTGAAATTCTAGAATTGGGCAATAATTCATTCCATAAAATAGAATGTTCTGATGAGCTGAGCAGAGGAGGTTGGTTTTGTAGACAGAGAAAGCTGAAGAAAGCAGAAACAGAACGAAAAGTAGATTGGTTGTTTCAAAGTAACTTTCTTTGCAAATGTTAAAGCAGAGGACATTTCCATATCATGTCAATCAGAACTGGCTTGTTTGGGGAATTGGTTACTATCTTTCACTCCTAATTTCTTAGAAGGTCAGATAATAACTTAGTTTTGATGTGGTGATAACAGTTTAGTTTTGGCATGGTGACTTGGAACTTCGGCATGCGGGACTCCATTTTGGTTTGGCTGGTTGGTCCCAGGGCAAGAGATCAGTCCAAACCAGTCATCAGCTATAAATTTTATTTAACAGACCTTTGGGAGTTAATTAGGATTAGGTGAACTCATAAGTATAGAACACTTGTGAATGGGATTATCAGTCCCTTGTATGAATCATGAGAGCTTACTTCTTCTCTATGCTCAGCCATAAGAGAATACAATGGAAGGTTGGTCATCTGCAGCCCAGATAAGGGATCTCACCAAAACTTGCCCATGCTGCTGGCATTCTGATCTTGGACTTCCAGCCTTCAGAAATGTGAGAAATAGATTTATGCATTCAGTTTTTCCTCCCTTCTTTCTTTTCTTTTCTTTTCTTTCTTTTTTTTTTTTTTTTTTTTTTTTTCCTGGCACTAGGTATAACCCAGGGGGCACTTTACCACTGAGCTACATCCCAGTCCTTTTTATTTTGAGACAGGGTCTCACTAAGTTGCTGAGGTTGGCCTCAAATTTGCAATCCTCCTGCCTCAGTTTCCCAAGTCACTGCGATTACAGGTGTGCACCACTGCACTTGGCTTCCCCTTCCCCTTCCTGTCTTCTCTCTCTTTCCCCAAGCACCAGGAAATGAACCCAGGGGGTGTTCTACCGCTGAGCTACATCCCCAGCCCTCTAACCATTAAAAAATTTTATTTTGAGACAGGGTGTCACTAAATTGCCAAGGCTGTCCTCCAACTTGTGATCCTCTTGCCTCTGCCTCTCAAGTAGCTGGGATTAGAAGCATGTGCCACTGTACCTGGCTGAGCAATAGATTTCTGATTTTTATAAGCTACCCAGTTTGTTGTTATAACAGTCTGACTCACTGAGATGGTTCCACTAGACAAATCCAACCACCAGGAAATATATAAGATGCTGGAAGGGAAAGATACTCTGCCCTCACCCCAACTCAGTGAAACACTTGAGAAAGGAAGTGAGTTTCTTTTACTTACAGACTTGGAGGACAGAAGAAAGGTTCCTACTCTCACCTTCCCCACATATCTAGGAACGTCAGGGCCTGGAAAAGCCCCACAGCCATCAGAATCACTGGGTAATACTGACTTTTCTCTTTCCAGGCAGGGAGAGTTCGTTTGGACATCTGAATTCCAGGCTACCCACAAGCCAGCTGGTTGGCCAAGAGCTCGGGTCCCTCCTCTTTTTTGCTGTTCTCATTCTGGCTCCTCAACCTCAGGTCTGAGCCATGGCGAGCCCTCTCCAATCTGCTAAAATAGAACATCACAAACTGCTCCTTTTGTGGTCTGACCACCAGCAACTCAACCTGCTGCTGCTTGAAGAAGACTGTGATGCCTATAATCAGTCCACAGCATCCCTCCACATGCCAGTCCCTTTATGGGAGGAGGGTGCCCATTTGGAAAGAATCACATCTGAAGCAGGCAATTTGGAGAAAGATGGGGAGAAAGGAGCAAGTGAGATGGGTTTAGATGGCCAATTAGGCAAAGCCAGACCACATTATGCCTTACGCTTTTTCCCTCTCCCAGCCTTTCCACATGGCCAGTTCAAGTCCATCTGCCCAGTTTCCTGCTCCCAGGCCCTGCAGAAATGCCAGCTCCTCCTCCTTCTTCTGTCCCTTCTGCCTTCCAGGCCCCACCTCGCCCATCCCCAAGATACATAAACCTCCCATCTGGAGGCTGACTTGGTGGCAGGCAGTAGGGGCAGGACAAGGGATAGAATTTTAAATTTGAGCTGGTGAACCTGTATCCTAGAGTCAAGTGTAGGTGGACACACAGAGCAACTGGAATGTCACCTGCTTCCTGGCTCCCTCCCCACTAGTATGTGATCACCCAGAAAGCAGACTTTGGGAGTGGAATAACTGTGCTTAACTCTGATCTGTCCCTTTCTAGTTAGTACCCTTAGGCTAGTCAGCCCCTTTGAGTCTCCATTCCCTCATCTGTAAAGTGAGAGCAGTAATTAGGGTAATTTAAAAAGGAATGAGTAAACCTGAACTGCATACAGATTACAGTTACCTTTCTCTTGCCTGCTGCTGGGTCCTCCTGGGTGCTGGTCTCATAGGAGATGCTCTCTTGGCTGCCAGAGGGGTCAGGATACTCCTAGGAGGCAGCCCCACCCTGCCTAGGAGAAGCCAGGGCTCCCAAACCAGGAAGGATGGATGAACCCATAACTCTGCTTTTTTTTTTCTTTCCTCTGACTAGGTCAGAGGAAGCATTGGGGGATGGAAGGTGGAGTAAGGCCTGTTACCATGGCTTTGCCCAGAAGTTCCCACTGTACTGTGTGTTTTCTTGCCTGGCACTGGCCAGGTTTGAAGGAGGAATCCCTGCAGGAGATTGATGTCACAGACTTGCCTTCCCCTCCCCAGCCTCATCCTTCGTGATTTACAGGAATTATTTGAACATAGGAGTTAATGAAAGTAGGCTGCCAGTGTGTGGGCGAATTCATCACTGTCTCCCTGTATTCCAAGAGTGGATCTGTCTTTCAGGGTGAGATATCCTGGAGTGACTTCCTGAGGTCTGAAAAATACCTTGGGAGAGCAGGGCTGGGGACAGCCTGGGTAAGGATTTTAAAAGCTTGTGTGACTGCAAAGTGGCTCTAGGGATTGACTGGGAGGACTTTCCTTTCTGTTTCTTTAATTATGGGGGAAGGGAGGCAGAGGGTATCAGCCTCTATGGGGATGCTGATACTCAAGGCCTCCCTCCTCCTCTACCACCAAACTGTCTTCTGCCCTGGGAAAAAAGTATGTCCCTGCAGCCCACTGCTCAGGGTGGGGAGAGCTCTTTTGCAGCAGTCAGTGCAATGACGAAAGAGGTGAAAGTAAGGTGGGAGGCTGTTTGATGTGATGGGGTAGTGATCTGGAGGAAAGAAGGCTAGCTCTCTTGGACTTCAGTCCCCCATTCTATCAGTTTTGCATGTGCTGAAGGTGGCACTCAGGGAAGGAACTGTTTTGAAAACACAAAGACCTAGTATTAGAAGGCTTGGTGGCAGGATTAGGGGAGGTGTGAAAAGAAGACTAATTTTACATGTGGGGGTGGGACTTGTTGAGGCAAGAGAGGATAGCTGCCCCTTTCAATCCCACACATGCCAGGTCTTCCCCACAGTCTAAGTTTGTGGTGTATGTGGTATGTGTATGTGTGTGTGTGTGTGTGTGTGTGTCCATACAACTATAAAATGCTAAGGGAGAGAATGACCAGCAACAATGCTGAAGCCTGTTCCCCTCCTCTCCAGTCAGTCAGAGGGTTTCTCTCAGATTTTTACTTAGGTCTTATCTCTTGAAATCCCTCCCTCCCCCTCTGTTTTTGCCAGTACTGGAGATTGAACCCAGGGACATTCTACGACTGAGCTACATCCTCAGACGTTTTTATTTTTATTTTGAGATAGAGTGTTGCTAAGTTGCTGAGACTGGCCACAAACTTGTGGCCCTCCTGCCTCAGTCTCCTGAGTTGCTGGGATTATAGATGTGCGCCACCATGTCTGGCTCCAAACCTCATTCTTGCTTCTTCTTTCTCCTCTCTTAGTTTCTCAGCATCCTCTCTTTTTTCCCCTTCCTCCCTCCGTCTCTCTTTCTCTGATCTTGGAAATGGAGCATGTTAGAGAGAAGACCCTCCCCTCTAGCTGCCATTATTTAAGATGCAGCAAGATAAATTGAAAGTCAATTGATACTGGGCATGGTGGCACATGCCTGTAAGACAGAAGGATCACAAGTTCAAGGTCAGCCTCAGCAACTTAGCAAGGCCTTAAGCAACTTAGTGTGAGCCTGCTTTAAAACAAAAATTAAAAAGGACTGGGGGAGGGCTGGGGATATAGCTCAGTTGGTAGAGTGCTTGCCTCGCAAGCACAAGGCCCTGGTTTCAACCCCCAGCACCGCACTGCAATTAAAAAAAAAAAAAGAAAGAAAAGGGGGCCTGGGGGATGTAGCTCCGCGGTAAAGCACTCCTGGGTAAAATCCCCAATACACCCCTTTAAAAAAATATCAGATTGATGACAGAACAAGGATTGGGGGAGAGTAGAAGGTCCTGAAGAGAAGGTAGACAACCCCAGGTGTGGAATGTGGAATCTCATAAACTCAAGGAATGTAACAACTAAAGACCTAGGAATCTGCAGTCAGTCTCTCCTGGGTTACAGACAAGGAATAGCTATTATTACCTACTGTGGACATGTCTCATTGGCCCCTGAGGGAGTTGCTAGGGAGAAGCAGGGTCTTCTCTCCTGTGCTCCCCAAGACTGACAGATGCCCCACCACATAGTCATGGCTCTGAGATCACTGTCTCAGCTTCTCCTTTTTTAGGCCTAGAAAAAGAGGCTGGTTTTGCCAAATAGACTATGATATTTCTTCTGAAGTTGGAGACATCTGCTAGTTGAACAGCACTCCTCAGAGATCTGGGGCCTGTGCCCAGAGACCAGGCTACAGGGCCTGGGGTGTGACAATTTAGGCATCCTCCTCTCATGTCCACTGTACTCTACATATTTCTCTTCCTTGTCCCTGTCTGCCCTGGGGAAGTCTAGCTCAGATTCAGAATCTGGCAGTATATAGAGAGGCAGCCCCAAAGCCAGGTCCTTCCTGGTGGGGCCTCATGGAGAAGTAGGGTTTGGGCACTACAACTAAAATCTAACAGTCCTTCCTTCCCCACCCTCAACTGGCTTCAGCTAAACCAGTCAGCAGGGGGCGCTCCTTAGTCACCCCAGGAGAGGATTTGGGGCTGTTTTTACCTTGAAGCAGAGAAAGTGAGAAATTTTTTCTGTACATATATCGATGTGAAAGTAAGAAGGACAAACCACACAAGAACTGGATTCAAGCTGGGTGTGGTGGTGCATCTGAACTCAAGCGACTGGGGAGACTGAGGCAGGAGGATTTCAAGATCAAGATCAACCTCTGGAGCCGGGCGTGGTGGCACATGCCTGTAATCCAAGCGACTTGGGAGGCTGAGTCAGGAGGATCACGAGTTCAAAGCCAGTCTCAGCAATTTAGCGAGGCCCTAAGCAACTCAGTGAGACCCTGTCTCTAAATAAAATACAAAATAGGGCTGGGGATGTGGCTCAGTGGCCGAGTGTCCCTGAGTTCAATCCCTGGTTCCAAAAAAAAAAAAAAAAAAAAAGATCAACCTCCGCAAATTGGCAAGACCCTGTCTTGAAATAAAAATTAAAAGGGCTAGGGATGTAACTTAGTAATAGAGCTCCCCTGGGCTCCCAGTCTGGGCAGGTTCAGTGGGGTTGGGGACCGGGGTGGCATGCAGAGGTGGGGGTGGGGGAAGGGGATGGATTGCAAACTTCTGGCAGGCAGAGGCAGATACTTGAGAGAAAACTGGCTTTTCTAACTTGTCTGGCGACTCCTTAGGCTGGAACCTAACATCTACCTCTGGGAGATCAGCTTTGGGGCAAGTTTCCATGTGTGAGCCATGGCCAAGCCTGGCTCTGTCCTACGTTGTTGATAGTGTAACTCCTGACCCTTTGCCGGTTCCCAGCAGCTGATCCTATCTCAGTTTTCTTCAGAATTTCATATTAATCTGTGTGGTGATTACCCATGTCCTGCCCACTAGGTTCTCCATCTGAACCACTACATTTTTGGTGGGTAGGGGATGGATTTTTCTCTCCCAGACTCAACACAGGCCTCTGTAACCTCATCTGGACTTATCTGAGAGTCAGGTGGTGATGGCTGAGGCAGGGAGTGCTAAACAGGTCCAAAAGTGTGGCACTTTTCTGAGCTGGAGCTCACACAGCGAGGGCTTTTCCCTCCCCTCTCCTCCCCTTTCCTCCCATCCCCTTCCTTTTCTTTTCTTTAGTACTGGGGAATTGGAGATTGAAGCCAGGGGTGTTCTACCACTGAGCAACACCCCCAGCCCTTTTTATTTTTATTTTGAGACAGGGTCTCTCTAAGTTGTCTAGGCTGACCTCAAACCAGTGATTCTTCTGCCTCAGTCCCTCAAGTAACTGGAATTACAGATGTGTGCTACCACTCCTCATCAGCTGGGGCTTTCTGGGCAGCAACTTTCAGTGAAGGAAAACCCAGAAGGGCAACGCTTCCCAAGGCCCTCTCCTGCTTTCTTTCCAGTTGTCTTCCTCAGCTTCCTCACCACCTACCCCATCACCCCTCAAAGTCACTTGACCCTCAGAATACCTTTTCTCCAGTAAAAGGGTCTGTGTGTGCATTTATTTATGAGCGTATAAAGAATAAGAAGCTTCTGTCAGGTTACATAGCAACAGAAGAAAAGTCTGACCTTCTGGCTTTTAGTACCTCCAGATTCTCCTTCTATGGTGACTGGTGTGGAGAAGGAACCTCTGGGCCAGAGAAAAAGGCTTTGTTGCTCACAGACTTGAGTGCACAGGACTGAGCCTATGAATTTGTTCTAGGGAAGTCATCCTCGAATCTGGCCTCTTCAATCCAACCCAGTCACCAATCACCCATTCTCCCTAGAGTCTGGCTTTGCAGGAACTCCCAGGCCTTCAGGAATTTACCTCACCCCACAGGGTGACAGGGTTGAATGGGGTTGGAGGTGGAGTTGCCGACCCTCCCCCAAAGCCCTAGGGTCCCAATAACACTGAGGCATTAATTCTCAAGCTCTCTCAGGCAGTAGGGAGGAAGAATGAGTCCTCATTTGGAGGCAAATCTGAAGAGAAACAAATTCCATAGGCCTATAGGCCTGTAGCATTTCCCCCAGTGTCTCTCAGCTCTTTCAACCAGAACATTTTCCCTGAGATTTCATCCAAGTTCTTCCAGCTGAAGTTTTAGTCCACACTCTAGTGTAGGGCACACACAGCAAATCCTGGGACACCTACCTGTGCAATTGGACTAGTGAGATAAAGAGCTGTGGAAAGGGCCAAAGATGAGGGAGACAGCATTAGTTCCAAAGCCCAAAATTGGTCTCAAAAGTCTAAAGTGTGACTGGAACTAAAGGAGGGTTGCTGTTTGCAGGGAGAAAGTGAGGATTTGGGAGCAGTCTGTCTTGATCAGCCATGTCTGATATGGGGCCTCAACTGAGCCAACAAAAGACAAGGACCTTATGCATCCTTAAGAGGTGCTAGACCTTATCCATTCCCTTGTGTTCCCTCCCCTAGCCTTACCTTCTGTACAGTGACAAAACCTTTTTCCATTCTAAATAGCCACTTACCCCTTTTCTTGAGGCTGCTTTGCATTAGCTGAACCTCAACCTGCTTACGAACTTCTGGCTCCTGAAAAGGAAGTGAGGGAAGGCAGAGAAGCTCATTCCTGGTCTGGAAGTGAAGTGAAGTTCACTGACACTGCACTGACTCCCACTTAAACTTCAGAAATCTCATTCTCATTCTCTCTTTCTCTCTCTCTCTCTCTCTCTCTCTGATGGAAATTAAATGCATGCTATGTACATGCATACGTTCCCAGCCCCAGAAGTCACTTAGGAAGCTGAGAGTTTGGGTCAAATTTGTGATGACTCCCCAGTATACAATCTTAAGACCTGAGACTAGGGGCAGAGAGGAATGAAATACAGAGATGGCTTCTATTCACTGAGCATTTTTTGATGGCTAAGCATTGGTTTAAGCATTTTACAAACTTTCTCTTATGTCATCTGTAAACCACTATTGAATTAGATCTAATGGTGATTTCTTTTTGTAAATTTTCTTTGTACTAAGATTTGAACCACCCGGGGGGTTGTAGCTTAGCTGAGCTACATCCTCAGCTCTTCTGATTTTTGATCTTGAGACAGGGTCTTACTCAGTTGCACAGGCTGACCTTGAACTTGAACTTCTCCTGCAACCTCCTAAACATCTGGGCCTAGAGGCCTGTGCCACTGTGCCCACCTTGTGATTCCTATTTTATAGAGAATAAGTGGCAATACACCCTTAGTTATAATAAAAATTTTAAAAAAATATTGAAACCCTGTGCAAACACGTTTTATATGTGTGGTATTATTAAATTCTGGGAATTTGCCACGTTATCCCCATTTTCAGCTAAGAAAACTGATACAGAGAATTTCCCCAAGGTCACGGAGTTTTAGAAAATGACCACGCCAAGAGCCAATCCCACTTCTGTCTGATTTCACCAGAGCCAGTGTTCATGATCCCTTAGCATTACAGCCTCTGAGGGGGCCATCGTGGAGAGCAGGTAGCTATGGGAGAAATTCCCGATGCCCTTTAAAAGCAGGAGTACCCTTAGCTGACAGGCTGAGCCAGAAGCTGAATGTCTGCCATGCTAGGAGGCTGTAGGGGAGCCTTTCCCTGCACCAACCCCACCTCCACCTGACAGGGAAGGAAGCTTTGTTGCTGTCTTCACACCCACATGGGACTGGGAATGTGAAATAAGCTTACGGTTTGCAGGAAAATAGAGCTTCAGCTGAAGAGGGAGGGGTTGCTACTTGGTCTGGCCGGAAACCCCTGCCTCCCTCCCTATTTATCCTCAATTGTGTATCCCCACTCTCTCGGCATTCTGTCTGGGGCTCCTGTCAGTCTCTGCTCTCTTCAATATCACTATGAATCTTTCAGGGTTGTGGTTGCCTTGGTAACTTGATGGGAAGCTCTTGAGGTATTCTGGCAACAGAGAGAGCTGTTGGGGGTGGGACCAGATTCTGTTGGGCTGCTGGTCACAAAAGGGAAGGAACCACTCCAGTGCTCACTGCTCCTATAAGCCAGCCAGTCCTTCCCTGGATCTGATCTCAGCATCTTCTGTTGCATCTGCTGTAGCTTTTGTTGTTATTGGTGGTGGTGGGATGGGGGTGTCTCTGTGGCTAGGCTTTGGAGGAGGGAGCTGTCAGGTATTGCTCTGTCCTTGGCATTGGCTCCCACTGTCTCCAGAGCTGCTGGATTCCTGCTTGCTCCTGTGCCCTGGCCCTGCAGTCTTAATTGGTTTTATGAAGTTCAATGCCTGTTTTTTATGAGACAGATAATTACAGTGAGGGGAGGTCAGGCCCTCCTCTGCTGGACTTGGCCTGGTCTCCAGAATTGCTGACTCTCCCATCAGCACCAAACAGATGGGATCAGGTTGGGCAGGGTCAGTCAGAACTGTGGGACACTCTCCATGGTAGGAGGGCTGAGTCTCCAACTTCCAGTTTTTCTGATGGGATCAGGGAGGAAAATGTATATCCTCTGCCTCTTGAAGGAGCCCTCACCTGTGAGGAGAGCCCCTGCAGATTCTGCCCCTCTGGGAGAGAAGGTGGCAGGGTTGGGAGGTGGGGCTCTCTTTCTAGGGTCTGGGGCATCTCTCTCAGGTCTCCTGGGGGGATCCTACTTGTGGCTTTGACTGTATCATAGGGAGACATCCTTAATCTTTGACATGGCTGGCACCCTGTGGAGCTGTTTCTTCCTCCCTCTCTCCTTTTAGCCTACCTCCTTTCCTTTCTCAAACAGTCTCAATCAAAATACTGCTTATTTTCTCCCTATGTCAGACTCCATAACCAGTCTGCGTGTGTCTCTTGGTCTTTCTTCTCAGTCCTAGTCCTAAAGGGATCTTTCTTTCCCTCCTTCCTCCCCAGGTGGGAACTGACTTACTGCCTGCCTGCTGGAGTGCAGTTCCTCTCACTGCATCACCACTGGCAGAGGCAGAGCCTGAGGATAGTGGGAATAGACTTGGGGGATGAGGAATACAAAGACATTCAGCTAACGCTGGGATAGCTTCCTTTCCACTCTCATGGGTGGGAAGAGCATAGGGTATAGAGGATTCCATGCTTCTCTGCAGACTGGGAGCTACTGTCCAGGATTGCGACTTTCAGGCAAAATGAGAGGTAGATTGGTCCCAGTCCCTAGACTAGGCTGAACAACTGGGTGCCCTGATCCCTCTAGTCCTCTGGGAAGAAACCTTGACATCTGCTCTGATTCTAGTTACTTTCTGTCCTCATCTTCTCCAAAGGAAGCAAAGGTAGATGACCCATTCATGGCAGACACAAAACTGTATTTTCAAACTGAGCCTGGTTGTTAGGTATGGCTGGCTATGGGATAGAATGATCCTTACCTACTCTGCATATTATCAAACTCCTCCCTTTCCCTGCTTTCTGACTCAGTGGCCAACTCTCCAGGAGTTGCTTGTTAAGAGCAAGTCCAGTCTTGCAGGAAAAAAGGGAGAAGTGAGATGAGCTGCCCAGGTCAGAAACCTGTAGTCCCTCACTATACCAGCCAGACCCTTCTCCTCCCCTCCTCCTCCTCCATTTAATTAGTTAATGTCTGTAAAGGGCCGGGTGGTAGAAAAGCCCTATATAAATGTTGAACACAATTTCATTTCCAAGACTAGCCAAGAATATATTTGCAGACTTGAGCAAAAGGTCACTAAGCCTGCTTGGGACAAAGAGAAGATTCCCTGCAGGGCCCAGAGGGAGGATGCTCCTGGGATCTTGAGATAAGGGAAAAAGGGGCCATGTGAGAGCCACAGTGGGGACTAGGGTACCTGCCTCCTTAATCTTCAAGCTGAGCATTTTGACATCATGCCTACTTCACCCTGTTCCTTCCTCCCCAACTCCCAAGGTTCTAGAAGCTGAACCCTTTCTTCAGGGACTACCCTCAGAGACCTTCCATCAGGGATTATGCTAATATTCACAACAGCTAATATTTATTGAACTCTTACTGTGTGCCAGGCTGTGCTAAGGAACCAGAGCTCTCTAGTTCTGAGGGAGGTTGCTGCCTTGCGTGGGACGTAGGAGCTTTTTCTCTGCACAAAAATCTCTCTGAACTCCTGGGGAGGAGTCAATCACTAAGCTTCTTTGACCAATGATGGGAGTTTCTGCTTTGTGATCTCCAAGCCTTTCTAGTGACAATGTTTCCTGAGCTTTTGAAATCTCTCCTTTCCCTAGTGATCCCCCTAAATCCAGTGTGAAAGAACCTTGAGGCCTAGCTGGTGGTGGAATGCTTGCCAAGGCTGCAAGAGGCCCTGGGTTCTATTTCTAGCACCACAAAAAAAAAGAAAAAAAGAAAAAACAACATTGAGGCCAATTAACCTTGACAGTTTCCAAAGGGCAACTTTCCAGCTTTTGGTGCTCCAAGACCTTCTCTAGCCACCTATATGTCCCTGCCTGGTCAGAATTCTATATTATTTGCCAGGCAGTGTGGCACATACCTGTAATCCCAACTACTTGGGAGGCTGGGGCAGGAGGATCCCAAGTTTGAGGCCAGTGAGACCTTGTCTCAAAATAAAATTTAAAAAGGGCTGGAGTTGTAGCCCAGTGGTAGAGCATTTGCCTAATATGTGCAAGACCCTGGGTTCAATCCCCAGTACTGCAAAACACACACACACACACACACACACACACACAATTTTGTTATGGGACACCTAGGAGCAAGCCTCCCTTGGTCTCTGTGAAGGACCTTTGGGTCAGGGCCAGAGTGGAGGAGGCTGAGAGAGTGGAAAAGCCAGCCTGACCCTCACAGTTCCTCAGTCAAGGAGAGTGTTTTGGAAGGGTAAGAGGCAGAAAAGCGGGCAATGAAGGGCTCAGGAAGAGGCAGGCAGAATAGGTGCAGGAGCTGGAAGTTTCCAACATCCCCTGGGTCTTCTTTGTCTCCATCCCCCTAGTTCTCTAAAAGCTAAGCTGCTGGAATAGGCCTTCTGAGCCCCCAAACCCTGACAGCCTTCACTGTCCCCAATCCTTCCTTCCCTGGCTTCTCTCCAGGGCCCAGGGGCCTCACTGTGTCATCAGTTCATTATCATTCTGATAAAAGTCATCTGTCCTTGAAAAAGCATGATTCCCCAGCTAAGGCTAGTCCCCAACAACCTGAGAGGAATATAAATGTATGGATATATGGGGCAGGCACACATACAGGTACACAGACGTAAAAAATACAAAGGCACTTGTTCCCAGGCTATACCTAAATGGACACAAACCCACCAGTAAACACAGCCACATGCCTTCACACAGGCACTGGAATGTTTTTATGTTATCACCAGAAAGCCCACAGAGCCACATCACTGCAGGCACACTCAATGGCTCATAATCCTGAGATTCACTTGTTGCTGAGACCCACACAGCAGCCTCTCACAAGCATAGAGGCCAGGCTCTCCAGGCTCTGGGTGTGGGGGTGAGGAGTAGAATATGGAGGCCAAGGTTAGAGATCTCTGAATTCCATTAGCCACAGGAAGCATGTCCTGAATCTAAAAGCACAGGGACAAGGGCGCTGCCTAACTGGTTCCTGATAAATATGTCCCACTCCCCTCCCCCACATCAGGAAGTTCCTTGCTGTCAGCAAAGCCATTTAGGGATTAGAGCAGCTCCCTCAATAAAAGCTGCTTATTCAGAAGGTGCTTTCAGTTCATTTTGATTTACTTAGTGGATATTTTAATGAATGGAGGAGCTTCCTCCTCAATCCCCTTTCACTGTAGCTGACTGGAGTCCCTGGCCCACACAAGATATCAGTTTGGTCTGGGCCAAACTCCCCCCCACCCCCCCACCCTGCCTCCAATTCTGAGACCTCAAGGGATGTGGGAAGTGGTAAACACTGACTGCTGACCCCTCAGTCCCCAGAAGGCAGCTCCAGGGATAGCTGGAAGAGGCCACAAGTGAAGGAATATTCCAAAGGAGAGGAAGTTGGGCCAGAGCAGTGGATGGCCTTCCCAGTTCCCCCAGGAGGGTGCAAACCTCCTGGAGAAGTATGAATCTGATTGACTGCAAGTGCGGATGTGGTAGGGGAGTAGGTAAAGTCAGTTTCAGCTTTGAAGACTGCCTCTTGACAGCCACCATCCATGCATTCAGTTCATTCAGAGTATTGAATTAACACCTAGTACATATGAGGTTAATACTTGCAATACAGTTGTATCCTACAGTACAAGCCCAGCTATTCTGGAGGTTGAGGCAGGAAGATCCAAGTTTGAGAGCAGCCTGAGCAATTTAGCAAGACCCTGTGCCCTGCCCCGACAAATACATAAATTTGGTATTGTGGATTGAACTCAGGTGCTCTTTGCCACTAAGCTACATTCCCTGAGGGTCTTGCTAAATTGCTGTGGGTGATCTCAAACTTTCCATCCTCTTGCCTCAGTCTCCCAAGTCATTGGGATTACAGGCATGTGCCACCATGCCCAGCAAAATAAAATAATTTTT
>JAJEJO010000250.1:409903-420120 GCA_020662805.1 Glaucomys volans | reverse complement strand
AAAAAAAAAAAAAAAAAAAGGGCTGGGGATGTGACTCAGTAATTAAGTACCCCTAGGTTCAAGCACCACCGGTACCAAAAAAAAAAAACAACATTCTTGGGGGCAGAGCTGAGTGTGAGAGGATAGTCCCTGGCATCTGCTTACTACTGGGGGGGAAATTTGCATGCTGTCTCATTTCATTGGCACTGTGACCCAGTAAGTGCTACTGTTTCTGTTTTATAGACGAAGACAAAGATTTGGAGAAGCAAAATGACTGGAGCAATATCATAAGAGGGGAAAAGTATCTGATGGGAGAGCCTACAATCTTTCCAACACACTCTGCTATATCTAAAGTATTCAGTGCCACTTCCCACTGTACTGAGATTCTAATGTTCCTGACATGGGTGCCACACAGACATAAGGAGAAAGAAACATTGGCAATACCAAATATTCCACATGATTGCCATTAGCAATTTGTCATTTCTTCTGTTGACACATGTGCTTTGTAAGTAAGTCAGGTGCAGTAAGATGAGAGTAATATTTTGCAGATGTCTTCCTCTCTGAATCCTTGATGGTAGTGTGCTGTAAATTCTATGGAAGTAAAATCTTTGGAATCTAGTTGCAGTAAGGCATCTCCTTATTTGGTGTAGTAAAACTTTTCTTTAGTAAGTCCACAGAAATATTTATGATGGCAAAATCTAACAAAGCACTAACATCTGCTCACCTGCTTACTTAATTTCTTCTTTAATAAAGTCACTTGTGCCAGAAAAAAAAAAAAAATACAACGTGGCTATAGCCCTCACGAAAATCCCAATATAGTGGCAAAAATCCACACACAAAAAATGAGAAAATCAGACAATAGTATGGAATTACTAATTACAACAAATACTATAAAGTGAACAACAGGGTGCTAATGTTACTGGAGTCACTGGTGAATGACCAGGCTTCAGAGGTCCCAAGGCCACCTAGGCCACCTGTCCTAGTATGATAGTTGAAGAGAGGAGCAGTGGCAAAGGAAAGAAACTTTAATCAGCGTGGTCACACTAGGAAGAAGAGATATGAGGGTATACAGTGACTTAAAATCTGTCTTCAAGGTACTGATGGAAACATGGAAACGTTGAGGTTTTATAGAAAAGGGGGACAAATGCTGTGTTGGAGGCTTGCACGGCTGGGGGGTTGCGTAGCTGGCATAGTAGGTCATCTTGACCATGATCTGTTTGATCATTATTTCATGACTGGTTCTGTAAAGTTCTTCAAAAAGTCATCATGAGCTCCAGCAGGTGATTTGGTTCCCATATGAGATAATTGCTCCTGCTTGGCGGGGAGGGGGCAGCCTTATTTCCCTCATGGAGTAATTGCTTCCACTTAGGAAGGTGAGCCCATCATGTGTGATCTGTTCTGTGAGGCTGGTTCTTGCTAGGGGGTAATTTTGGTCCCTTGTCATAAAAATGCTTATCATCCAGTCCCATCGTTTCTGAAATCCAAAGTAACTAAAGAAGACTGTGGCTCAGAAGTGTATGTGGGAGGACTAAAAAGGCAAATTAAGTTAGAGAGGGACAAAATAGAGTTGGTTAGGACAGTGACTGGGCCCTCCTTTACCAAGATAGAAAGCAGTAGATCAGGGCCAGGGCTCTTCCTCAGGTGGGCTAATCAGCGAAAGTGTGGTGATGTATGAACAGACCTCAGGCCTGTAAGAGCAGGAACCAGGAGAAAAACATTTCAGCTATGAGAACTGCCCATGCAAAGATCTTGCAGGGGTGTTGAAGAAACAGAAAGCAGAGTGACAAGAGTGAGGTTGTAAGGAAAAGAGTGGTAATAATGAGGTTGATATGGCTAAGATGGGCAGGGCCTGGGCTGGGGATATAGCTGAGTTGGTAGAGTGCTTGTCTTACAAGCACAAGGCCTCGTGTTCAATCCCCAGCACCGCAAAAAAAAAAAAAAAAAAAAAAAAAAAATTGATGGGCGGGCAGCCGTTGAGAGCCATAGGAAGGAATTTGGTGTTATCCTAAAAGAGGAGGAAAGATCATGAAGAGGTTTAATTAGGGGAGGAAGAGGCACAGCCTGACTTCCATTCAGTGGGAGGATGTATCAGAGAGTAAGACCAGCAAGGAGCTACTCTAGTTATTCTAGTAAATAGGGGACAGGAAGAGAAGGAAAACATCAAACTTTTTTTAAAAAAGAGGATCAGTACATGTTAGGTTTGAATTAAGAATTCTTACCTTGCCAGGCATGGTGGTGCATACCTGTAATCCCAGTGACTCAGAAGGCTGAGGCAGGAGGATTGTAAGTTCAAAACCAGCCTCAGCAACTTAGTGAGGCCCCATCTCAAAATAAAATATAAAAAAGGCCAGGGATGTGACTCAGTGGTTGAGTGCCTCTGGGTTCAATTCCTAATACCAAAAAAAAAAAAAAAAAAAAAATTCTTATCTTGAGGCTAGAAGTACAGCTCAGTGGTAGAGAGTTTGTCTAGCAGATGCTTAAGGTCCTGCATTCCATCCCCAGCACACCAGAAAGAAAAAGGAAAAGAAAACAAATTCCTATTTTGATTTGTCCTTTTATTACCCCTAAAGTACATGATGGGATTTCCCACCCCAACTCAGTGGAACACCATGGCATTGCTGGATTGGCCTATGAGGAAGACACTGTCTTTTGGAAACGCTGCAGGGGAAATGCCCACCTGCTTCTTCTGGCACTTCCAGCAGGACTGGGAAGAGGTTGCCATTCCAGGAAGGGCTGAGTTTCTGCCTGTCTTCCTGCCTAACTTTCTGTCTTCCTGCCTAACTGATCCAGAGGGTGTCAACAGTGCTATATGCTGGGCAGTTCAGCTCAGGCCTCATTGAAACAGGTAGATCCAGAGGTACCCACCCCCAGTGCCCAAAGCAGGGCCCCAGAGACCCTGGAGGCAATTTCAGCTTCCCAGTGCCCCTCCCTTAAATTGGGAGATAGAAAAAAATCAGAATCAGGACTGTGGAAAGGAGGACCACTCAGAACTTGAACCACCCTCCAGGGATGCAGGAATATGAGGCGAGGATCTTGAGCTTGAACATTTACAGGTAGCACTCAGGATTGAAAACTGATTTATAGTCTGAAGGCTGGCAGGAGGGAGCAGGAGGACGGTGGGGAGCTCTGTGTACAGTGCAGCCTTGTGGGGCGGTGGTAATTATATATTACATTGAACTGTCCTTGCAGCAACTGAAGGGCAGTGGGAATGAGACTCTAAATCACACTTCCCTGATGCTCCCCATAGCTCACTTCTCTGTGATGTGGCCCCAGAGCCCAGTCTGACACTTCTCCCAGTCACAAACTCACTCTCTCTCTCTCTCTCTCTCTCTCTCACACACACACACACACACACACACACAGCATACACAGCCTGCCCGACTGAATGGGGACCCAGAGAGCAGGAAGAAGGGATGTTATCAATAATTCTGGCAGCTTCCAGGGGCTGCTCATCCTACAGGCCTCATTGTTTATCCTCCTCCTCCCCCAACATTTCCCACTCTCTACCTCCCTTTTTCCGCTGGGGTCTGAATGAGGGCTGTGTCATTTGCAGAAGACGTCCCTATCCTCCAGTTTTTCACCCTTGTAGCATCTCTTTCTCCACACCACAGTCACTGTCTTGGTTCACTTGAAGCATCATCACCGCCCAGGACATCACCATCTTGGTGCTAGGGATGGAACCTAGGCGCCTCAGGAATGCTAAGTAAGTGCTCTGTCACTGGATGACAGCCCTGGCCTGCTTTATCCCTTCTCACCTATGTTTTTGTCACCATCTTCTATCTAACTAGTCTTTTTTTTTTTTTTTTTTTTGAACCAGGGATTGAACTCAGGGACACTCGGTCACTGAGCCACATCCCCAGCCCTATTTTGTATTTTATTTAGAGACAGGGTCTCACTGAGTTGCTTAGAGCCTCGCTAAGTTGCTGAGGCTGGCTTTGAACTCGCCATCCTCCTGACTCAGCCTCCCAAATCGCTTGGATTACAGGCATTCGCCACCACGCCCGGCTTAACTAATCTCTTTCTAACTCACCCTTTCCCCTACTCCGTCACCCTTTATATTGTTGCCATAGCAACATCTATCCCTAAACACACCTCTGACCATAATCTTAATCTTATTTGTCTGGGAATTCCAGGAGTGGTGAGAGATGATCAAACTTTAGCCCTTGACTCCCTGGAGGTAACTTAAATTCCAGCTTCTCTTGGAAGTCTCCCTAGGCTCTTTGCAGGTTGGTGATTACTGACTCACCTCCTGCCCTGAGCTAGACTCCAGGGAGGAACACTGATATTCATCTTTCCTGAGTGGCCTTTTCCACCACCACACCCTGGTCCTTAGGACCAATTACCTGTACTTCCCACAATCCCCTTTTCCTCCCTCCAGATGGAGGTGATTAGTGCTAAGTGGTGATGAGAAAGGGCTCTCTGGTCAGATGTGGATTTGAATTCTGGCCCATGAATAGTGTGCTAAGAGTCTACAGCCAAACTGTCTGAGTTCAGATCTTGGCTCTGCTACTCTTTAGTTTGGTTAGGGCAAGTGACTTAACCTCTGTGAGGTTTCACCATTTCTTTCACCATTTTGGGGGCGGGGGTTGCTGAGAATTGAATCTATGGGCACTCTACCACTGAGATACATCCTCAGCCCTTTTTATTTTTTTATGTTTTTCCCCCAGAATTATTTTCTTATGTTCAAATCAGCAATAATGAAAATAATCAAGTTATCTACAAATTGAAATTGTTGTGTTAAGGTCAAGTTTTTCTTGCACAAAAAACAATATATTGCCGGGCATTGTGGCACACGCCTGTAATCCCAGCACTTGGGAGGCTGAGGCAGGAGGATCTCGAGTTCAAAGCCAGCCTCAGCAACTCAGCGAGGCCCTAAGCAACTCAGTGAGACCCTGTCTCTAAATAAAATACAAATTAGGGCTGGGGATGTGGCTCAGTGGTTGAGTGCCCCTGGATTCAATCCCCAGTACCAAAAGAAAAAACAAAAACAAAAACAATACATTTATATTGACTTTGAATAAACAGAGATCTTCAGAATTTCTATGAGTATCTAACACCAGGCTGTAAGGCCCCAACAGATCTGGAGAGAAATCTGATTTGCTGGTCACTAATTTTTTTTTTCCTTTCTTTTTTTTCATTGTTTGTTCTATTTAGTTATACATGACAGCAGAATGCATTTTGATTCATTGTACACAAATGGAGTACAACTTTCATTTCTCTGGTTGTACATGATGTACAGTCACACCATTTGGGTAATCATACACGAACCTAGGGTAATGATGTTTGTCTCATTCCACCATCTTTCTTCCCCCCTACACCCTCCCACCCTTCATTTCCCTCTGCATAATCCAATGTTCCTCCATTCTTCCCTTACCCACCCCCTATTATGTATCAGCATCCACTTGTCAGAGAAAACATTTAGCCTTTGGTTTTTGGAGATTGGCTTATTTCACTTAGCATAATATTCTCCAACTCCATCCATTTACCTGCAAATGCCATAATTCTATTTGTCTTTATGGATGAGGAATATTCTATTGTGTATATATACCACAGTTTCTTTATCCATTCATCTATTGAAGGGCGTCTAGGTTGGTTCCACAATCTAGCTATTGGGAATTGAGCTGCTATAAACATTGATATGGGTGCGTCACTGTGGTATGCTGATTTTAAGTCCTTTGAGTATAAACTAAAGAGTGGGATACCTGGTTCAAATGGTGAATCCATTCCAAGTTTTCTGAGGAATCTCCATACTGCTTTCCAGAGTGACTGCACCAATTTACAATCCCACTAGCATAATGAGAATGTACCTTTTCCTCCACAGCTTTGCCAACACCTATTGTTGCTTGTATTCTTTTTTTTTTTTTGGAACTAGGGATTGAACCTAGGGACTCTTGGCCACTGAGCCAGATCCCCAGCCCTATTTTGTATTTTATTTAGAGACAGGGTCTCACTGAGTTGCTTAGGGCCTCGCTAAGTTGCTGAGGCTGGCTTTGAACTCGCGATCCTCCTGACTCAACCTCCCAAGTGCTGGGATTACAGGCGTGCGCCACCATGCCCGGCCTGCTTGTATTCTTGATAATAGCCATTCTAATTGGAGTGAGATGAAATCTTAAAAATATGGAACGCTTCACAAATTTGTGTGTCATCCTTGCACAGGGGCCATGCTAATCTCTGTATCATTCCAATTTTAGTATATGTGCTGCCAAAGTGAGCACCTTTTTATTTTTTTATTTTGAGGCAGTCTTGCTAAATTGCCCAGGCTGGCCTCAAACTTGCTATCCTCCTGCCTCAGCCTCCTGGATAGCTAGAATTACAGGCATGTACCACCACACCTGACATTTTTTTTTTTTCAGTATTAGGGTTCAAACCCAGAACCTCAAACATATTAAGCAAGCATTCTACCACCAAGCCACATCCTGACCACAGTTTCCCCATTTTTAAAATGAGGCTAACAATAGTACTTATCTTCTAGAGTTGTTGAGCAAATTCAGTGAGTGAACATGCGCAATTATCCGTGCCCATACAACATCTTTGTGTTTCTGAGCTATTATTATTTTTGTAATTCAACTTCTGAACCTTAGTTTCATCCCCTTTAATACTGCCTCGGAGTTGTTGGGAAGATAAAATGAGTCATTCTCTTTGAAAACTCAAAAGCTTTACAAATGGAATTTATTGTTGTTGTTGTGGTGCTAACATAGGGACACTTGTGTACTAGAAAGTTTCTCTACCACTAAACTACACCCCCAGTCTTATTATTTATTATTTGGTTCTTGCTCCCTGGGATTCTCAGGGTTTGCACAGGAGGTCACATTCCTTTTACAACACAGCAGCTACTTTCATCCTACTTCACCAGCTGCAGGCAGAAAATCATGGAGTCCTGGAGACAGGAGCAGTCTTGGAGGTCCTGGGTTCATTTTCCACCCAGAGTAAAGGGTATATAAGACTGTTCAGACAGACACATCTCTTACAGAGATGATTTCAAAGGAGGGCTACTAATGAAACTGAGAACAGAGAGCTTGTCATCATCTTATACAATTATCTCCTTCACTATAGAGGTGGACTCAAGTTTCATGGAACCCAAGGACTGTACAATTTAGGGAACCCTCTTTAAGAAAAAGAACACAAGATTATAAACATGAGATTAAGTGCAGGCTTTGGAAGGGGCAAATGAAGAGTGTTATGAAGCTTCATTATCTTCTTAGAAAATCTACTTCTGCCACTGTGCCAGGAGGGCATTTGATAAAGACTTGCCAATAGTTGCTTATGGCTGAAACAAAAACCATTTCCACCCAGCTATAGATAGCCTAAGATTTCCAGAGGACTGAGTGGGCTCCATCCTCTACTCAGACTTTGGAAGTCATCTCATTGCTAACTTTACCTCAACCTCCACTGGTTTCACCTTAGGCTAATTGTTCATTTTCAAGACTCACCAGCTATTTATTTTTGCTTTCAACAAATTTGCATGTGATTTACATCGTATTAATATTCACACTCATGTGTGAGGAACTTTCCTTTGTCCCAGCTTAAGCTGGATTCCTGAGACTCAGTTACCAAGTGAGATCTAGCTTTCTCACTTCTTGAAATTTAGAGGGAAACAAAGATACATTTGAGGAGATGATGGTGACATTTGTCTTGGAGTCATTTTCTAAAGTTTCTGGTCCTACTCAAATTATTCTGCTCCACATATTCCTCTGCCCCATCCCCAACCTCATCCTGTCCCAGTTTTTCTCTACTTATGAAATTGGAAATGCACGTTCTCAAAGACACACATGCCTATCCAAATGCTGGACTTTCTTGGGCTAAAGGGAGGGGCCCCTGAAGTCAGGAGGCACATCACATCAAGATGCTAGCAGACAAGAACATACAGGGGTTCTTCCTCAGATCATTCCCAGGGAGAATCAACCCCCTCCACCCCCAAGTCTCCTAGCACAGTTTGGAGGTCCCATTTATATGATTCCCCTAACTAGCAGAAACAGATGGCTGGTGGGAGTATGTGTGAGTGTGTGTGTGTGTGAGTGTGTGTATGCATACACGTGAGCCATACACACATATAAGAAGTGTGCACATATGTGTGAGACAGTGAATGCCAACGTGCATATTAGTACACCCACCAAGACAGGCAGAGGAGGTAGAGGTGAGGATGTGGGCAGGAAGGTCTCAGTCTAAGAAAAGCATGTTATGGTTCTAAATGTCACCAAAGGTGAAACTTTCTTCCCCAGCCTGTCCTGTAATGGGGAGGAGAAAGAAGATAGCAAAGCAAGAAAAGGTCTTAGGGCAGGCACGGGGCACAGCTGCCAGGGTCAGCAACAGCTCCAACAATGACCTCACTCTCACAGATCCCTCCCCTGAGGTGGTGAGTCACCAGAGCCCAATCAATACTGCATTCCATTTGTCTCTGCTGTCTTTATGAGCCAATTTCTGCTTTCCTCTTCCATGTGGCCCCTGCCCCATGTGCCCCTAAAGAGCCTGAGCTACCTGGCCTCAGGCTAAGCTTTTCTTTAAGCCTCTATCAGAGAAGCCAGGAACCTCTGCTTCTGTGTGAGGCAGAGACACAAATGAGAAGAGAGAGAAAACAGAAAGAGACTCTCCTGAAAAATGAGAATGAAAAGAGGGAGTGAGGAGAGTAAAAAGACCAGGGAGTGTTTGGAGAAGAGACTCGGGGTGAGGTGAAGCTGATAGCTGGGACTCTCCTTTCTTAGGATCTTAGAATTGTTACCCCATTTTCTTGGGCCCTCCAATTTTATTTGGGTCCTTGAGAACTAGTGATATAGAAGGAGGCTTAATAATCCAAACCAGCAGCCTCTGAAGAGGACCCACAGTGTCTCTGTAAGTAGTGTCACCTACCTACCCTACAATGTCTGGGCTTGATCCCACCCTCCTTCGCAGTGCTGATGTTTGGAGGGATTAGAAGGGGGTGGGGAGGGCATGGGTAAAGAGCAAGAGGCACAAGGGGAAGGTAGTATCCACTGGCGCAGCTTTTTTTTTTTTTTCCTCTTGGGACCTCAGTTTTTTCTGAAGACCTTGGCACCTGCCCAACCATTGTTCCTTCTGGCGTGGAGCTTGTGCTCAGTGGCAGCCTGAACGTCATTCTTTACCACTGACAGGAATCAGAACAGGGGCCCCTTTATCTGATAGTGAGAGGGTTTCTGCCCAGTTTCTGTGACTCTAATTTCCCAAGATGCTGTTTGTTCCCAGCATAAAGTGAGCTGCCCTGAGGAAATGAAAGCCTTTATTTCAATGTCTGAGTCAACACGATGGCACTAGAGTGGGAAGGTTAGGCTCTCATGAGACTGAGACAACTTTTAGTGGAGACCCTGCTTGGGAATTTTCTCCTCTACTCACTGTGACTGAATGCCTGTACAAACAGGAAAGTCTGGTCTCCAATGCCTACTTCATAATTCCCCCATTAGCATCAACATCAATAATAGTGATACTGATAATAGTAACAGTAACCATTTACTGAGTGCCTAACATGCCAGAGACCTTGGTAAGTGTCTTTTGTTCTTTCTTTCTTTTCTTTTTTTTTTTTTTTTGGTGGTGCTGGGATCAAACCTAGGGCCTCCTGCATACTAAACAAGTGTTCTACCACTGAGCCACATTCCCAACCCCCTGTACTTTATTTAATCCTGCAAAAATAATATGGGATTATCACCATTGGGGAAATTGGAGGAGGAAATTGAGGATTCCAGAAATTGCTCCAAATTTCCCAGCTTGAGATGTAACTGAGCCAGGTACAGTGGCATGTGCTGATAATCCCAGCAATGGGGGAGGCTGAGAGAAGGGGATCACAAGTTCCAGGCCATCCTCAGCAACTTAGCAAGACCCTGTCGCATAAATAAAAAATAAAAAAGGTGCCGGACACAGTGGTGCACGCCTATAATCCCAGCACTTGGGAGGCTGAGGCAGGAGGATGGCAAGTTCAAAGCCAGCCTCAGCAACTTAGCGAGGCCCTAAGCAACTCAGTGAGACCCTGTCTCTAAATAAAATACAAAATAAGGCTGGGGATGTGGCTCAGTGGTTGAGTGCCCACGAGTTCAACCCCTGGTTCCAAAAAAGTAAAAATAAATAAAAATAAAAAAGGACTGGTGGTGTGTCTCCATGGTAAAGTGTACCTGGGTTCAATCCTCAGTACCACCAAAAATAAAAAATACAAGCCGGGCGCGGTGGCGCACGCCCGTAATCCCAGCACTTGGGAGGCTGAGGCAGGAGGATCTGGAGTTCAAAACCAGCCTCAGCAA
>JAJEJO010000250.1:380130-409803 GCA_020662805.1 Glaucomys volans | reverse complement strand
AATAATAATAATAATAATAATAATAATAATAATAAAGGAGTAGAGAAGGTAGAAAACTACCAGGTCCACAAGGGAACTGGCAGTAGAAACAAAGATGGAACAAAATCTCCTTTTCCACCAGTCCATGTGCGCCTGGCAGGCTGGTACTTTTGTTTACCCACAGGGTAGTCACAACTTCTAATTCTTAAGGTAGACACAGCCTTCATTTCTAGATCCTGTGTCCCCCAGTGAAGGGAATCTGTTCCAGACCTTGGAAGTCCCCAGGCAATTCTCAATAAGCTCAGTAAAAATGGTGTGCTAATATGACTTTGAGGCCATGCAAGAACCACCTCATACCAGGGGATCATCTAAGGTCACTTTCAAAGGGAAAGTTCAGGAACTCTACTGGAAGACCCCCATATGGACAAGATTTACCTCTGAAAGTCTGTGAACAAATTGAGGAGAAATCTGCATAGGAAAAAGAGGAACAGGGTAATGACAGCTGAATGTGTTTGCACAGGTAGGAACAGTGGCCACCAAGGACAGGGAGTGAGAAACATGGAGATGAACAAAGTAACATAGAGCAATAGCCTTCCTCTCCCCTGGAGTCTGGGCACAAGCACAAGAAGGTGACTTGAGGCATAATCTAGGACAACTCTTCTCTTTTAAATATAAGGAAGTTGGGGCTCTAAGAGAAGATAGAAACTGCCCGAGAATACACTGCTCCTGAGTGGGTCTCCATTCAGTGTCTAGGAGCAAGGAGAAGAGGTCTTGCCCTGCTGTCTGCTTAGAGCAAGGGAACAGAAGGGAAGGGGCACAACTTTGACCATTCCCACACACTATCCATGCCCCCACTAGGGACCTCAGGGGCTTCCATCTCTCATCTGTGAAATATGTCAGGCCCTCAGTGCCCTCATCAATAAAATGAGGAGGATCTGCTTTTCTTCCTTGCAGAGCTCTTGTGAGGATCAGCATGGGGAAGAACTTCATAAGCACAGAGTGTTATTAACTTTGTGATTAGGCCAGGTCAGTGAGGCCTGCAGGAATAATGGGAGGATTAATGCCCTTGATATGGGAAGGAGGGATGCTAAAATCTGCCCTGTCCTCTTCTTTGGGTCACCTGCCCCCAGAGAAGGCATTCGGTGTTTCCAAATTGACTTGAATAAGAAATGCGTGGTGGCAGCAGTCATCCCTCATTCAGCCTTCACTTGCCCAAGGCAGAGAGATTTTAATTTTCGAGCCATAATGAGAAAAAGAAACTCAAAATTAAAAAATATTCCAGTGAAGCAGTCAAAATAGCTGCCCAGACCCTGAATCAAAGGGAGAAATATAAATTAAAATTTCCCTCTCACTCTCTACCACCAACTGAGCTTAAGGAATCAGGGCTGAGCAACTGGCAAAGAACTCTGGGAACCTGGCTCTGAGGTCAGATGGGCAAGCAGGCCCACTACCCCCACCCCAGACTGCTTATAGGACAACAAGAAACAGACTCATCCACCTATTCACAGGAGAGCTTTATCTCCATCAAGGTTGGCATCCCTGGACCACAATCATCCTGAGTGAGGTCAGGCCCTGAATGTTGAATTCAGGGAGGGGATGAATCCCTGGTCCCCTCTTCCCCTCTGTTTGGTCTCCTGAGGCAGAGATGCTGCTGCCTACTAATTTTGTTTTCTTTCTGCCAATCAAGTACCATCTCCCCTAACTCAGGCCAGGGGTGCTGCCTGAGGAAAAGGGATAACCTGAAACCTCACATTCTTCTGAGTTAGTCTGTTGCCAAGGAAACATCCTTACACCCTTGGGCTTTCTTTTTTTCTCTTGGTGCTGGGGTGGGGGGTAGATACTGGGTAAAGAACCCAGGGACACTTTACCACTGAGCTACACCCTCAGTCCTTTTAAAAAAATTTTTAATATATATATTTTTTTAGTTGTAGATGGACACAATATCCTTATTTTATTTATTTATTTTTATGTGGCCTGAGGATCGAACCCAGTGCCTCACATGTGCTAGGCAAGCTCTCTACCACTGAGCTACACCCGCAACCCCCTTTTTAAATATTGAGACAGGATCTTACGAAGTGACTGAGGGTCTCACTAATTTGTTGAGTCTGGTCATGGACTTGCAATCCTCCTTCCTGAGGCTTCTGAGTAGCCAGGATTTCATCCACCTTTGCTTCTCTTCCTCCTCCTCCTCCTTTTACTTCTCCCCGCCCCACCCCACTTCCTGTTTTGTGGTATTAGAGGTTGAACCCACTGGACCACATCCCCAGCCCTTTTATTTTGGACTCCATCTCACTGCGTTGCTCAGGTTGGCCTTAAACTTGTGATCCTCCTGCCTCAGTCTCCCCAGAAATTGGGATTGCAGGCTTGTGCCACTCCTTACTTTTTAATAGTGTAACAGCCAAGTTGTTTAACCTCAGTAAGTTTCAGTTTGCTCATCTGCAAAATGGGGATGATAATACTTGCTTTTTAGGACTGTTGTGAAGATTAAGTGAGATAATCATGGTCAATTGTTTAGAACAGTGCCTGGCATATGGTAAACACTCATTAAAGGCCAGTTAATATTATTTGAATTGTCCTAATGATAATGCTGACACTTATTACCTTGTATTTGGGTACTTACCTTGAGCCAGGCAGGGTAGTATACATATAGCAATGACTCAACTGTAACCCTTGTCTTTTAAGAATCCAAACTCTATTAGAGGTAACAAATGTATTAACAGACCACTGAAAAAGTGTGATCACTGCCATCGTCACTCTAAGAGCTGTCATCTTCTGAGTCCTGACCATGTGCCAGCTACAACATGATGTGTTTTGTTTGCTTGTTTGTATTTTGGTACTAGGGATTGAACCCAAGGGTTTTGAACCCCAGGGTGCTGTACCACTGACTGTACATAACTAGCCCTTTTTAATTTTTTTTTTTTTTTTTTTTTTTTTTTTGCAGTGCTGGGGTTTGGACCCAGGGCTTTGTGCTTGCGAGGCAGGTTCTCTACCAACTGAGCTACATCCCCAGCCCACATTTTATTTTGAGACAGAGTTTCACTAAGTTGCTTAGGGCTTTGCTAAGTTGCTGAGGCTGGCCTTAAACTTTCAATTCTCTGCCTCAGCTTCCCCAGTTGCTGAGATTACAGGCATGCCCCATCACATCCAACATCAGGGAGGTCATTTGGATTTGAATTTGTTTTTGTTTTTGGTTTTGTTTTGTTTTGTTTTCGTACTGGGGTTTGAACCCAGGAGCACTCCACCACTGAGCCACATCCCCAGCCCTATTTTGTATTTTATTTAGAGACAGGGTCTCACTGAGTTGCTTAGGGCCTCACTAAGTTGCTGAGGCTGGCTTTGAACTCGCGATCCTCCTGACTCAGCCTCCCAAGTCGCTTGGATTACAGGCGTGCGCCACCACGCCCAGCTTTGAATTTGTTTTATGGGAAATATTTCACTACTGAAATGATCTGCTAGGCCTGAAGAGGGAGAGGGAAGGTGTCAGAGAAGAAATGATCTTTGATCAGGATTTTGGAGAATAGTAGTTTTCCAGGAACCAATACTGGGGAGAAAATGACACGGCTCAGCACTTCTGTGGGCCTACAGGAAGACTGAAGCTGTGAGCAGCATCCCCAGGAGTTCCCAGGCCTGGAGGTCCCTCAACAGAGCAGTGGTTCCCTATACTTACCTTGACAGCCAATCCCTCAGGTCCCTCAGTACTATATCCTAACCTAAATGGAGGATGATTATTTTATAAAGAAGATCCTAACATGGATGAAGGATAATTATTTTAGGGAGAATATAGTCAACAGGCCTGTAATTCCAGAGGATTTCAGCTGAATTACAGAGCTGAAGTAATTGCAGGGAGATTGATCCTGTCTTTTCTCATGTCCACTGACCTGGTCAAAGGCACTAGACACCCAGCAAATCAGAGGCATGGTCTGCATCCCAGGGAGGCCAGGAGGCTCTGGCTGGCCTGGAGTCAGAGAGACAGTTTCAGGGACCTTAAAAAGATTCGGGACAGATAAAAATGAAGCCTCTTCATTGGGTACAGTCATTTCCCTCCCTCCTTTCTCTTTGTCTCTCACTTCCTGACAACAGCCACAGAGGAGGTGGCCATATTGGTGCAGTCACAGGTTTGGTGGACAGGACCAGGATGTGGCATTAGGATTCATCAAACTGGTTCAATGCTGGGGAAAATCTGAACTCATCATTAGCATTCTGTTTCTCTACCAGGAGCAAGGAGGAGCACAGCAGCAAGGGGAGACTCCTAGAGCAAAGTGGCCTTCAGAGCTCGGGGCCACCTGCCCTCAGCCAGTGCAGCCAAGTGCTACCAGCACAGGCAGTGCAGGGTGTGAGAGCAGCCTTGGGTAAAAGTATGAGCACAAGGTGGTGAAACTTTGGTGCTTGTGACAGATTAGAGGTGTTCTCCAAACACCTGAATAATGTGGTTTGGGAGAAAAGAAAATGCACAAGGTCCCACCCACCCTCTGCCTCTCTTCTACCTCTCCTCCTGGTGGGGGTGAAGTAGCCCCCACCATCCTCACAGGCCTAATTCATTTCTCACATTAAGAAGTGGGCCTGGGAGGGACCAGCCCCCACAGAGGCAGGAAACACGTGCACATTCCAATAAAGCACTCAAAGAGGCAATTATTTCTGGGCTGCCTATCCCAGCACAGAGTACAGGCAGCCAGATTTCCAGAGCTGCTGTCATTGCCTCTGGCGATTGGCAAAATTAAACTTCTTGAGAAATCAGAATAAGCTAGCCCTCAGCGGAAGGGGGTTGGAATCCTTTGCCTGCCTGGGGGCATCAGTGTGGAGCTGGGTGAGGGGAGCAGGGTGTGCGGGTGGGGACAAAGGGAGATTATGGAGGAAGTGAAGTGGCATTATAGGACCCTACAAGGTAGCACAAGCCCATTCCATGTGCACATTGAAACACACATGGAATATATACCAAGTCTGTATATATTCCTCTTGGTGAGGGCAGGGGTATGGTATACTTGTTTGGTGCTATTCCCAGGACAGCAACTGGCGCTTAGTAGATGTTCAGTAAATATTGATTATTGAATGGATATTCACATTTTGGCATCTGGCCAGAGTCCCCTGACAAACACAGAGAATCCTCCCCAGTCTTTTATCCAACACAGCTTACACACAGATACCTTGCTTCCTCATCCTTCCCTGGAATGATGTCATGAGATATTTGGTAAATTCCCCCCAAAATGGGAAGTAGGAATTGGGAATGTAGCTCAGTTGGTAGAGGGCATGCCTAGCATATGCAAGGCCCTGGGATCAACCCCCAGTACCACCAAAAAAATTAATAAAAAAGTAAAAAGTGACTTATTGGGACATGGAGAGGTGGGCAGTGGCCTGCTTGACCACCCCACAAAGACACAAGGAGAAGATCTGTCCAGTTCTCACATTACAATTCCCTCTTCCACTGATTTGGAAACATTTGCCTGCCTGCTTCTGTCCTCCTCTCTCCAGCAAGCCTCTCCAGCTTCATGCTATGTCCCTCTCCCTCTTCAGATACCTCTTGTGCACCACTTCAAATTCCAGCCACTGATGTGACAACCAGCTCCCTGCCAGCTCCAACCACTTCAATCCTTGTGATCTGGCAGCATATCATCCTAGGGCCCCTGACCCTCCCTCTTGCTTTTGCCTCAGGGCTTTTCTGTTGCCAGGGAACTGCTCCCTTTCCTGTGTGGGCAACCTAGAAGTTCAGGGTAGTTAACGGGGAAAGGGGAACTCTTGACAGTGTAGGTAGAAACCTGTGCCTCCCTTTTTCCTGCCTGTGGTGGATGGTTCTGAGATCTGTCTTGAAGCTTTTCAGATTGCTCTCTAGGTGCTTAAAGCTGCAATACTCTCCTACAGCTTCTTCTCTGACTGTCCTCAACCCTTCAGCCCTCCTCCTTGGATCATAGCCTCTGTCCCAGACTCAGCTTTCAGGGGAACTCAGGTTACCCTCTCTCCCTAGTCACACTGGTTTCCTTTCATTTTCTTCACTCTTTCTCATCTCAGGACCTTCCAAAAAGACTTTCCCATTGCCTATAGTGCTTTTCTCTTTTCAGTAAGTCCCTGAGCTGAGGCTGACCCAAAGTAAGCAGCCATGAGATGATCTGAGAAGACAATGTTCCAGGTAGAGGGAGCAGTCAATACAAGAGCCCTGGGGCAGTAACGAACAATTTGTGTGCTCAAGGGTAAAGCCAGAATGCCTTTATGGTTAGAGCAGAGCAAGATGAAGTGGGAGAGGACAGGGACCAGACTAAGTGCAGTTTCATAGGCCACAGCAGGGAGTCTGTACTTATAATGTATTAGGAAAGGAGTTTCCTGAAGACAGGAGGTGCCTGTACATAGTAGGCATTTAATTAATGTTTTTAAAATTTTTTAATTTGTTCTAATTAGTTGTACATAACAGTAGAATGCATTAATACATTTTGAGAAATCATACATAAATGGAGTGTAATTTCTCATTTTTCTTTTTTTTTTTTTTTTTTTTTTTTTTTTTGGAACCAAAGATTGAACTCAGGGACACTCGGTCACTGAGCCACATCCCCAGCCCTATTTTGTATTTTTTATTTAGAGACAGGGTCTCACTGAGTTGCTGAGGCTGACTTTGAACTCGTGATCCTCCTGCCTCAGCCTCCCAAGTGCTGGGATTACAGGCGTGCGCCACCGCACCCAGCAGTCACTCTACTATCCTTAAGTGAATAAATAACTTCCTCATCTACATCCATGTCCCAGTCACCCCTCCCCCACACAAGGTGACAAAATAGTCCTGTTTTCTAAGATGACAATTCCACCCAGCAGAAAGAGGATCAGGCTGTGGGAGGAGGGTGGTTTGGTTTTATCCTAAAAGAATCCTTTGAGAGTGAGAGCCCTACCAGCACTGGGCACTGACTCCTTTCTCTTTTCTCTCACAATGGATTCTGATCTTGTTGCTCACTTCTCCGCTCCCGCTGGGCTCTGTTCCTGACACCATTAGTCACCTCCCTCAGCTCTCAGCTTCCTTAATGAGCTGCTGTCTTTTCAGTCTGAGGTAGGCCTGCCCCTGTCTGCTGCTTCTCAGGGAAACCAAGGTCGGGGTGGGAGTACAGGACTCAGAGAAGGTTCCTAGTGTTTCTTTCTGCTCCCCACCAGCTCTGAAGGCAGGGGGAGGGAAGTAGAGGGGCAGGAAAAAGGATTCTCTCTGGGTAAAGGAAGAAGTAAGCAGAGGACAGCTAAAATTTAGGGGTATATTATAAAGGGGATCCCAGCTTTCACACTGGAAAGAGTCCATGGAGAACAGAGTTGTCTGCTTTTCACTGAGGGACAAGGAACAAGCTGAGATAAGCAGAAGACACTGGGGTTGGGTAAAGGGAAGAGACTCATCCTGGTAGGTGACTGAGGAACAAGGCTGAAGGCTTTTCCTGGACTGGCCAATAACTGGCCGTTATTATTCTCCACGTGTGGAGGAAGAGAGGTGACAGGATAACTTCTTAAGAACCCTCCCAAAAAAAGAACATGGGATTGAGATTCCTTGATTGTTGTTGGTTTTTCTGAGGCATCTCTGGGCAGGGATATCCATTAAGGGTCCAAAGTGACAGGCAAATTCTAGGCTGCTGTGCCAAGTAAGAGGTTGTACTCAACAGGGGCCTGCAGAAAAGAGCTGGCACAGAGGGTAAGCTGAAGAGGTTAGCGAAGGGGACTATTCATGGGTGGATGGGTTGCAGGAAATGACAAAGGACATCGAAGCATCCAGGGCCTAACCACAGAAGAAAGTCTTTACAGTGCTAAACCTGAAGGAGAAAAAGGAGGGACTGGGGTTACTAAAACCTGGTGAGAGTATAGCTGTCAGGGAGCTGTTGTCCCACAAGAGCTAGGGCCTCTACAGAGGAATCCAGCTGCTGCCAATAAGGAAATCCTGCAGCAACCTTCTCCCTAGTTTCTCAAGAGATTACATGTTGCCTTCTGGGTGCAGTTGGTGCGTATCTATGATCCCTGTGACCCTGAAGACAAAGGCAAATTTTAATCCAGCCTCAACAATTTAGCAAGACTAGCTCACAATAAAAAGTAAAAAGGGGTGGGGGAATAGCTCTGTGGTAGAGTGTCCTTAGGTTCAATTCCTAATATCACACAAGCACACAAAAGAAGCTTACAGATCTCTGTGCCACCTGTGCTCAGAACCATTCCATCTCTCAGACTGAGTTGGGCCAAGCTCAGGGGAGACTCTAGCCACGTAGGGAGGATTTCAGTTGCTCTGAGTCATTCTCTACCCCAGCTGTTCAGTATCAGGGGTTCCCAGATGGTCCCATTCTCCCTGTTCCAGGCTTTAGGAATGAGCAGGCTGGGTAATTATATTTTCCTAACAAACCATTTTCCACACTTGACTCTTTCAACTGGGTAAAGCAGAATGTTTCTCCTTGCTTCTCCCCTGCATGGGTACTGCTCTTTACCCCTTATCTTCTGCAGTTCCATTTTTTATATCTGAGGCACTTGAGGAAGCTGGGGGAGCTCCTAACACTATCAGTAACTTAGATACTGAAAAAGGATCTGCTGGTCCTACCTGACAAATCCCCAGAAATGCCAAATCCCTCCCTCCCACTCCTTGGTACTATGAAATTATTAAGTTCTGTAAGTTTACTTCTCAACCCTGTCCTATAGTTCCAACCTTGGACCTTATTAAGACCCTTTCATCATACTCGCTTATTTCTCATCCTAGTCCCTCTGGAGCCCCCTAAGGAAATGGTCTCTGAGCTTTGACCTAGGGGTTCTGTCAAAAGTGGTAGGTCTTGAACTTATCATTTCAGATAATGGTTCCATCCTTCCCCTAGCCCCAACTTCCAAGACCAACTGGGCCCTCAATTTTCCCAGTACACATATCCTCTATCCACTTCCCCTGACACAAATTTTGGGCAGTTTGGCTTGGGGGTACTATTTCAGCAGTCATAATCTTTTTGGTTGTTGCTTGTTTGGTGCTGGGCATTAAGCCTGGGCCTCAGGCACACTAAGCATGTACTCTTCCACTGAGCTACATCCCCAGCCCTAGCAGTCATAATCTTGGTAGACAGTCACTGAAGATCTCTCCATTTCCTTGCCAAAAGATTGTCATGTGACTCAAGCCAGGTCATTTAGATGGTCTTTCCTGCTGGAATCTTGCATGGAATGATAAGAAAATGAAATTAATCTGTCTCCCAGACAACACCCTGAAGAAAGAACTTCTTGGCCCTAGTTCCTTTGATTTCACTGTCCTAATTCCTTATTTTCCTGGGATAGCCTCTTTATGTCGATTCTGTAAACCACCTCTATTTTCTTTTTTTATTTTTGGTACTGGGAATTGAACCCAGACGCATTTTACCACGAGTCACAGTTCCAGCTTTTTATTTTGAGACAGGATCTTATTAAGTTGCTTAGGGTCCCTCTAAAGTTGCTAAGATTGTCCTCAAAGTTGTGATCCTCCTGCCTCAGCCTCCTAAGGTACTGGGATGATAGGCATGTGCCATCGTGCCTGGCCAATTTCTTTCTAATATAAAATTTTTTTTTGCTTGTTAGCTAGAGTTTTCTGTTGTTTGCAACCGAAGAATCTTCACCAATACAAATTCCCTATTAGAGGAACCAAGGGGTTTGTGTCTCTGGTGGGCTTATGTTTAGAGCCTCTGGCTTAAATTCAGATTTCATCAGGTCCTGGGATAAAATCTGGAAAGGAGCCCTTATTGCAAGTCAATTTGTGTCATACCTTGTCTCAGGAACCCTGTCTTTGTTGGACACAAGTCTCCCTACTGAGGCCACAGCCTGAAATAGCCAAGCTTACCTCCTATGACTCCCTATCACAAGTCCTACAACAGGTCAGGTGGGTCTACTTGTTACTTTCCACAAATAGCAAACTCATTCCTGTCTGAACCTTTGCTTGTGATGTTCTCAGACACCTGATAAGCCAGTGCATACTCCATCACCCCAAGTGTCTGAGCCCTCCCAGACTTCCAGACCTTAGGTCACCTCCTGCCTGTCCTCCCCCAGAACCTTTTGAGCCTCATCCAACCCTTAGCTGCTTTTGAGCCACCTACTTCACTGATTTCTCTCTGATGTGGGACAGAGGGAGTGATTATGTGGTTGAGTTTTGTTTCCTTTGTAGACTTAAAACTTTGAGGGAGGGGAGGAGGCAGGGGGAAGGAAAAATAGTGGAAAGAGACAAATATTATTACCCTATGTACATGTATGATTATACAAATGGTGTGACTACATCATATACAACCAGAGAAATGAAAAGTTGTACTTCATTTGTGTACAATGAATCAAAATGCATTCTGCTATCATGTATAACTAAATAGAACAAACAATTAAAAAAAAAATGAAAAAAAGAACAACAAAAAACCAACTTTGAGGACTTGAGTACAGGCTCAAGTGCCTTGGTCCTTTTCCTGACTGGGCCTTGGAGCAGAACATAAGGCCCAGCCCACAGTGGCTAATCATGTTTATTTGGCCATCCCTGGTTTGGAAATTGTCCTGGCCCTGTGATCCATATTCTTCATTCATTTATCCACCATTTACCAAGCATCTACTAAGTGGGGGTTCTGTCCTAAGCTCTAGAGATACACAAAAAATAAAACAGCTAAGGAATTCACAGTCTAGTAGCAAAGATTTATTGAAAATTAAATGTAAGCCGGGCGCGGTGGTGCACGCCTGTAATCCCAGCCCTTGGGAGGCTGAGGCAGGAGGATTGCGAGTTCAAAGCCAGCCTCAGCAATTTAGTGAGGCCCTAAGCAAATCAGTGAGACCCTGTCTCTAAATAAAATACAAAATAGGGCTGGGGATATGGCTCAGTGGTGGAGTGCCCCTGGGTTCAATCCCCAGTACCCCTCCCCCACACACAAAAAAGAAAATAAAATTAAATGTAGCAGAATGACCTTCTGAGAAAATAACCATGTCTAGTTTTGCTTAGCTGCAGGCTCACCTCAAAAGAATGAAAGGCATTCTATCCCTCCTGAGGGAGAGCAGGACTTTGTGCCCTTGAGGTTTGGACTTTCTTGACCCCTGTGGGGATTGGTGTGTTTCAGAATAAAAAGGAAAAACTGCGAGAAACAGGCCACCCAGAAGAAAACTTAAAAACTTTTTCCCCCCCTTTTTCAGTACTAGGGATTGAACCCAGGGCCTCACACAGGCTAGGCAAGCACCCTACCACTGAGCTATTCCCCCAGTCATCCAAATAGGTTTTTAAAACAAAGATTAGGGTTGGAGACTAAATGCTTCCCTGACTGAAGGGAGATGGCTCCAATTTAAGAGGGTCAGTTGGAATCCTCAGCACTAGAAAGAAAATGAAGATATGAATCCTTCAGTGGCAGAGATCTGAGCCCCTACTAATGCAGGTCCTCTGAGATGGGAGGATGTAAGAGGAAGAATAATTGGGTGAACAAATGCATGATAATACTACTAGTCAGCATTTATTATGCACTTACTCTGTACTAGGCACTATGTTAAGCACTTAGTATTCACTTATTTTTCACAAGAACCCTATGAAGTATGTACTGTTATTGTTCCCAAATGAAGCAAAAAAAAGTTTAAATGAATTGCCCAAGGACTATGGATCTGAGAATCAAACCCTGGCAATCAGACTTCACCGAGAGCTATGGGTGCTATTGTGGACTGAATACAAAGGACCATAGTGTGGGGAGCATTTGCTCCCAAAGATCACAAGGGCTGGACTTGTTACAGAGGAGATGGGGCTCTCAGCACTCCCACTTTCAGATGTGCTTCACAACAAGGCAGGGAGCATTAGTTGTGGCCACTGGCATTAGCTGAGGCCCTGGCAATCTTGGTAAGAAGGGGCTTACACCAATTATTCCTATTGCCACAGGAATGCTATATAACAATCACAAAATTTCAGTAGCATACAACAGCATGTATTTATCTGGTTTGTGTTTTTGGAAGTTTGTTACTATAGGCTGGCTTTGGCTGGTCTGGTTTGGTTCCACTCAATGTTTCTCCAATCCTCCTTTCAGGACCAGCAAGCCAGCCAGGGAATGTTCATGAAAATGGCAGAAGCACCCAAGCAACAGTCCCAATGTGCAAACTCATTTTAAGCCTCTGTCTATGTCACATCTGCTAAGGTACTATTGGGCAAATTTGCACAACTGAGGCCAGAGTCAAGGTATGGAGAAATGCAGCCCCCCCCCATCCCCTCCTTATAGTGCAAGGAAGAGTGTGGCAGGCACAGTGTGGAAGTATTATTCTACTAGTGTCCCACAGAATTCAAACTGAATTTAGTTTTGATATCTAGAGGGAATGAAATGCTACATTATGTCATGGAGCCATTCACGCCAGTTATAAAGAGAGACTCTATCTTCAGGAAACACAGAGTGTGCTAAGAATATTTAAAATTTTAGTTTTTATTTTAGTAAAAATCTTAAAATGCCTTTTAACAAGAATATACTCTGGATGGTCTAGAAGACTATGATAGCTGCCTTGCAGTTTTCAGAGCCCCAGTGATGAGCTTGAGTGCCAGCATTTAACTTTCTAATTTGGCTTTCTCAAATTGGGGTCCATATTCTCAGGAAGTCATGCATTTGCAAGGTTGGAAAACAGTGGTGAGACCAATACACAGCAAAGGCCCAGATAAACAGAAAATGCCCAGAGACAGTGCTATGGACATCCACAAGGAAGGGAGGCCGGGGAAGCTATAGGGCTTAGAACAGAGTTTATGGTGCTTTATAGAGATGGCATTTGAATAGTTCTTGCAAAACCATGTGACAGAGTCCTGGGGAATATCTCCAGGCTCCATCTGAGTGAACATGGTCAAATTCCTGGTACTAGGCCTTCTGAACCAAGGCCAATTCCTTCACCCTCACATATATGCTACTGGTTATAGTTTTGAAGAGGAGGCTGGAGAGTGAAATGGCTAAATTCCTTTGCTTTGGAGTCAGACCAAACAAGGATTCAAATATTGGCTTTGACATTTACTAGATCTAGACCCAAAGCAGGTTGTTTGAACTCACTGAATTCATTTCCCCATCCGAAGAAGAGAATCATAACACTCTTACAGGATGTTTTAAGATTTAGAACTTGCAGCTGAGTGTGGTAGCATGCCTGTAATCCCAGAAACTAGGAAGGCTAAGGTAGGAGGATCACAAGATAGAGGCCAGCCTCAGAAATTTAGTAAAAGCCTCAGCAACTTAGGAAGACTCTGTCTCAAATTTTTTTTAAAAAGTAAAGGCTGGGATGTAGCTCAATGGAGAGCACCCCTGGGTTAGAATTAGAACTTGCCAGTAAAGTCTAAAGTTTTTTGTTTTTGTTTTTTAGATGAGGTCAATACTCTGATGCCCAGGCTGGTTTCAGACTCTGGGTTCCATATAGGCCTCCTGCCTCTGCCTCAAAAATAGCTGGGACTGTAGGGTTGCATTCCCATGCTCAACTTATCTGAGGTTTTATTAATGGGAATATTTTTTATTTCTGATTCAATTGTAGGATTGTTATAGGATTATCCAGATTTTCTGTTTCAAGGTGTGTCAGTTTTGTTAAATTATATATGTCAAGCAATTTGTCTATTTCACATCTATGTTTAATTTTATTGTCAAAAAATTATTCATAATATCCTCTTGTTTTCTAATGCCTGAAGCATTCGTAGTGATATCTTTCTTTTAATTCCTTACATTGATTATTTTCATCCTTTTTTAACTTGTCTTGATTATTACCATCAGAGATTTTTCAGTTTTCATAGAATTGGCTGATTCTGTTACACATTTGTTTTCTATTTCTTCTATTTCTGTTCTTCACTTTCTTTCTTCTACTTTGAGTTTATGTTGCTGTGGTTTTTTTTCACTAACTTACTGAGATAAATTCTTAGCTCATTAATTTTCAATCTGTTTTCTTTTCTAACATGTACATTTCCTTTTAGAGGCTTAAATGAAAAACAAAAAATGTGCCTGGTCCTAAACAGACCCTCTATAAATATTTTTTTTTTTTTTTTTTTTTTGTGTGGTGTAGGGAATTGAAACAAGGGCCTCCTACTGCTAGGCAAGAGCTCTACCACTGAGTTATGCCTTCAGTAACATGTCCAAATTCATTTTTTGTCCTCCAGCTTTAAAAAAAAATTGTTCTTTTTAGATATTCATGACAGTAGAATGTATTTTGACATATTATACATACATGGGATATAACTTCCCAGTCTTGTGGTTGTACATGATATGGAATTACACTGGCCACATATTCATAATGAACATAGGAAAGTTATGTCTGATTCATTCTACTGTCTTTCCTGTTCCCGTTGCCCCTCCCCTCCCTTCATTTCCTTTTGTCTAATCCAATGAACTTCTATTCTTCCCTCCCCCAACACATCCAGATTCTTAACCCAGAGAATCATAAGCACAAAAATGGTTGCTCTAAGCTCTAAGCTTTCAGGTATTTTGCTGCACAACAATAGATAATTGAAGCGGTGTTTATCATCTTGTCCTCCACCAGACTCCTGCAATCCCCATCACACTCCATGTATCTGGATTTCTCATATAGGCCCAAACAGAACCTGCAGAAGCAAAATATAGCAAAGGTCTTTTATGTGAGGTCTGTGGGAGCCACACTGGAAGTGAATATTCTCTATCTTATCAATTTAATCAACTGAGCTCTCCTAGGACCCTTGGTTCCCAACCTTTTCAAGTGCTAAGTCCTACTTTGTCTCATAAAAAAAGCTAGATGTGCCATTTTGGTGGCATAGACCTGTAATCCTAGCTACTAGGGAGACAGAGGCAGGAGGATCGCAAGTTGGAGGCTAGCTTAGGCAACCTAGGGAGACCCTGTCTTAAAATAAAATTGAAAAGGGGAGGGTGACAGGAGATGTAGCTCAGTGGTAAAGCACCACTGAGTTCAATCCCCAGTACAGGAGAAAAAAAAAAAAAAGGAGTGCTGACTTGCAGCTTCTTCCACATTTTCTCCCCTAGGTCTGAGAACTTGTACTTCACATCTTCTGCATTTCCTTAATAGCCGCTGTTACATTCTGCCAGTTGGAAACACTGGTCAAATTGGAAAAGAGAAGTAAAGGAGAAGCCATTTTCTTGTCTGCATTTTGATGGCATTTTTAGCAATGGCCACATTGCTTGCTCTGGAGTTCCCACTTAGGCAATTCAGTTCCACCAGCATCCTCAGTGGTCGGCAATTGTCAACTATGATTATCACCATTTCCCATTTTCTCTTTTAGCCTTGTGACTTCCTGTAATTGCTAATATTTGGATAACCTAATATCTGCATTTGTACCTCCAGTCCTTCCAATATGTTTGTTACCAATTCCTTGAATTAAATTTCTTCTATTGAAATACCTAGAGTGGTTTCTGTTTTTTCTTGATAGTTTATTGACTCTTTTTTTAAAAAAAATTTTTTTAGTTGATGATGGACCTTTATTTTATTTATTTATATGTGGTGCTGAGAATCAAACACAGCGCCTCACACATGCTAGGCAAGTGGTGTACCACTAAGCCACAACCCCAGCCCTGTTTACTGACTCTTTCACTTGGCTTCATAGAACTTTGCATAGTCTGACCTTTGTTCAACTTTCTAACCTCCTATTCCAACTGGTTCTCCTTCTTGCTTGTTATGCTTCAGTAACACCTGTTGTCTTTTTGTTCCACAAATAACTGTAGCTGTTTTCTTTTTGGGGGTCTTTGCACCTGTTGTTCCCAATACTTGGGATGCTTTACCCCAGGCATTTTGCAAAACTGCTCCTTCTCATGGCTCAGTTCTCAGCATAAATGTCAACTTTGCTGAGCAATCTTCCCTGACCACCTCATCTACCACAAGCCTCCTGCACACCCATGTACTTTGTGTGTGTGTGTGTGTGTGTGTGTGTGTGTGTGTGTGTTGGGTTCTAGCGACTGAACCCAGAGACCCTCTACTACTAAGTCACACACCTGGCCCTTTTTATTTTGAGATGAGGGTCTCACTAAATTGCTGAGGCTGCCCTCAAACTTGTGATCATCCTGCCTCAATCTCTCAAGTCACTGGGATTACAGGTGTGCACCACTGCACCTGGCTCAGACCCAGGTACTCTTATATTATTTGATTATCCTCATAGCCCTTATTACTAACCTAATCTTGCTGATTTATTCCTTAACATGTTTATTATCTATTTCCCCAAGCTTCTTATTCTTTCTTCGAAAGAATAAGAAGCTTGCTTTCTTGATTATTACTGTATCCAGTGCCTGGCACAGAGTTGGTCCTTAATATATATATATATATATATATATATATATACACACACACACATATATATATGTTGGTCCTTAATAGGTGTGTGTATATATATATAAATTATATATATAGTTGTTGATGGACCTTTATTTAATTAACTAATTAATTTATTTATATGTGGTGCTGAAAATAGAACCCAGAGCCTCACAAATGCCAGACAAGCACTCCACTACTGAGCCACAACCCCAGCCCTTAGTAGATGTTTTTGAGTGAATGAATGATGAAATGACGTGCAAGCCTCCCTTTGAACCTCAGATGAGTCCTGGTGCCTATTGAAATACTTGACATTAGAGGCCAACAATAGGGAAATCTTCCTGCCTCTCCTGACTTTGATAGGGCCACCAAAGTCTGTGCCTAGCAGCAGGGTCCTGAGCCCCACCCATAACTTCAGGCAGGCCCCTCCTGGGCAATGGGAGGCTTCCCTGTGGCTCTGCCCTGTCTCCTGGCACATCCTCATCAGCCTGTTTCCTTCCATGCTTCCAGCAGGCTGCAGGGCATTAATGATTAAAAGTGCAAACCTGCCCAGGGCCAGTATCAATTAGGCTACACGCCCACCATGTGGACAGTTCATTAATTCCAACAAGCCAGAATTCACTCTCACAAAACTTTTGTCCTCATTTGTGTACTAAATTTGATAACTACAAAGAAAACAAACAAGACTGTTAGAAAATTAATTTTACTAATCATCACATTCTTATCAAATAAGAAACAGAAATTTTCTGTTACATAAACATTTAACCCAAATGGTTGCTCTAATAATAAGCTGAACCTAAAAAGACAATGAAATTTACACTGTAATGCACAAAACTGTAAAGAGCCATTATATTTTTCTTTCATGACAATATGAACAAAATAAATGATGGGACCTTATTTTAAACAAAACAAAAATTCATTTTATTGCTACAGACTGAGACTTCCTTTGCAAGACTGTGTGCTACATCAGGTTAGCTTGTCTATCTGCCAGCCTTTGGGAAGACTTTTTTGTTGTTGTTTTTAATTGAGTTTTAAAATTTCCTAGTTTGGGAGCATTCTGTGGCTAAAGCAGGCAAGGGAAACAGAATACCAATAGAAACCTTTTTAAGAACATTCGAAGCATGATTCCCAACAAGACGTTGAGGGAGAAGCTGAACTTAGGCTGGCATCTGGGCTTGGTTAACGCAGGAAGGATGGAAGAGTTCTGCCAAAAGTCTGCCTACTCTGGACTTATTTTCCAGCAATCACAGACACTTCCCAGGTCCAGGGGCTCCTGGATGGGCAGCTTTGTATCCTCTGGGAGGCTGGCAGACAGACTCATTGTAGAGTTTCATCCTTCTGCTATTCCCTCTACATTAGATTAAGCAGACCATCCACCATTCCTTCTAAGCTTTATGTTTTCCTCCATTTATGCCTTTCTCATGCTATTCCTCTGTTACAATGCCCCCTACCTTTTCTATACCCATGCATCCAGAGCCTTTAATTTTGTTCAAAACTCTGCCCAAAAGTCACTTCCTCTAAGAAAGCTTCACTGATGTTCTCAATTATAAAGTGTCACTCCTTTTGAACTCCTAATGCCCTGATCATATGACTACGCACTTTCTGTTATATATGTGTGGGCATTCATGTACTCTACCCCTTTGTGCTGATTACTTTCCCTCACTGTGAAAGTATTATTGATTATATAGTCCTATGACTTTCAATACCTCTCTATGGGGAAAGGATACTTTATCATTCCTTGGTGTCAGTTTGGCCATGTGACTTGCTTTGGTCAATCAAATAAGAATGCAAGTGATCAGAGCAGAAGCTATAAGAGCCATCACAATACTCTCTTAACCCTCTGCCATGAGAGCATTGTGTAAGAACAAAGGAGACACTGAGCAGAGCTGAAGTTAGCCTAAACTGCTGGTAAGAAATAAACTTTTGTTGCTATGAAACATGGAGATCTGGGGATTGCTGGTTATCACAGCATAGTCTGGTAAAGCTGACTAATATGTCTATACTAAACTGTATGCCTCTTGTTGGGGAGGATCATATAAGATTGATGATTTGTCTCTCACTCTTCATGAGCCTAGCACAAAGCCTCACTAGGAGGCTCAGCAACCATTTACTGAGGGAACAAATAAATAAATGAATATAGCATTTATTAAGTGTTCCTCTCATAATCTCTCACCTTCTGTAGTGCTATGAAATAGACAATGCAATTGCACAGACATTGTCTCAGCAGGTCTCAGGACAACCCTGGGGCAACAAATACCAATTACTTTTTGTCTGTTTAGCTTCCTGTTTTGTTTGGTGAACTACCCCTCCCACCACATTCCCTGTGATTCTGGTGGGGCTGCCAATCAAAACACCAGCCCCTCTGATCATAGGAGTAGGCATGTGACCCAGCTCTGTCCAATCACATTATCTCATCCTGACACAGTGATTGGATCAAAGATTAACAAGGCCAATCAGAGTTCTTTCCTGAGATGAGGTGTGGATTCAGAAAAAAGATATCTATAGAGTCCCAAGGAACTGGGCATGGTGGCATATACCTATAATCCCACCAACCTAGGAGGTTGAGACAGATTCAAAAGTTCAAGGCCAGCCTGGGCAATTTAGCACCCTGTTTCAACATGGAAGGGAAGGGAAGGGAAGAAGGAAAGAAAGACAGAAAGAAGAGTCCCAAGATCTCTTAAACTTTCCCCAAACTCTCCTTAGGAAGGAAGGACGGAAGGGAGGGAGGGAGGGAGGAAGAGTCCCAAGGTCTCCTAGACTTTCCCAAAACTCTCCTTTCATCCTGACTGCTGGCTTCATTCAGTAAAGCAACCAGAATGTTATTCTGAAAATATAAGTTGAATCAACTCCTCTTGTTTAAAGCCACCAAAATTGTGGATCCTTTGAGTAAGTTAAAAATTCTACATGCTATCTACAAGGTCCTTCATGATCTGGCCCCTACCTCCTTTGTGGTTTGTCATCTCTTGTCCCTCTCTTCCTGGTTCACTGCTCTCCCACTCTGGGTACTTTCTGCTCCTTGAACAAGCTCGTTCCTGCTTGGGACGTTTGCACTGGCTATTACATCTGCACGGAATTGCTCCTTCCACAGATATACCCATGATTGGCCTTTCCTGAACTCCCAACCCCACACCACCAGGAGAGCGTTTGCCTGCATGCTAACTCTGGTTCCAGTTCCTGTGCCTTCCTGTGGCTGTCCTTTCTTTTATTCTTAGATCAGAATCTTTCCAAAATCTAGACTTGAAGTCAATGTATTTCATTTTAGCTTAAGAATTTGAGGGAGGTTTCTAGATTCTCAGTAGAAAGAGTATAGCCTAATCAAAGGTTCAGCTTATTCTCTATAACCTTAAGAAGGTTGCTCATAAATCCAGGCCTTTCCTGTACAAGAAGTCCTGCTAGCTTTATTTTAGTCTCCTCAAACTTTCTGTCCTGTGATGGGAAAAGGCCATTTCAACCTTCCACCAAGGGTAGAGGGAGATAGAGTTCACAGTTTATCTTACAAATGCCATCACCCCACCAAACAGCTATTGGACTTTCTCTGACCTTGGCCTCTTTCCAGACTGAGGGAAAAGGAAAGCACGACAGAAGAATTCAGGGAGAGATGAGTCTCAAGGATGTGGCTGTGTGATCTGCAAGCTGCCACTATCTCCAAAGAGTTGAAAGGAACCCTGCAGCTCTACATGTCCCCCCGTAGATAATGGTCACAATTCCATTTATTGAGTATATTTCAAGCACTGTGCTAGGGCCTTAATAATAATAATGGCAACAACTGCTGCCATTTGAGGAGTGCAGGCTACAGAACAGGCCTGGTGCTAGGCATTCTGGAAGCATTATGTCTCCTAGTTCTCACCACAGTTCTCTTAGACAGCTATAATAATCCCCATCTGACAGATGAAGAAACAGGCTCAGTGAACAGAAGGGACTTGCCAGGTGGTTTCTACTGCAAAGCTGTGATCTTTCTTCTATAAGGCATTGCCTCTTTCCTAAACCTCCTGGCACCTGGTTTGCAGCATGAAGTCTTGTAACTAAATGCAGAAGACTGGGACCTGCAACCCTCCTATTCTAGTCAATGAGTCACTAGGGTAAGGGACATACCTCGTCCCTCAATGAGGCTGCCCCCAGCCCTTCTACAGCTGTGTTTCAGAGGGAGATGCCAAGGTTTGAGTCGTTTCCCTGGGAACTCCCTTACAGAGGCTTTCTTTGGAATTAGATAATACAGGAACCAGGGATAGACAGCCTAGGGGACCTGCTGGCCACCACCTGCAAGTGGTCTTCGCCTGTCTGGGTTGCTGTAGTGAGGGTGGGCTTGTTGGGTGGGCTTGGAACAAGACCCTAGCTGGAGTTTCTCCAGATACAGACAGGCCTGGTAGAGAGAAGCTGCTGGGGTGGGATAAATAGCGTGTATACAAGGCTCCTAGGGGCAGGGGTCTGGAAAAATAGTGGGGTGGGCATCTGTCACTATGAGAATGGTTCCAAAGTTCCCCTCCCAGGACATGGCAAAGGCAAACTGATTCTGAGTCAAGCATGAGGCCACATTAGTGAAAAACCTGTAGCCTAAACCCTTGTAGGAGACATTGAGGCTGATAGTATGGGCATATCATGCTCAAGATCCTAGCTCAGCAGGGATTTGATGGGACAGTCAGGAGCTCAGGAAATTAACACAGGCTTGAGGGTCCTGGGAGAGTCGTACATACATCATTGGCACATTGGCAATAGAAGCCTTTAGGGACATGGATTGTAATCTCCTTGCACATATGGAGAAACTGAGGTGCAGATAGGGAAAATGACCTGCTGAAGGTCTCACAGCAAATGAGGATAGAGCTGCCACCTCCCACACTTCTGTACCTTCATGTAAAAATCCCCCATCTCCTTTCTGTTTTAATACTAAAAACAGATCATTGAATACATAAGGAAGAGTCATATTGTGCCTGGTTGCTTTGGGGGGGCCCAGGTGTTTGAGCCCTTGCACTGCTATCTAAATGTCCTTAGAAAACCAGTTGGCATCCTCAGTTTTATGGATGGAGTCTGTGCTGCTGCCAGTCACATACAGCCCACCTCCAAACTCAGAAGGGTGTTCCCCAAACCCTCTGGGCACAGAGTCTTTGCCTGTGATTTTCCTCTGATGATATCTTGTTTTGCCAACTAAATTAAGACTATGACAGAGAACAGAGACTACCTCTAGCAGTTTAGTTCAATTAAGATTTCACATCAACAAATTAAAATGCATCCTCACCGTCTGCAAAGTAAATCTGCCTGCATTTAGGAGGAGGCTCTGACATTTGCTGTTCAGGCACCTAGAGGATATGAGCTGAGTGTCAAAGAGGGCCTGCTCCTCTTGGGGCTGGTCTGAGGCTTCACAGCCAGCATTTGTCTCTGGGGGCTTACAGTCTCTGGGTCAGGGCTGAATGTGAGGATCAATCTGAGTTTTTGAAGAAGACTTCTGAACCTCTGTAAAATGACAGAATAATGGGGCTGTCAACGTTTTTTCATAAGACTAAATTAATTCACACTAAAGAACTGTTGCTGGGCATGGGGGTGCATGCCTGTAATCCCAACCACCTGGCAGGCTGCGGCAGGAAGATGAAAAGTTGGAGACTAGCATGGGCAACTTAGCAAGACCCTGTCTCAAAACATGAAAAGAACTGGAGATGTTGCTTAGCGGTAAAATGTTCCTGGGTTTAATTCCTTGTAGAAAAATAAAACTAAACAAAAACTAAAGAATTATCAACAAATTGTGTGTGTGTGTGTGTGTGTGTGTGTGTGTATGCAAGCACTGAGGATGGTACCCAGGGCCTCACCCATACTGGGCAATCATGCTACCATTAAGCTAATCCCCAGTCAACAAATACTTTTTGAGTATTTAATTTGACAATCAACTCTTCAAGGGACTGAAGATACAGCAATGAGCAAAACAGACAAATTCCCTGCTCTTTTAGAGCTTTTATTCTATGGGGGAGAGAGAGAGACAATAAACAAGACAAATGAGTGAAATATGTAGTAAATTAGCAATAAGAGCAACGGAGAAAAATAAAGCAGGGGAAGAGGATGGGGAGTGTGGAGAGTGGGAGTCCGTGATTTTAAATAGGATAGTCAGAGATGGACTTGATAAAGTGACACTGAGTCAAGACTAGAAAGGCGAGGGCGTAAGGCATGAGGATGTTGGCGCATGGGGGCAGCGCTCCAGATAGAGGGTTGCATACAGTAGAGGCTATTGTGGGACTGCAATTGTGTGTGGAGGATGGAGACCAATGTGCTGGAGCTGAATGAGCAGGAGGGAGAGGAAAAGAAGAGGTCAGAGGACCTGGGCAATAGGCTAGTAGGCCATTAGAGGGACTTGGTTCATTCTCTGAGTGAACAGGAAGCCAGTGCTGAGTTTGGAGCACAGAACAGAAAAGCTCTGGCTTCCATTTTAACAGGATGGCTATGGTTGTTGTGTGAAGAACAGAGAGAAAGAAAACAAGGTTGGGAACAGGGATACCAGTCTATTATGGTAACTGAAGTAAGATATGGTGGTGGCCAGAGTAATAGCAGAGGAACTGACAATATGAGGAACAATAGCTCAAAATCTCTGAAATCAGTAATATCCCAGAAAACCCAGCATATAGTTAGTATCCGCTTGAGATTTTTGCCAAAGGCAAGTCCATTGGCATATGGTCCTGGGAAAACAGGGCAGAGCCCCTGTCCTTAATAACGGCACCTGGATTGTCCACATTGTGGTGTTCAAAAAGGACTATTTCCTCTGTAAATTGATGGATAATCTTTGCTTTTCAGGGGAAGGCAGGTAAAAGAGATATTTTCCCTCTTGAAAATTAGTATAGAGGGCTAGGGTTGTAGGTCAGTGGTAGAGCACCCACCTAGCATGTGTGAGGAACTGGATTTGATTCTCAGCATCACATATAAATAAATTAAAAAATAGAGGTCCATTGAGAACCAAAATAATATTTTTTAAAAAGAAAGAAAATTAGAATAGAAGGTGGGCACAGTGGTGCACACCTGTAATCCCAGTGGCTCAGGAGCCTGAGGCAGGAGGATTGAGAGTTCAAAGCCAGCCTCAGCAAAAGAGAGGCACTAAGCAACTCAGTGAGACCCTGTCTCTAAGTAAAATACAAAATAGGGCTGGGGATGTGGTTCAGTGGTGGATTGTCCCTGAGTTTAATCCCCGGTACCCTCCCCCGCCAAAAAAGAAAAATAGACTAGAGAACCTGACTGAATGCAAGGTCCATGAGGGCAGGTACTATGTCCATATCAGATATTCCCCGGCACCGGGATAAGATCCAGCATGGCATACTCAAAAAAGAGTTGTTGAAGAGTGAATAAATGAGTGAAAGATGCAGCATATTAGAGAGCAATAAGAGAAATGGGGGATAATAAAGCAGGGAAAGAAGATACAGAGAGCTGAGGAATCTGTCATTTTAATTAGCGTTTTTCCTATATCTCCTCCTACATTTCTCCTACATTTTAGGTAGAAACTGAAACAAGTTTAATAACAAATTCCGAAATGTATGCCCCTCCCCCCTCCCCTTTTAGGGTAGCTTGAGGGTTTTTGTCTCATTTTCTTGTCCAACCTCTTTTCCCTGTTTCCTTTCTTCTTCCTCTGTAATCTTAGCTGTGAATAGAGTTTGGTGCTTTCTATTCCTACTGTTTAAAGTGGGTGAGTTGAATGTTTTTGATTTCTGTCTCTTAGAAAAACACAACAGCTGAATAAAATTCTTTTTTACTTGTGTAACTCTCATTGATTTTCCTCTCACTGAATGTCAGCATCCCTGCTTTCGAGCCTGAGGAGTTGGTGCCACTTCCCAGTGAGAAGGAAAACACACCCAACATGGAACTCTGGACTTCCCACCACTTCAAACTTCTCCTCTATTTAACTTGCCTGGTAATTTGCATAGATCTACATATGTTATGCAATCAGCCTGCTCTCCTTTTACATTTAAGCCTAAAATAATTTTGCTTTTATGATGTTTTCCTTTCTCTGCTGCCTTCTATATTTCTTTCTGGTCCTGAGATATAGATTTTTTGTAAAAGGAATTGATGAAAGGCCAATGAAGGAAAAGGAGATTGGAAGCAGCATGGTGAGATTGTCTCTGGGGTTCATTTATTTGTTCATCAACAATTTATTGAGCACGTTCTGTGTGCTAGGCCCTGTACCAGGTGCTAGAAGTACAGTATGAACAAACTGGGTGCAATGCTTTCTCACATGAGGCTTGCACTCTAGTTAGGAAAACAGATAATAAATAACTAAATACATAAATAAAAAGATGAGTTCTGATACTAATAAACACTGTGAAGGAAACATAGTTACTGAAAGACCAATTTAGATGGGGTAGTATATAGAAGGTCTCTATGGAGAAGTGACACTTGAGCTGAAGCCTGAATGATAAGGAGATAGCTATGTGAACATTTGATGGAAAAATATTCCAGAAAATGAGAAAAGAAAGTGAAGACATCTTGAAATGAGAACAAACTTGGAAGGTTTGAAGAATGGAAAGGAGATGGTGCCATTTAGGATACCAGTGGAAAGAAAGAGAAGTACTAATTCAAAATGGCACAAACAAGGCTGGTGATATTTTCAGTGGTAGAGCACTTACCTAGCATGTGTGAGGTCCCAGTTTCAATCCCTGGCACCACAAAAACAAAACAAAAAAATGATGCCTTGCATAAAGAAGCTTGGCTGCTGTAGAGGCAGGGTCCCCCAAGGTTGGCTAATTTTGCAAGTCAACATAAAGGGCCAGACTATATTCTTCTTTCTCCTGCTCAACCATCCGCTTGGATTGGCTTCCTTTCAGATACCAGGATGGATGCCAAAGCTCCAATCTCCTGTTTCCCTTGTCCTTATACAATGTTCAAAGGCAGACAGGAATAGTATGAGCACTTGCCTTTTCATAACAATACAACTCTCCCCATGAGATTCTCTTCATATCTCATAGGATAAGAAAATTTCATAACATGCCCATTCTTTAGCTGGTCATTAGCTTTGGAATTACAAAGATTGTTTTAGATTTGGACAGGGAAAGGCCTAGCCTCTACAGTACTTCGTGAAGAATCAGTGCTTCCAATTTCTGACAAAAATCAGGCTTCCCAGAGCAAAACTAGGCTTCGGTGAGCAAAGAAATAGGAAGGACTGACTATAAGTAGGTGATCAAGAAGATTGGTGTCCCTGGAGCATTGGTATAAGAGAAAATTTGGGAGATAGAATTGAGAGAATGCAGGCAGATTTTAGGTTCTTCAAATGCATTCTTTCAGAACTACCTAAGTCCCTAATGGTCTCACCCCATTTGCACCAGAAATACCCTCCAGCATCCCCACTCTCCAGGACCTGCACCACCTCTGTGTACAAAGTTTTGATAAAACCGTTCACAACGCACCAAACTCTAACTTTAATATTGGTTGATGATACTGGGTAAGTGTTCTTTCCTTTCCAAAGTCTCAGTTTCCTTATCTATAAAAGTGATGCAAGCCGGGCGTGGTGGCGCACGCCTGTAATCCAAGCGACTTGGGAGGCTGAGTCAGGAGGATCGCGAGTTCAAAGCCAGCCTCAGCAACTTAGCGAGGTCCTAAGCAACTCAGTGAGATCCTGTCTCTAAATAAAATACAAAATAGGGCTGGGGATGTGGCTCAGTGGCCAAGTGTCCCTGAGTTCAATCCCTGGTTCCAAAAAAAAAAAAAAAAAAAGTGATGCAATGCTGGGTGCAGTGGCACACGCCTGCCTGTAATCCCAGTGGCTCAGGAGGCTGACAGGAGGATGGCAAGTTCAAAGCCAGACTCAGTAAAAGTGAGACGCTAAGCAACTCAGTGAGACCCTGTCTCTAAATAAAATACAAAATAGGGCTTGGGATGTGGTTCAGTGCCTCTGAGTTCAATCCCCAGTACCAAAAAAATGCAATGACATTTGTCCTGCTTGCTATTCAGAGAGGTTATAAGGATCAAATGACAGAGTATCTGCATGTCCTTTGAAAACCTGATGTGCCATAATTATTATCATTATTACTGTCATCATTCATCTTCCATGAGAAACAAAGAAATTGGGGGGCAAGAATTGCTGGGAATTAAACCTAAGCCCTTGGGCATGCTAGGCAAGTACTCTACCATGCCCTGTCCAGAATTCTAAATTTTGAGTAGTCTTATCCACCACTCCTTGTAAGGGACATGTGACATTTTGTTGTGGTTTTTTGGTCCAGGGGATTGAACCCAGGAGTGCTTTACCACTGAGCCTCATCCGCAGCCCTTTTTATTTTTGTATTTTGAGACAGGGTCCTTAACAAATCTGAGGCTGACTTTGAACTTGAGATCTTCCTGTCTCAGCCTCCCAAGTCACTGGAATTACAAGTATGCTACCACACCTCGTGACACCTAACATTTTGGAAAACTGTATTCTAGCTAGACTTGATGGTGTACACATATAATCCCAGTGACTCAGGAAGATGAGACAAGAGGATTGCAAATTCAAGGCCAGCCTCAGCAATTTAAAAAGATCCTATCTCAAAATGTAAATAAATAAATAAAGCAAGCTGGGGACGTACCTCAGAAAAAAAGCTGTGTGCTCTGAGAGGGCAAGAAGGGCAGCCTTGGGTATCCCTTGGCCTGCTGTTCCCCAGACCTTTTCTCAGCACCCTCAACCCTCCAGCCGCCTTCCATGCTTCTCATCAGAGATGTCCTTGGTAACAAGCTAGGCTGATGATCAATAAAATGTAAGCTAAAGCGGGCTGAATTATTATCCCTTTATTCTTGATAAAAAGAGGGGATGTATTTTCATTACCGGCAGAGCTTTTAGCTGGTGCAGATAATTAAGCTCTGGAAGTGCAGCAATCCATTTCACACTGAGCAAAGAGTTGAGGGATAACTCTCACCAAAACCCAGCCCTTGGAGGAGCCCCAAACATGGCCACTGTGCCCAACAGTAAAAAGTCATAAAATTTTTGTGATACTAAGGTAAAGTAGCCCCCAGCTGCCTCCACAGATTTGCCCTCAGTGGCATGCTGCTGCTACTGCTTGCATGTCTGGGATAAGAGCTGTGCTTGCTGCTGCTTCTCCTCCATTGGCCTCCTGCCCCTTTTCAGCCAGCTTTTTGCTTCTCACCATCTGCTGGGCAGTCAAGCAGAAAAAATGCCTTGTTATGCCAGCAGCTTCTACCAAGCTTTATCTTTTTTTTGGAACTGGGGATTGACCTCAGGGACAGCCCTATTTTATAGTTTATTTAGAGACAGGGTCTCACTGAGTTGCTTAGGGCCTTGCTAAGTTGCTGAGGCTGGCTTTGAACTCGCCATCCTCCTGCCTCAGCCTCCCGAGTCGCTGGGATTACAGGCGTGCGCCACCGAGCCCGGCTCCAAGCTTTATCTTTTAGGTTTAGATACCCTTCTTGATTTGTTGTTATGATCTCCTGATTATCTCCTTTACCTCTGCAGCCAGACCCTAACTCCACTAGATCAATAGAAAAGATCTATAGGGATGACAACTTTCCCCCCCTCCTTCCTTTCCTTCTCTCTTTTTTTTTTTTTGGCATTGGGGATTGAATCCAGGAGCACTTTCCCATTGACCTACATCCCCAGCCCTTTTTATTTTTTACTTTAGGACAGTTTTAGGACAGGGTCTCTCTAAGTTACTGAGGCTGGCCTTGAACTTGTGATCCTCCTACTTCAGCCTCCCCAGTTTCTGGGATTATAGGTGTGTGCCACCACACCTGGCTCTCTCTTGCTTTTTATTACATGGTGAATTAGCAGCTCTAATTTCCAGCTTCCAGAGGCAGAGATGAGATGACCCTCACCCTTCCTGTCCCAACTCAACCCAAGCTAGAAGAGTGGCAAATTCTTGGAAGCAACAAATTTTCAGATGATGTGGCTTATTTGGCTACATAATTGCCTCCTCCTTTTTTTTTTTTTTTTTTTTCTTGGTACTGGGGATTGAACCCAGGGGCACTTGGCCACTGAGCCACACCCCCAGCCCTATTTTGTATTTTATTTAGAGACAGGGTCTCACTGAGAGTTGCTTAGGGCCTCGAGAAGTTGCTGAGGCTGGCTTTGAACTCCTCCTGTCTCAGCCTCCCAAGTGCTGGGATTACAGGCATGCGCCACCGCGCCGGCCACCTCCTCCTTATACTAAGAGAAAGTAGGTGGCAAAAATCTTCCCCACCCCATTCTCCTGGAGAGCTATTCAAATGTTGAGAGAGGGAAAGGAAGAAGGAGGGTGGGGGGAGGAGTGAGTGAGTCATCTCTGTGTTGGTTTATTTTTCATGACTTTTTCTCTTTGTTCTGTTATATACCCACAGCTCCTCCCATTATAACTCAGAAAGTAGAAATTACTTCAGAGATAGAGAGACCGAGTGAGGATTCGTGGAGTGATAGCAATCCACTACATATTACAATTTTGCCTAAGCTGTAGTTTCCCTCCTGTGTACTGTTAGAAGTGATACCAAATCAGTTGTGAACCTTCTTTCTTGAGGGAGTAAGAAAAGGGCTGTCCAGGCTTATTATCTTCTCCATTACTCAGGCATGTTCCCCTGAGTTTTTGCATGATTTAATTTTAATGCAGTTATTTGTATTAGGCGAGTCTCCAGCTCAGCCATGCCAAAGAGGGAGGTGGTAGAACCCGGGAGGAGCTGATGGAAAGATAAATACCCCGAAGGTTCATGATGATCTGACCATGGCTTTAATATGAATCAAATTTGCTCAAACCTGCTCTCCCACAGTCAGCATTTCTGCTAGAAATAATTTGTAATTATCAAAGTCCAGTTAGGCCAAAAGACTCCTTGCAAAGGACTTTGATGTGATTAGGGAAAAGCTTGGAACTACAATTTGCATGGTTATTGTCCTCTCTGCCAATGACATTTCTGGAGAAGGCACCTTGTCCTTCCTGGCACAAGAAAGTCCAGATAGGAACTAAGAACCAGACTTCGGAGTCACTGGACTGGGGCTGCTGCTCCAAGGCTGGCCCCTAAAGAAGACATTTTCCTGGAATGAGCCTGAGAGATTTCCCATCTCAGCATTCAGCATTCAAGAGCTGTGAGTCAGAGTGGTCCAAAGAGGGACAGAGCCAAATGCATGCTGATCTGCTGCTGTGCCCAGCACTTTAGCAGGAAGGCCCTTTGGTAATTGCCCAGTACCAGTATGGGTCATTGCAGAGGAATCTTGGTGCTGTCCCTGGTTGAGAAGTAGTAACAACCTCTCCATTCCTTCTCACATCTTTTTTTTGGGGGGCGGGGTGGTGTAGTTCTAGAGATTGAACCCAGGGGTGGTTTACTACTGAGCAACATCCTCAGAGCACTTTTTATTTTGTTATTTTGAGGCAGGGTCTTGCTAACTTGCTGAGGATCTTGCTAGGCTGGCCTTGAACTAGTGAGCCTCCTGCCTCAGCCTCCTGAGTGCTCACTGGGATTACTGCCACAACCCCACCAGCTCCCCTCCACTTCTCACATCTTAATCCTTCAGCTCTGCAGCAACTGAGTCACAAAGTAAATTCAAAAAACACTGAAAAACTAAACAAAGTTGAAAGACTTTAATAAAAACTTAAATAAATGAAAGACATACTGTGTTCATGGAAGACAATA
>JAJEJO010000250.1:364901-379730 GCA_020662805.1 Glaucomys volans | reverse complement strand
CCATTCTCCTGGAGAGCTATTCAAATGTTGAGAGAGGGAAAGGAAGAAGGAGGGTGGGGGGAGGAGTGAGTGAGTCATCTCTGTGTTGGTTTATTTTTCATGACTTTTTCTCTTTGTTCTGTTATATACCCACAGCTCCTCCCATTATAACTCAGAAAGTAGAAATTACTTCAGAGATAGAGAGACCGAGTGAGGATTCGTGGAGTGATAGCAATCCACTACATATTACAATTTTGCCTAAGCTGTAGTTTCCCTCCTGTGTACTGTTAGAAGTGATACCAAATCAGTTGTGAACCTTCTTTCTTGAGGGAGTAAGAAAAGGGCTGTCCAGGCTTATTATCTTCTCCATTACTCAGGCATGTTCCCCTGAGTTTTTGCATGATTTAATTTTAATGCAGTTATTTGTATTAGGCGAGTCTCCAGCTCAGCCATGCCAAAGAGGGAGGTGGGAGAACCCGGGAGGAGCTGATGGAAAGATAAATACCCCGAAGGTTCATGATGATCTGACCATGGCTTTAATATGAATCAAATTTGCTCAAACCTGCTCTCCCACAGTCAGCATTTCTGCTAGAAATAATTTGTAATTATCAAAGTCCAGTTAGGCCAAAAGACTCCTTGCAAAGGACTTTGATGTGATTAGGGAAAAGCTTGGAACTACAATTTGCATGGTTATTGTCCTCTCTGCCAATGACATTTCTGGAGAAGGCACCTTGTCCTTCCTGGCACAAGAAAGTCCAGATAGGAACTAAGAACCAGACTTCGGAGTCACTGGACTGGGGCTGCTGCTCCAAGGCTGGCCCCTAAAGAAGACATTTTCCTGGAATGAGCCTGAGAGATTTCCCATCTCAGCATTCAGCATTCAAGAGCTGTGAGTCAGAGTGGTCCAAAGAGGGACAGAGCCAAATGCATGCTGATCTGCCGCTGTGCCCAGCACTTTAGCAGGAAGGCCCTTTGGTAATTGCCCAGTACCAGTATGGGTCATTGCAGAGGAATCTTGGTGCTGTCCCTGGTTGAGAAGTAGTAACAACCTCTCCATTCCTTCTCACATCTTTTTTGGCGGGGGCGGGGTGGTGTAGTTCTAGAGATTGAACCCAGGGGTGGTTTACTACTGAGCAACATCCTCAGAGCACTTTTTATTTTGTTATTTTGAGGCAGGGTCTTGCTAACTTGCTGAGGATCTTGCTAGGCTGGCCTTGAACTAGTGAGCCTCCTGCCTCAGCCTCCTGAGTGCTCACTGGGATTACTGCCACAACCCCACCAGCTCCCCTCCACTTCTCACATCTTAATCCTTCAGCTCTGCAGCAACTGAGTCACAAAGTAAATTCAAAAAACACTGAAAAACTAAACAAAGTTGAAAGACTTTAATAAAAACTTAAATAAATGAAAGACATACTGTGTTCATGGAAGACAATATTGTTAGGATAGCAATACTCCCCAAATTGATCTACAGATTCAACATGATTGTTATTAAAATCCCAGCTTTTTAGGTCAAAGGTCACATGTTTTCTCTCATATGTTGAAAGTAGAGAGCAAAAAGGAAAAGAAAGGTGGGGAGGATCTCATAAAAATCAAAGGAAGTGGGTGCGGTGGCACACACCTGTAATCCCAGCACTTGGGAGGCTGAGGCAGGAGGATCACAAGTTCAAAGTCAGCCTCAGCAACTCAGTGAGACCCTGTCTCTAAATAAAATACAAAATAGGGCTGGGGATGTGGCTCAGTGGGGGAGTGCCCCTGGGTTCAATCTCTGGTAAAAAAAAAAAAAAAAAAAAAAAAAATCAAAGGAAGATCAGTGGTGTAGAGGAAAGGAACTGGCAGGGGGAGAGAGGAGGAGAGGGAAAGGGGAAATATCAAGGAATAATATTGGCCATATTATGTTGTTACATTGTGTGTGTGCACGAACATGCAACAAGTTCACAATTATGTACAACTATAATGCACCAATTTTTAAAATGGGGAAAAGGAATCCCAACTTTCTTAACAATAAGAAAAAATGTTGACTAAACTAAAAAATCAATAACTTTTCTTAGACCCAATGGAGAATTGAGATCATAAGATAAAACTTTGTCCCAAAAAACTGGAGACAGAGGTAAATATAGATCTATTTACCTGAAGCAGAAGTTGTTGGAGGCAGAAATCACTAGGAATGAAGCGCTGCTCCAAGCTACAATATGGACAAACCTTGAAAACATTAAGCCAAGTGAAAGATGCCAGACAAAAGACCACATAGAATGTGATTCCATTGATGTGAAATGTCCTGAATAGGCAAATCCATAGAGACAGAAAGTAGATTACTGGTTGTCAGAGCTGGAGCGGAGATAGTCAGGTGTAATTCCTAATGGGTAGAGTTTCCTCTCTAGGCTAATGAAAATATTCTGGAATTAGATAGTGATGATGGCTGCGCAACCTTGTAAATATTAAAAACCAAGAAATTGCACATTTAAAATGGTGAATATCATGTTATGTGAATTATATCTCAATTAAAAAATAAAGTTAATTTGGTATAAGAAGTCCAAATTTCCCTTCAGACTCAGTTTGCAGACCTTTTCTACTGACTCATCATCCCAGCCTTTGACCAGCCTGCTCCTACCTCTCTATAAGCTTCTGTCCTATACTCTGTTAATTTGAAAAGAGGAAGCCTGGAAAAAAATAAAGGAAAAGGCCTGAAGAGAGAGGGCTAGTACTAGAATATGCTTGAAATGGGATCCCAGAGCTTTATTCTACAGGGGGCCTTAATGGTGCAATAAGATTACCTCTTCCATGAAGTCTTCCTGTATTTTTCTTTCCCTAGAGTACTTCATCTAGCATACTTCCCCCCCCCCATTTGGGGGTACTGGGGTTGAACTCAGGGATTCTTTACCACTGAATCACATCCCCAGCCCTTTTTATTTTGAGACAGAGTCTCACTAAGTTGCTGAGACTGGTCTGAAACTTAGTATTCTCCTGCCTCAGCCTCCCCAGCCACTCAGATTACAGGCATGCGCCACTGCAACCCGCTCTTTGGAGCTTCTTAAAAGGGAGTAGTATATAATGTTTAAGAGTGACTTTGGGTCAGGCTTGGTGGTACAAGCCTATAATCCCAGCGACTTGGGAGGCTAAGGCAGGAGGAACACAAATTCAAGTCCAGCCTAGGTAATTAGTGAGACCCTGTCTCAAAAAAACAAAAAGGGCTGAGGTGTAGCTCAGTGGTAGAGTGCCCCTGGGTTTAATCCCCCCAGGACTGAAAAACAACAACAACAACAAAACAAGTGGCCTTGTAACTTGGTTCATGTCACAGTTCTGCTTCTTGCTAGTGATATAACATTGGACTTACCCTTTAACCTCTTTGTACCTCAGTTTCTTTATACACAAAATGGGGATAATAGCACTTCCTCTTTCATAGGGTTGGTATGAAGATTAAATGAATTACCTGTGATATTCATATTCCTATAAACCATTTAGAATTGTATATGTCACTCTGTAACTGCAATAAAATGCTACACGATGCTTGATCTTGGTCCCTTTTTCTGCAGGTTTTTGTTTGTTTGTTTGCTTTTGTTTTTGGTGATGGTGCTGGAGTTCCAACCCAGGGCCTCATGCTGGGTAGTCAATCTACCACTGAAATACACCCTTCTCTCAGCTCCTCTGCGGAACCTCTGACTTACTGATCACCTCACCCCTTCATTCTCTCACACTGCCTCTACCTCTTCGTTCTCCTAAGCATCTATTATTCAAGGATCTGTGTGGCAGACTTTTAGTTTAAGCTTGATGGAAGCAGAAGGGTTCATATACCACACGGTGCAACCAACAACTTCAGTGTCTTGGGCATCACTGTTTCTTTAAGTCTCCTGGTCATTCCTGCCTCTAGGTATTTCTCAGTCCTGCCCATCTTTTCCTTTTGAATGCTTGTTTTATGTACCTTCTTCCTACCTTCTTACATCTCCTTTTTCCCCCAGTCCCTTGCCCTGTAAAACATGCTCTGTTAAGTCTCACTGTGGCCCATCTAAGCCCTGCGTGAGGATCAAAGTGGGGTCTTGAGGAGTAGTGAGGAGATTTATCTTTTATCTCCAAAAAAGACCTTTCTAATAAAGATACTTTTCTCACTACCAGGACTTGAGGAGCCAGGAGAAGTCCAAGGAGAGGCAGAGGTACCTTTAAGCTTTCCCAGACAGAGAGAAGTTACCATCTCGCATGGAAAGCAGTGCACATATAGCAAAAGCTACATAAAGCCCTCAGTGGACAAAGGACAGAAAGTAGCATAAGTAAAACCAGTCTCCCTATGTCACTTGCTTTGCATAATCTATTACTAAGCCCAGATGATCAGGAAGGTATTATTTTCCAGGGAGGTTCTGAGGTAATACTTTAGACCATTAAAGAGCCCTGCTTCCCAAGGCCTGATTTTCCTCAGGCACCACATTGAACATGTTCCCTAGTTGCTAAGGAAGGTGGCTGAAAGTAATTTATGCCCCCCACTTCCGGTCCGTTTACTTTTGTGATGTTAATAATATCTTATGGGGGCCTTCTGGTAATATGAGCTGCTGCTGTTTCCACAGGGTGCTGCTGGGTGGACATGGGGACTTGGTGTGTGTGTGTGAGGGGTTGCTTTGCCAGCTCAGATGAAAGTTAATGGCTCCAGTGGGCCCTGGAAGCTCTGGGTGGTAAGGGACCTTCCCTGGGCAGGTCCTTCTGACCATTCTGTTCCAGGCTCCATTTAATAGTCTGCATCCAAGATACTAATAGAGATATCCTGAAAAAGCCTGTGGAGCAACGGACATCTTAGGAGCATCTATTACATACCAAGCTACTGTCTGGAGGGCACTGGGGAATTCACAAATGAATAAAACAAATCCCTGCCTAAAGATCTTTTCCATCTATTGGGGGATGTTGGAGAGGGTAGATGGACCCAATTATAGTCAATTGTGTTGTAAGGCAACATATGTACTCCTAAAAATCACCAGGCTATGCAAAAATCCCTCAGGGTTTATGAGAAAAAAGGAGTTGGGGAATAACTGAAAAATTCATCAGTGATGCATAAAAAAAACAAAAACAAAAACAAAACCTGAAAAGCACAGTAACACTGCTTTATTTTATTTATTTATTTATTTATTTATTTATTTATTTATTTGTGGTGCTAGGGATTGAACCCAGGGCCTTGTGCTTGCAAGGCAAGCACTCTACCAACTGAGCTATATCCCCAGCCCCTGAGATGGGGTCTTGCTAAGTTGTTTAGGGCCTTCCTAAATTAATGGTGCTGACCTTGAACTTGTGATCCTCCTACCTCACCCTCCCAAGTTGCTGGGATTTCAAGTGTGTGCCACCATACCTGGTCAGGAGTTACATCATTAAGAAAAGCATAAATACTATAGTGGGTGCTTTAGTCAGCTATTTCACTGCTGTAACCAAAATACCTGACAAGAACAGTTTTAGAGGAGGATAAGTTTATTTGGCACTCACAATTTCAGAGGTCTCAATTCATAGACAGCCCATTCCAGTGCTCTGTGCTGGAGGTGAGGCAGAGCATCATGCATGACAGAAGGGCGTGACAGAGGAAAGCAGCTCAAGACATGACAATTAGGAAGCAGAGAGAGTGTTCTTCACTGGGGACAAAATATATACCCTAAAGGATGTCCTCAGTGACCCATCTCCTTCAGCCAAACCCACCTACCTACAATTACCACCCCTTAACCTCTATCAGTGTATTATCACACTAATTGGGTTAAGGCTTTTATAACCCAACCATTTCGCCTCTAAAACTTCTTGCATTGTCTCACATATGAGCTTTTGGGGGACAACTCATATATAAACCATAACAGTGGGCATAGTATTTTACCTTGAAAAAGACTCAAAGTTTGCTTGTGGAAGTGGGTGGCAGGAAGGTTGCTGCTTGTGAATTTCTGTGAAGTAGTGAAAGGAGGATTATTTTAAGTGTGATGAGAATTGTAACACCGGATATGGATATAAAATGTGGACATATGTGTGGTGTTTGTATAGGTTTTATGTCTTCCAAATAGGCTGGTTCCAGCAGGAGGTTTTCTAAATTCACCTAGTGTTTCTTGCAGGTCAAATGGCGCAAAAGTAAATGTAAAATTTGCATTTTCCCTGATCGCTTTGAAACAGGTTCATGTCTTCAAAACAAACCTTACAGAAGCACAGTCATGTATATATCCAATTCTATTAATATAGACTTGTAACAAGATAATTTTTTCTAACTTAACTGATATTTTTTGTAACAAGATAACTTAATAAGGTATTATCTCATCTATTCTTTCTACATTTTTTTCCTCTTCTCCATTCCAAGAAGGTAGCCAAGTCACGTAATTCCCTACTTCAGCTGCATTTGCAGAGCAGAAAACATTAATTTAGTCTTTCAATCAATTAATAAACACCCAGAGTTCCTTTCAAGTACCAGGAAGTGTTCTGGGTGCAAGGGGAGAGAGCAGTGAACAAAATCACAATGCCTCCGTCTTCAGGCAGCATGAGTTCCAGTGAGACAGACAGACACAAAACAAATAAATATGTTATACAATATCAGGCAGCAAGAAGTGCTATAAAGAAACAGTGTAGACTAAGTGACTAGAGAGTGACTTCAGTTTAGAGGGAGAGGACATAACCCCTTTTCAGATGGGGGAGTTCTGGGGAAGGGGGCACATGAATGAAATGAGACATTAAACGAAGAAAGAGAGTAGACTATGTAGTTATTTAGAAGAAGAAAGTTCAAGGCACAGTAGAGAGCAAGTGCAAAGGCCCTGAGGAAGAAGCATGCTTAATTATTCAATAGGTGTCAAAGGGGCCAGTGACTGGAAATGAGAGATAGAGCACTGGGAAACCAGACAAGAGGCATAGCAGGGACCTGGTTACATAATGTCTGCAGATTATGGTCATTTCTGTGGATTTTGTTTTATGTGCAATGGGAAGTAATTGGAGCATTTTTGAGCAGATGAGAGACATAATCTGACTGAAGTACTAAAAGGTTTACTCCAAGTCAGGTGCAGTGGCTCATACTTATAATCCCAATGTTAGGAGGCTGAGGCTTGAGGATGGCATGTTTGAGGCCAACCTCAGCAAACTAACAAGAACCTGTCTCAAACTAAAAAATTTTAAAAGGACCGGGGATGTAACTCAGCATGCAAGGCCCTGGGTTCAATCCCGAGCAATCCCCTGCAAAGCAAACAAACAAAACACCAACAAAACAAAACAAAACAAAAAATTGGACTTGTATTTAAAAGGCCACATGTGGCTAGTTGTTACTGTTTTGGGCAGTGCAGTTCTAGTTGTACAGAAAATAGACTGCATGGGAGCAAGAATAGAGGCAAGTGACTAGTTAGGAGCACAAGAGTCCCATTAAGAGGTAATGGAGGGCTCGGAATGGGTTTGGTAGCACTGGAGGTCATGAGAAATGATTACACTTTGGATATATTGTGAAATTTATTTAATTATTTATATATTTATATTTTGGTGCTGGGGTCGAACCCATGGCTCACAAATGCTAAGTAAGTGCTCTACCACTGAGTAGACTCTGGATATATTTTGAAGGTAGTGGCAACAGGTTGATGGATTGAATATTATAGGGTATAAGAGAATAAGAGGAAGCTGGGCACAGTGGTGAACATCACAGCAGCTTGGAAGGCTGAAGTGGGAGAATCACAAATTCAAGGCCAGTCTCAGCAAGTTAGCAAGACCCTGTTTCAAAATAAAACATAAAGGGCTGGGCTTGTAGCTCAGTGGTAGAGCACTTGCCTGGCATGTGTGAGGCACTGGGTTTGCTCCACAACACTACATAAAATTAAATAAAATAAAAAGTTGTTGTGTCCATCTACAACTAAAAAATAAATAAATAAAAAGATCTGGTTTTGTGGCTCATGGTAAAGCACCCCCAGGTTAAATCCTCAGAACCAAAAACAAAAAGAGAAAGAAATTGAAAATGGTTTTTAATTGTTTGTCTTGCAACTAAATAAATGTGATTTCATTTACTGTGATGGGAAATAATGGAGAATAAGTGGAAAGTTTCCATTTTGGTTTGCATTATCTATCTATCTATCTATCTATCTATCTATCTATCTATCTATCATCTATCATCTATCTATTTTTAATTTTGAGACAGGATCTTGCTAAATTTCCAAGGTTAGTCTTGAATTTACAATCCTTCTGCCTTGGCTTCCTGAGTAGCTGGGATTCCCGGAGTGCACCACCATGCCCAGCTTCATTTTGCTAACACAGTAATGAGACTCTAGGAGGCTCCTGGAATGGGCAAAGAGGGAGGAGGGTGCCTTGGAGGGCAGCTAGATTGGGTAAGGATCTAAAACCAGGGATTTTCTGAGCTGTGCAGGCCTGAACCCACATTTTGGTACTGCCTCCAAAGAAGTGCATAGAGACACTGGACCCCCTAGAGCCCTCTGCCACAAAGCAGCAAAACTTCATGATGGAGCTTGGCAGGTGTGATGGCATAGGCCTATAATCCCAGAGACTCAGGAGGCTGAGGCAGGAGGATTCCAAGTTTGAGGCCAGCCTTCGAAATTTAACAATACTCCATCTCAAAATTTAAATAAGTAAATAAATAAATAGGGCTTGGAATATGGCTCAGTGGTAGAGTACTCCTGGTTCAATCCCCAGTACCTGATGGAAAGGGTCAGTGTATTGGGGTTTGGGTGTGTCAGGGGCCTGTGAAGCTGATGAGTGAAAAAGATTCCACAATACTTCCTGAGACTCGAGTTTCATGGGATGGGCAAAATAGCTGGGCATTCATGTCCCATTAGCCTCAGGAGATAGGTATTTGGAGTCATCATTAAGTGAATGGAAAGAAAAGAAGGAAATAGAGGACTTGAGGGACATTATGGATAAGATGATGTTTCAACCCAACTTTGAGGAGTGGGTAAGGATTAGAGGGCAGTTAGAAATGGCAGTCCTTCTATCGCACAAACTCCAGATGAGTACAGTTGTCGAGGTTCAGCGTTTCTTCTGAGACCTGCTTTCTTTCCTTGTGGTACTGGGGATCAAACCACTGAGCTACATCCCAGTCCTTCTAATTTTTTATTTTGAGATAGAGTCTTGCTAAATTGCAAAGGCTGATCTGGAACTTGTGATCTTGCTGCCTTATCTTCCTGAGTCATTAGGATTGTAGGTGTATACCACCATACCTGGCTTCTGAGATCTTCTTCTTCTTCTTTTTTTTTTTTTTTAGTAGTGCTTTACCACTATCACAAAAGTGTTTTACCAGTGTTTTACATCCCTAGCCCTTTTTATTTTTTTATTTTGAGACATGGTCCCACTAAGTAGCTTAGGGTCTCACTAAATTGCTGAGGTTAGCCTTGAACTTTCAATCCTCCTGTCTCAGTCTCCCAAATTGCTGGGATTACAGGGATAAGTCACCATACCCAGCTTTGGGACCTTCTTAAGGGGTATTAAAAACTCTTTCATTCAGGCCACTCTGTAAACACGTAGGAATAATCTTTAATATATATATATATATATATATCTTTTTCTTTTTGAGGAAGGTGGGGGTCATACACTGGGATATCTGTGCCCAGACAAGGATGATAAATAGCCTCTTCTGGTGTAGGTAAAATAAATAATATAAAGTAAAATAAATCTGGATTTGAATTCCTGGTCATTCCCATATTAGTAGTGTGATTTAGGTCTATTAATCTCAGAAGTAATTAATTATATCTTTCTGAACCTCAATTTACTCATTCACAAAATGAGACCTCACAGGATTGCACTGATAACCAAATAATGTGTGTAAAATATCTTGAGTAACAACCTATGCATAGTAAGAACTCAGTAGATGTTAATTTTCTGTCCTTGTGGAAATGGCCAAAGCTGTTCTTGATAACTCCCGCCCAGAACCCATCTGTGGTTTGCTGCCTAATATCTCTGGTTTGACCTGAATTCTCCACTGCTTGTTCAGATCCCTTCATGGCTTTTTCTCTCCTGCATGAATTTTAAGCACCTGATTGTTATTAAAGCAAGTGTCTCTTTACCTAGTACCTTGTGATCTGAAAAGGCTGCTGTAAATAGAAGGTGTGCTGCCTATGATGCAGCATGATGGACATTTTGCTCTTTAAACGTTAATGGCCAGGCCATATCTTCAGAAAACTTGGCCAACAGTGCTCACCAGAAGTAATTACAGTAGCAGGGAGGTGGGGAAGTGGGACTGAAAGGACTGGAGGGTGGGAGGTGTTGAAGAAGGCCTACAGAGTGGGACAGCAAGTCTCTGTGGGGAGAATAGTATGTTACGGGAGGTGGGGGAGGAGGAAGGCTATTGGAAGCCCCCACTCATGAGAGGTAGCAGGACTGTGACCCTTCAAGGCTGCCCCCTTCCTGGGACAAATTCTTCTTATTGATCCTTTTCTGGACAACAAGAGCTCCTCAGAGGACTTGCTGTGATAATTTGGTCCCTGATCATGCTTCAGTTGCAATTTATTTAAAGTTGACAATAGGGTTCCTGTCTTTTACAAGCAGATTCCCAGCACTTGAATCTCTGCAGGCTGGATTGTTTTTTTGCCTTGAAGAAAAGGAAGTTAAATTTCACACTTATTATAGCACCTGGCACCTGACAACCTCCAGAGAGTTTATAAAGATTAATGAAATGAAACCCACGGCACTACTATAAACGGAGAATAGGAGAGATCAGACCCCATTTCCTTCTCCACCAAACCCTCCTCACCTCCATCCCAGGAGTGGACCCATATTTTTAAAGTCAATCTTCAAAGGGCTTCTGATTTGTCCTCAGAGAGGACCTGGCTCAGAGCATCTCTTGCAGGGCAGGATCTGCCTGAAAAATTAGACAATATGGCACCAGCATAGAGGTCTGAGCTGCTGGAGATAAATCCTGCAGACCCAGATGTCCTGCTCCAGCTTTCTATACTCAGCATGAGACAACAGGCAGTCAGGGATTCTGCCAAATGACCCCAGGAACTGAAATGTGTGTGCAGGTCTGCCCTGCGATGGGAAGATGAGTGTAGGATTTGGGGTGTAGTTCAACTGAGGAAAAGCATTCGCTGTATGATCCCCTGCCCCAGTCCGGCTAGTCCCCTTACTTCATCCCTGATTGAATCTCCAGTGGAAAATGATGGGTCTTATATTCAAACAGACGCGAGTTCAAATCACATTTTTTTTAATCACTTATTAGTTGTTATGCTGACAAATTCTATGGGTCAGTAATTTGGACAGGGCATAGTGGAGAATGGGTTGTTTCTGGGGTCATAATGTCTGAAGCTTTAGCTGGGTTGACTTGTTTGAATGGGTGACTCTAATGGCTGGAATTATCTAGAGACTTTTTCATATGCATGTCTGGTGCCTGGACTAGGAGGAATTAAAACTGAGTTCAATTGGGACTGTCAACCAGAGCATTTTACATGGCCTCTCCAAATGACTTGGGCTTTCCCACAGCACAATGGCCTCTGGGACTTCTTACATGGTGGCTCTGGACTCCAATGGTAAATCTCCCAGACAACAAGCCAAGAAATTCATGGATTTTAATAAATTGCGAATCACAGCATCTTTTCCATCATACTGTGTGGCCAAAGAAGTCACTAGTCTGGCTGAGTGCAGTAGTGCATGCCTATAATCCCAGCAATTTGAGAGGCTGAGGCAGAAGGATTGCAAATTCAAGTACAGCCTGAGCAATTTAGTGAGACCTTAAGCAACTTATCAAGACCCTATCTCAAAAATAAATAAATAAATAGATAGATAGATAGATAAATAAATAAATAAATAAATAATAGAATTGGGGCTGTAGTTCAGTGGTCAAGTGCTCCTGGGTTCAATTCCGAGTACCACCCCACTCCCAGCAAAAAAAAAAAAAAAAAAAAAAAAAAAAAATCACTAGTCTGCTCATATTCAAGACGACAGAGAGTAGACCCCAACTCTAGTTGAGAGGAAGGTCAAGAAATATGAAGTTATATTTTTTGCTTTTGTTTTTTGCTGTACTGGGGCTTGGACCAGAGCCTCGCGAATGCTAAGAAGCACTCTACCACTGAATCACATCCTCAGCCCTTTAAAAAAATTGTGTTTTGTTTGTTTGTCTGTCTGTTCTTATACTGGGGATAGAATTCAAGGGTGCTTTACCACTGAGTTGCATCCTCAGTCCTTTTTTTTTTTAAAATTTTTTACTTTGAGATAGGGTTGTGCCAAATTGCTAAAGATCTCACTAAATTGCTGAAGTTGGCTTAGAACTAGTGATCCTATAGCCTCAGCCTCCCAAGTCACTGGGATTACAAGTGGGTACCAGCGCCCAAAAACCCATCCCTTTTGTTTTAAATTTGGAGACAGATTCTTGCTAAATTGCCCAGGCTGGTCCCAATGTATGATCTTCTTGTCTCAACTTCCCAAGTAGCTTGGATTACAGGTGTACATCACCACACCCTGCTGAAGCCATGTTTTAAAACTGTCAATCAAAACCATATTTTAGCTGTGCAGCGGTGGCACACGCCTATAACCCCAGTGACTTGGGAGGCTGAAGCAGGAGGATAGCGAGTTCAAAGCCAGCCTCAGCAACTTAGTGAGGCCCTAAGCAACTCAGTGAGACCCTGCCTCTAAATAAAATGCAAAAAATAGGGCTGGGGATGTGGCTCAGTGGTGGAGTGCCCCTGGGTTCAATCCCCAATACCAAAAAAACAAAACAAAACAAAAAAAACCTGTATGTTATGGTGAGATTGCAATAAATCACCAAGTCGATCTTAAAGCAGGAGCAAACAGACAAACAAAGCAGACAAAGGTCTTATAGCTTATTTTTTTAAAACCTATTAGATTGAGAGATAATCCTTGTAAATTGGTCTCTGAATGAAGTAGTGGGGAAAAAGAAAACCTTTATAGTTGGATAAAATAGGTCTGATCAGAAAATAATTAACCTAGGCGCACCAGATCAAAATCATGAACTCAAAAAATATAGAACTCTTCAAAGCCTTCCTGGCCTTCATCCTGATGGGGTCCTACTTGTCAGAAGTGAAAAGAGTTAAGAGAATATAGACAAAGATCATCCCTCCCTGAAAGAATTTCCCAAAGAGGCAGCAAGGGAGCCTGCTTCCATGTCTCCTCAGGAGAGGCCCCTCAGGTTGAGGTCCTGTTCTCAACAGGTTTTTCTGGTCTTTTGGATTGCCACCAAAATTTTATCCTGGCATTTTGTAGCTTTATCAGCTGGACTGCTATGGTTAAAAACCTTTTGGGCCACTTCCAATTTTAAGTTTTTGGAGTTTTCTGTGATTATGTGGGGCTGACTGAGTGACAAAAGCCAAATTTTCCTAGCTACTAAAATGATATGACTGTTAATTATTTTAGTAAAGCAGTATGAGAGGGAGAGAGAGTAGGGAAAGAGTGTGAGCCTTGAAATCATTTTTCTTTAGTCCTGTTGGCAGTAGTTTATATTTTAATGCAAGTTTTAGTGAACACCATTAAGAACCTTTTTAACCACTTTTTTCCAGGTTGGTAATCAGACCAGGTTCAGATTAGGTTGACAAGGCTAACAAAACAATAGGCAGAATAAAAGGATGGTGAGGAGCAGGGGTTGTGGCTCAGTGGAAGTGTGCTCACCTAGCATGTGTGAGGCCCTGGGTTCTATCCTCAGCACCACATAACAATAAAGGTATTATGTCCACCTACACTTAAAAGAAATACTAAAAAAAAAAAAAAAAAAAGAGGAAGGTGAGAGACAAGAATTTTGGCAAGTCTGCTAGGGCAAACAGTTGAGAAAAAAAACATTAGAAACGTGAGCTGGGAATATAGCTCAGTTAGTACAGTGCTTGCCTCCCTTGCACAAGGCCCTGGGTTCAATCCCCAGCACCAAAAAAAGTTAGAAACAAACTGAAATGGAGATTAACATCGACAAACAAGAAAAGACAAAAACACAAAACAGACACTCTCTCCTCCACATAATCCCAGTCTTCATATTCCATTCACCTGAGTGCTTGAACCTTTACTGAGTTCTTATCAGACTCACGGTCACTTGATACACCTTTGGGCTTTACAAACACTTCATACACTCCGAAACATTTACAATCAAGTGCTTGATACACCCCCACAGGAGAGCCCCTGATACTCTGGTCAGGTGCTCATAAATTCTAGGGCTTTACAATCAAGTCACACTGAGAGAACAAATGAGATACCTCCAAGTACAATGCAGTTCCATCCTCCTTCAAAGTCTCTGGAATTATAGGCATGAGCCACACCAGACTCTGGAATTATAGGCATGAGCTATACCACGTGCTCTTGGCTCCACTCCGTCTTCACAGAAGGTCCCACAACAAGAGAAGGAGGGGACTGTCTCTGCTTTGGAGGATTCGGAACTCCTGCGTGCCAGAGAGCCACAGCCTTGAATCTGGTGATCACCTCACTGGGGTCTCCAAAATGTTATGACAAGATTGCCATAAATCACCAAGTTGATCTTAAAGCAGGAGATGGAACCATCTAGCAGCTCGGATTCATCAGCTGGCAGGACGGAGGGACAGGCTGCAAGTCTAAACCCTTCAACCTCCTCCAAGGGTTGGAGTACACCTTTCATACCTTAAGTAAAACATGTGAGTACATTTATCATAAGTGGCTGTTGCTATGATTCAAAACTACAAACATCATGAGATCTAAAATAATAAGCAGAAGGAGAAGTGGGTCAAAACAACCATAGTTGAATACAAGTTAAAGAATGGTTATCAATGTCTAGACAATCATTCTCTGACAGGGTACATTGCCCAAGAAAAAATGAGAACCGCTGGGTGTGTGCAGTAGCACATGCCAATAACCCCCAGTGGCTTGGGAGGCTGAGGCAGGAAGATCATGAGTTCAAAGCCAGCCTCAGCAACTTAGTGAGGCCCTAAGCAACTCAGTGAGACCCTGTCTCTAAAAAAAAAAAAAAAAAAAAAAAAA
>JAJEJO010000250.1:330015-353201 GCA_020662805.1 Glaucomys volans | reverse complement strand
TTTTTTTTTTTTTTTTTTTTTTTTTGGACCCGGGGATTGAACTCAGGGGCACTCGGCCACTGAGCCACATCCCCAGTCCTATTTTGTATTTTATTTAGAGACAGGGTCTCACTGAGTTGCTTAGCACCTTGGTCGTACTGAGGCTGACTTTGAACCCGCGATCCTCCTGCCTCAGCCTCCCGAGTCGCTGGGATTACAGGCATGCGCCACCATGCCCAGCTCACAATTTCTTTTTTAAAATACTTTTTTAGTTGTAGATGGACACAATACCTTTATTTTATTTATTTTTATGGGGTGGTGCTGAGGATCGAACCCAGATGCCTCACATGTGCTAGGCAAGTACTTTACCACTAAGCTACAACTCCAGCCCTCGAGCAATAATTTCTCCACTTAGATATGGGGAAACTGAGGCTTGGCAAGACCACACAACAAGTGAGAAGTGTAGCTCTGAGGATGTCACAGGTGGCCCCACTAGAGGGTACAGTGTAGCTACTAGGCAATGCTACATCTTTTTTTTTTTTTAATTTTTTTAGTTGTCAATGGATCTTTTATTTTATTTATTTACTTATATGTGGTGCTGAGATCGAACCCAGGGACTCATACATGCCAGGCAAGCACTTTACCTCTGACCCACAACCCCAGCCCCGCAATGCTACATCTTGACCAGCCCTTTGCCTCTTACACAGGCTCTGACTCTCCTGTAAGATAAGGGTTTTCTCCTGATCCTTATCCTCAGGGATAACATCACCATCATCATCATTATCAAATGCCATCAATTTTAGCATCATCACCATCTTCCAAAATGATGTTATTAAAAGAAACTAATTGCACATTTTGCTCTTCTGTATTTTATTTTATTTCATTTCATTTCATTTTATTTTTTGGTACCAGGGATTGAACCTAGGGGTACTTCACCACTGGGCCACATCCTCAGCCCTTCTTGCTTTTTATTTTGGGACAGGGTCTTGTTAAGTTGCTTAAGGCCTCGCTAAATTGCTGAGGGTGGCTTTGAACTTGCGATCCTCCTGCCTCAGTCTCCCAAGCTGCTGGGATTACAGGCGTGCGCCACCACACCCAATTGCTCTTCTGCATTTTAGACAACAAATTACAGAGGCTTCTAGGAGCCTAGCAATTAAAGCTTGACTAAACATTTTAAGGGCTCCCAAGTAGCAGAATAAAGGCAGAGGTACAGAGTAATTCACTTCTGTAGTGTCTCCTGGGACAAGCTGCTGGACTTCATTAAGACCCAAGAGCAGGATGAAACTACTTTCCTTCTCTTCACCTCCCTTTGAGGTAAGGGTTGAGGATGTGCTTGGTAGAATGGTAAGCATTGCACAAACTTCAGTGGGCACTTCTCTGAATTTCTTTGATGTTGTCCATTTTCTTTGAACTTCTGTTAATAATGAGAATACTCCAGTCCTTTTCACCCATACTATCCTCTCCCACTTGGGATACCTGGGCGGGTAATGAGAAGCAGAGATTTTTTGGTTACATTCATCTCCTTTTGTTCTTAGTTATCAGAACTTAACATGTTGTTATTTTCCTGGGTGACCGATGGGAAGGGGTTGCTTCTCCACTGTAGATTTAGGTTTAGGTTGATTGATTGATTGGTTGATTGTGGTACTAGGGATTGAGCCCAGGGAAGAACTCTACCACTAAGCTACATCCCAGTCCTTATTTATTTATTTTGGAACCAGGAATTGAACTACTGAGTCACATCCCCAGCCCTTTTTATTTTTTATCTTGAGACAGGATCTCACTAAATTGCTTAGGGCCTCACTAAGTTACTGAGACTGGCCTCAAACTTGCGATCCTCTTCCTTCTGCCTCCTGAGTCTTGGGGATTACAGGCACATGCCACTGTGCCTGGCTTGTAAGTTTAGGTTTATGACAACCCTTGCTGTCTTAAAAATGACCAGTTTCCTATGAGAAATAGAAAGTCAATTGTCCATTTTCAGAGTATAGTATTCTACCTTAAGTGTAATATTGGGATGTAAGAAAGGCAGCTAAAGGGGAAATAGAGCAGAAGGGAAAGTTCCATAATAGCATCATAGCCAATGGATGTGGCAGATACAAAGTGCATGCACCTGAACAGCCCCTTGACAAAGGAGGTGGGGGAAGGGATTGGCCTAACCAATAGAGATAGAAATCTCTCTGAAGAAATAACAACTTAGGTAAAGAAGTAAGGGCTGTGTACGTGTTGGAATGCATTCACCCGAGGACGGCTTTCCTGCCACAGGAAAACAAAGGAACGTGGGAACAACTAAAGGTGTATTTCTTTAAATAACACAATAGAAGACAGTAAAACCTAGATGACATTCGGGAAGATTGTACTTAGCTACAGTACTCAGCCAACGAGGAACTAGAGGAGAGACCTTGTGCTCTAGGGAATAAATATTGGTTGCACCCAGTCTGTATGTGCTTGCTTGCCCGACTCTGGTTGGTGGTACACCTTCTGCAAAGGTGAATTTTACTTTGCTGAGTAAATATCGAGCTTGTGTCTGATTTCTTATGACACCCTGATATCTCAAACATTACTAATCCCTGTTTCTTTTTTTTTAGTTGTAGATATTATTTATGTGATGCTGAGGATCAAACCCAGTGCCCCACGCATACGAGGCAAGCACTCTACCACTGAGCCCACAACCCCAGCCCAATCCCTGTTTCTTGGAACTACATCTTGCTGTCTGGTCAATCAACAAACATTAGTGAGGTACCCATCATGTGATGGCTACTGTGCTATGTGCTATGTGGTAGGGGTGAGGAGGTGAATGTATGTCTTCCTTTAGGAGCTCACGGACAAGTTGGGTGTGCGTCAGGTAGATGTGTCACTGCAATAGAGTGAGATGAGTTTTGATAGAGGTATATACTACCAGGACTGCATATCTGAGAGGATTTCAGACTCTGGAAGAAAATGGAGAATAAGTGCTGAGGCAAGGAGAGAAGAAAAGATGGTCCAGGTTGAAGGAATTAGGGACCTTGATTAGCAAAGCAGAATTGAAGACCTCCACGGACCTCTATCCTGATAAAGTTAAAGGACAGAGTGCAGAAATGGAGTAGGATGAGGCTGGAAAGGCAGGCCAGGGCCATTTATTTATTTATTCACTTATTGCTTTCTATGTGTCAGTTATTGTTTTAGGTACTGGGGATAAAAGAGTGAATAAGCCTGGCATGGTGGCACATGCTTAGAATTCCAGCTACTCAGGGGGCTGAGGCAGAAGGATCTCAAATTCAAGGTTAGCCTCAGCAACTTAGCAAGACACTGTCTTAAAACAAACATAAATCACTATGGGTGTAGCTCAGTGGTAGAGCACTTTTTCTGAACCCAGGTTCAATCCTGAGTACTACAGAAAAAGAATAAGAAAGCAAAACAGTGAACAAGACAGATAAGGTCCCTCCTATTAGTCCACATCCTAGAGGGAGAAGAAAACAAGAAACAAATAGGAAAACAAAAATTTTGGATGGTAACATGTGCTATGAAGAAAATACAATAGGGTGATAGTGTAGAGAGTAGCTATTCAGAACCTTTCTGTGTGGTCAGGAGGGGCATTTTGAGGAGATGATGTTTGACTGAAACCTGAGTGAAAAGAACATGCTACCACAGGATGATCTAGGGGCAGAAAAAGCCCTATAAACTAGGGGACAGCTGGTAGAAGGAGCAGATCCCAAAGGGTCCTATAGGACAGGCTAAATTGTTTAGACTTGTCTTAGAACAATGGGAAGCCATTTGAGACAGGGAGGAGGTGCTTAAACCACATTGCAGGTTTTTTGGTTTTGTTTTTGGTGGTGTTGGGGATTGAACTCAGGGCCTTGTGCCTGTTAGGCAAGCGTTCTACCACTCAGCTATCTCTGACCCTGCTAGACCACATTTTAGTTTAGAAATCTCATCTTGATCTCCTGAACCTCAGTCTCCATGGAGATATAGGCTACCTTTTCCATCACCCTTAATCCAAAAGTTCCTCTTGAAGGGCAAGGCAGTCAGAGAAATTGCCCATTACCAAGTCAAAAGGTCTTTTAACTTTTGGTTAAAAGTTCAGGGTAAGAGCAAAACTACTCAGGGCAAATTACAGTAGTCAGTAGGTCACATCCTACCCTTAAACAAATTGAGGAGGAATAAGCCATTAATATCTAAAGAGACATTGCACTGTGCAGTAGGTTATGGCTCACTAGGTAGAGGAAACTAGAGTGCTTAGTGTGGCCAGTCCTGGAGGCATTGATGGGTTGTTGCTTATCACAAGAAGCAGATGCACTGCCTCCTCTTCCTCCTCTTCCTCTTCCTCCTCCTCCTTGTCTTTTCATGGTGCTGGGAATCAAAAGTAGATATCTTCTGAATTTATGACTCCTGCTAGACCAGTATGGAGAAGCAATAATTGGGTGATTACTGTCATTTGCTAAACTGCTCTGTGCTCAGTCCAGAAAATCTCAAAAAGGATTTCACTGAGGGTATAACATGCACTTTCAGTAGGATGTGCTTTGCTGTATGAAGTGTGGCATGTTGTAAAGACTCGGCACAGTCTCCTGCCTGTGGCCAGAGCAGTTTCTGATTCTCCATCTGTCCAAGTCACTCTCTGTTTAGCAGCTCCCTGTGGCCCTCAGAATGAAATTCAACCTAGGGTCTTAGCATGATGGGATTCTAATCCTGCTCTTTCTCCATTCTGTTTGACCACACAATATCTTCTCACTCTGCAGTCCAGCCATGCTGAACCACCTGCTTTCCCCACAAATCCACTATGTTTTAATGCCTTCATGTCTTTTCATAGGCTATGCTGTTGTTCTGGGGTGCCTTCTCTTCCTGTCCAATTCCTCTTCTGGGGATAACTTCTACTCCTTCTTCAGTACTTCAGCTTAAACATTAGAAATTCTTTCCTAACCCGCAGAGCTGGGGCTGAAGCTCAGAGGACCACAACACTCGTCCCCTCCATTTTTGCCTGTTTAACTCCTTACTTTTAGTTCAGGTGTTAGCTCAAATAGCTTCTCCCATGTCTTCTTCCGCTCTTCTAGGCTCCCTTCTTATATAGTCTCATGTTAGTTTTCTTTCGTAACTCAAAATACAATAGGTAATGATAGCCAGCATCTCTGGAGGCTGAGGCAGGATGATCACAAGTTTAAAGCCAGCCTCAGCAAATTAGCAAGGCCCTAAGCAACTTAGTGAGACCCTATCTCAAAATAAAAATAAAAAGAACTGGGGCTGGGCGTGGTGGCGCACGCCTGTAATCCAAGCCACTTGGGAGGCTGAGTCAGGAGGATCGCGAGTTCAAAGCCAGCCTCAGCAACTTAGTGAGGCCCTAAGCAACTCAGTGAGACCCTGTCTCTAAATAAAATACAAAATAGGGCTGGGGATGTGGCTCAGTGGCCGAGTGTCCCTGAGTTCAATCCCCGGTCCCCCCCACCCCCCAAAAAAAACAAAAAAGAACTGGGGATGTGGCTCAGTGGTTAAGTACCTCTGGGTTCAATTCCTGGCACTAAAAAAAAATTATAATAACAATAATGATAACCCTGTTAAATTGTTTCATTAATAGGTAATGAATGATAGTCTGTCCCCACTACTACTCTGTAAATACCATGGGGGTATGTTCCTTTTCTATTTAATTCACCAATGTACTCCAAAAGGTTGGTACATAAATATTTACTAAATAAATCGATTCCTTTGGGCTCCTACTTAGCTCTATACATTACAAGGGCATAAGGACTTTTGTGTTTATCTAGCTATCTTTTAAGCTCCTTCAGGGGAAGAATAATGTTTGACCACCTAATTTCTGAGTGCTTGGCTCATTGCCTGGCAATTAGGCACTCAAAAAAAATATTTTTTTTTTTTTCACCAGTCATGGTGGCACGTGCCTGTAATCCCAGTGACTTGGGAAGTTGAGGCAGGAGGATGGCAAGTTCAAGGTCAGTCTTGGTAACTTAGTGGGACCCTATCTCAAAACAAAAACAACAAAAACAAACAAACAATAAAAAAACATAAAACAAGAACTGGGGATGTAATTCAGACATAGAACGCTCCTGGTTTCGATCCCCAGAACTGGAGGGGAAAAAATGGTGTTTTTTTTTTTTTTTGGACAGAGTCTCACTAGGTTGCCTAGGCTGGTCTCAAACTCTTGGGCTCAAGTGATCTTCCCACCTCAGTCTCCTGAGTAGTTGAGACTACAGGCCCATGTTACCACACAAGCTTCAAAAAAATAAATAATATTGAATAGAATAATATTGAAGGAATGATAACAGGCATCAATTCATGTAATCCTTACACTTAATTCTTTTTTTTTTTTCTTTTTAAGAGACAGGGTCTCTTTGTTGCCCAGGCTGACCTTAAATTCATGGGCTCAAGTGATCATCCTTGCCTCAGCCTCCTGAGTATCTGGGACTTATAGGAACTTGCCACCATGCCCGACTACAGTCATTCTTTTTTTTTTTTTTTTGAACCAGGGATTGAACTCAGGGACACTCGGCCACTGAGCCACATACATCCCCAGCCCTATTTTGTATTTTATTTAGAGACAGGGTCTCACTGAGTTGCTTAGGGCCTCGCTAAGTTGCTGAGGCTGGCTTTGAACTCGCGATCCTCCTGACTCAGCCTCCCAAGTCGCTTGGATTACAGGCGTGCGCCATCACGCCCGGCCTACAGTCATTCTTTATACAGCAAAATGGTCTTATAGAAATACAAATCAGATCATGTTCACTCTGCTGTTTAATCTTGCAAGTTTTTCCCATCCAAACTCCTTGCCAGTTCTTACAAGGTCTTTCATGATTTGGTCCCCTTCCCTCCTTCTCTGTCCTTATCTACTGCTACTCTTACCCTAATTCACTACCTCTGGACACACTGACCTTCCTTATGTTTCTTGAATAGGCCAGGCTTATTCCAAACCTAGGACTGTTTCCTGCTCTGGGACATTTTTCCCACTACTGGTTCTTTCTAGTCATTCAGGTGTCAACTCAAATATCACCTTTTCAGTGAAACCTTTCCTGATCCAAGTGAGCACTCCTCCCTGTAGCTCCTAACACTGACTATTTGAAACTATATTGCTCATCACCTACGTACTGTCTTTATCCCTCTCTAGAATGCAAATGTCATGAAGCCTGCTCACCACTGTGTCTTCTGGTTTAGTACAAAGTGTGGGACATAGTAGACACTCCAAAATATTTGTTGATTGAGCAAACGAACGAATGAATGATTGTAATAATAGCATTCTGTGATAGAGGGCTGTCAGAGGTTCTGTCAGACTTAGGCAGACAGAAGAGTGATTTATTGTGATTAAAGAACTAAAATAGCTGGCCTGCTAAGAACTGATAGAGCAATCCAGAATGGAATGTAGGTCTGCCAGATTTTACTCTGAGCTCACAGAGTCTAGGAATTCCACGGCCAACTGAGCCCTCCTAAGTCCAGTCAACCCACAACCAAATTCAATACAGATAAACAAAAACCAAAGACTTCTTTGGCTTCTGTTTTATACAGAGTGCCCATATAGGGACCTACAAGGGCAGGTAAAGATTCCTGGCAGATATATCTCTCTGCTCTATTACAATAGATTTTCTTTTTCTCCATGTTTCCTGGAATTAAAAGAAAAAAAAATTGTTGGTAGGTTACAGAAACAATGGAGACTTATGACTCATTCTGCAATACATCTGAGATTTAAAATGCATTAATTTAATGTGCTTTATATTACAATGCAGCAATTCTTATTTTTATAGCCCTTTTCATACACCTACAAAAATCTGAAAATACCAAAAAGAAAAGTTTTTGAATGGTGAATAGAGAGAGCCAGGTTTCCATAATAAAGCCCACTGATACTTTAAACAGAAGGAAAAGAGCACAACCTCCCTCCTCCACTCCCCCCACCCCCGCTTCTAAATGACTTCTTTTTATTTTTTTTTCTTTATTTTTTAGAGAGGGAGAGAGAAAAGAGAGAGGAGAGGAGAAAGAAGAGAGGAAGAGAGAGAGGAAGAGAGAGAAAAGAGAGGAAGAAAGAAAAGAGAGAGAGAAAAGAAAGAAGAAACAGAGAAGAAGAGAGAAAAGAGAAAGAAGAAAGAGGAAGAGAGAGAAAAGAGAGAAGAGAGAGGGAGGGAGGGATAGAGAGAGAAAGAGAAAACTTCTTTTTAGATATAATTTTGCTTGATTGTCACAGACTTTAACTTTTTCCCCAACAGGTTCTCTTTCCCCATTGTTATCAACAAAAATATGAAAGGGGTGGGAAGTGTTTGTTTTGTGTATACATCTTTGATCTTACCACAGAGAAAAGAATCATGAACATCCATTGCTGAATGACTTAAGAACTAAATCAGAGATTTAAACTAAATCTTGATTCCAGTTTTTGTAGGGAGAATGACTAATACGAATAAAGAGTTTATACATCTTTCGTTAAGTGTCAAGGACCTAAGTTTGGTTCTTTTAATTTATAATTTAACTGGTTAAAGTCAATGTTATCCTCTGTTAGGAGAGGCCTGTAAAGGATGCATGTGAATTCCTGTCCTGGATCCCCCAAGTCCCCAAAAAACCTCATCTCTCAGACTGCTTGAAGTTGTGTGCAAAGACAAAATGTGTAGGACATAACAATAAGACATAAGACTTTCAAATTACCTCCATTGGGGCATAATCTTGACATGAAAACTGTTTTGAACATGGCTTTACCACAAATCTTTTTAAATTTAATTTAATTTTTTAGGCCATTGACATTTTGGAGGCTAAATGGGCATGGTAGGAGCTTGGCTCTAGATTCTGCCAGATTTTAGATTCTGCCAGATGGGTTCCAGCACCATCATAGATGCCCTCTATAACCTAAACCTGTTTTCTCACTTATAGAATAAAGAATTCAGTAGTAACTATCAGCCTTGTAGAGAGGTTTGAATGAAATATGATGTTCTTAAGCACCAAGATTGGCATTCACCAAAGACTTAGCAAATATGAGCCATTATTTTTAGTCATTGAGAGTGTTAAAACAATTATTGTATGAGCAAATGAATTTTGATAAAAAATGTTAAGTTTACATGACTTTAGTTTGTTTTCTGCTCAGGTTTAGACTAGTTATAGTGTTTCTCAGCTCTGGCTGCACATTAGGATCACCCAGAATAGCCAGGTGTGGTGTACAGGTCTGTAATCCCAGTGACTCTGGAGGCTGAAGTAGGAGAACTGCAAATTCAAGGTCAGTCTGGGAAACTTAGGCAGACCTTGTCTTAAAATAAAAAATAAAAAGGGTTGGGGATGTAACTCCAGGGGTAGAGCACCCCTGGGTTCAATCCCCAGTACCAAAAGAAAAAAGAATACAAAAGTGCTGGGGATCAAACCCAGGACCTTGTGCCTATTAGGAAAGTACTCTACCACTAAGCTACAACCCCGACACACCAGGGAGAATTTTAAAATCCAAGTCCCTAGTCAAGAACAATTGAATCCTAGCCTCTGGAGGTATGTCTACTGTCATATTTTAAAAAAGCTCTCCAGGTGATTCTTATGTGCAGCCAGAGTTGAGAATTACTGAGCTGTATAGAGATGAGGAAAATACCCTGCTGTTAAGTAAGCTAACAGATAAAACACCTAGACAGGACTTTTCTGCTTTTTTCCTGCCCATCTGAAAAGGAACTAAAAGGCAACCAAGGCCATCAGGCATCTGGCTAACCCTGAAGCATCTTGCACTTTGGTTTTACCTTTTCTTTTGTTTTGACTGAATCTTGTCCAAATCCAATCCCCTGGTTTGAACCCAAGGGTGCCTTACCACTGAGCTACATCCCCAGTCCTTTTTAATTTTTTAAATTTTGAGATAGGGTTTCACTTAGTTGCTGAGGCTCACCTTGAATTTTCAATCCTCCTGTCTCAGCCTCCCAAATCGCTGGGATTATAGGTATGTACCAACTGTACCTGGTTCAGTTTTTTACATCAATAAAAAGCAATCACTTGGACAAATTTGTTTAAAAAAAAAAAAAAGTCCTCACAATTTAGAGAATATTTTTTTTTTTAATTTTTGTAGTGGTAGATGGACAGAATGCCTTTATTTTGTTTATTTTTATGTGGTGCTAAGGATCATACCCAGTGCCTCACACATGCTAGACAAGTGCTCTGCTACTGAGCTACAGCCTCAGGTCTAGAGAATCTTTAAAGTGATCTTTGATAGTTCATCTTTATTGACATTATTGTTTTGTGATACTTTTTACAATACTCCCTAAAGTATTATTGATTGACTTTTAATTATTTCCTTATATTTACTACAGTTTTAAACTTGGTGGGTGTATGCTTAATGGTCACCAACCTAAAATAAGTTGAAACACAAGGTTTCAAACCAAATGCAATCAATATACATAAGAAACCAAGTCTTTGACTTCAATGACACCTGATTTTCCTCCTATATCTATAACCATTCATTATATATTCTTTATATATATACATATATGCATATGTATATATAACCTATTTATTTTTATTTATTTATTTTTGCATTAGTGGGGATTGAACCCAGAGCCTTATACATACTAGGTGCTAGTTAAGTACTCTACTTCTGAGTTACACCCCCAGCCCTCTGTAAATATTTTTAAAGTGTATTTTATGTTCAAGGTACTGTGCTAAATTATGGGATCAGAGCTGGACGTGGTAGTACATTCCTGTAATCCCCACTACCTAGGAGGCTGAGGCAGAATGATTGCAAGTTCATGGCAAGCGCAATAACTTAGTGAGATTCTGTATCAAAACATAAAAAAGGATTGGGGATGTAGCACAGTGGTAAAGCATCCCTGGGTTCAATCCCGAGTTCCTAAATTAATTAATTAACTAATTAATTAATTAATTATGGGAGCAGAGAAGTGAAAGAAGTGCCCTTATAGAACTCCTCCTAATGGAGGAAAAAGAAACCAGTAGAAAAGACAATTCTAGAGAAGAATGAGTGCTGTAAAGAATAAGAAATGCTTGGCAACTTCGCAAGACCCTATCTCAAAATAAAAAACAGAAAGAGCTGGGGATGTAGCTCAGTGGTAAAGCACCCCTGTGTTCCATGAGAGGTGCTGTTCTAGGTGCTACAGTTATAATAGTGAACAGAAAGTATCTGCTTAATGATACATACATTCTAATCGGAGAAGACAGACTATAACTACATATGTAAATAACCATATAATGTGTTAGGTGGTGATAAATGCTATGAAGTAAAGTGAGGTAAGGAAATAAAATGGGGAGAAGGGAAGGGAAGTGGGTACTGGTGCTATTTTATAAGAATAGTCAAGGAAAGCCTCTTAGATAAGGTAACGTCTGCACAGACGTATGAATGAAGCAATGGAGTGACCTAAGGGGTTATCAGGGGAGGAACATGCCAAGCAGAGGGAAATGCAAAGGACCTGGAGCAAGACAGTGCTTCGTGCCTTACAGGAATGTTTAGAATCCTAATGTGAACTTGGGAAAGATGGAAAGGAAAACTCAAAGACAGGTCTGAGGTGACTGAGCAAGATCATGTAGATTTTATTTAGAGTGAGATGGGAAGCACTGGAAGGTTTTGAACAGAGGAGTGATATATTTTAAAGGTCTCAGCTGCTTTGAGAAAACAGCATTAAAATGAATATGTGTATACTGTTCAATCACAAATTGGAAGCTGGGCGCGGTGGCGCACGCCTGTAATCCCAGCACTTGGGAGGCTGAGACAGGAGGATCGCGAGTTCAAAGCCAGCCTCAGCAATTTAGCAAGGCCCTAAGCAACTCAGTGAGACCCTGTCTCTAAATAAAATACAAAACAGGGCTGGGGATGTGGCTCAGTGGTTGAGTGTCCCTGGGTTCAATCCCCAGTACCAAACAAACAAACAAACAAATAGAATATTCTATGCATCATTTTACTATCTTGTCCAAAGTGAATTTTAAAAACTGCAAATATGGGGCCACAAGTGTAGCTCAGCAGAAGTGCTTGTCCAACACGGTTGAGGTCCTAGATTTGATTCCCAGTACCACAAAAGAAAAAAAATCATGTTATCTCTTTGTTTAAAATCGTTGTGGCTGCCCATTTCCCTCACAGTAAAGTCTAAAGTGTTACAAAGCCCTCTCCAGTCTGGCCTATGCTCAACTCAGTGGTTTCCAAACCACAGAACTTCTTTTCCTGGAATGATACTCTGGGCCTTCAAACTTGCTTATTCCCTTGTTCTAGAATCAACTCTTTCCCTCCCCATTTACCCTGTCAACATCTCTAGATCTCACTCATTCCTTCTTTTATTCATTCAATAAATATTTATTGAGGGGCCCGCTATGTGCTAAACACTAGTCAAGGTAGGCAGGAGGATCATGAGTTCAAAACAGCCTCAGCAACTTAGCAAGACCCTAGGCAACTGAGTGAGACCCTGTCTCAAAATAAAGAAACAAAATACAAAAAAGCCCTGTGGATGTGCCTCCTGGGGTCAATTCTGGTGCCCAAAATAAATAAATAAAAAAAAAATGTAATGGGAAGAAGAGAGAGAGAAAAAAGCAATGAACTACATATATAATTAAATATATTCTATATGGCTATATACATTAAAATACACATATTTGAAACATATGACTATGTCAGATGATGATACATACTAAGGAGAAGATAAACTAGGAAGAGTGGGATGGGACCTTGAAATGGGGATTGCAATTTCAGATAGGGTGGCCAAGAAGAAGTCTCATTGAGAAGGTGACAGTTTAGCAAAGACCTGGCAGAGGAAAGGGTGAGTCAGGCAGGTACTTGGAGGAAAGCATTCCATGAAGAAAGGAAAGGCCCTAAGGCAAGAGCCTGCCTGATGTGTTCCAGGAATAGTAAAGAGGCCACTGTGTCAGAGAAGCCCGTGGGGGCAAGTGAGCTGGAGGCCCTTATAAGGATCTTGGCTTTTACTGAGTAAGATGAGAGCTATTGGAGGTTTGAGGAAGAGCAGAAGTGTCATGTTTGGACTTAAAGTTTTTTTTTTTTTTTTTGAACCAGGGATTGAACTCAGGGACACTCGGCCACTGAGCCACATCCCCAGCCCTTTTTTGTATTTTATTTAGAGACAGGGTCTCACTGAGTTGCTTAGGGCCTCGCTAAATTGCTGAGGCTGGCTTTGAACTCGCAATCCTCCTGACTCAGCCTCCCAAGTCGCTTGGATTACAGGCGTGCGCCACCATGCCTGGCTGGACTTAAAGTTTTAACAGGTTCACTGAGGCTGCTGAATTAAAACCAGACTGAGTGAGCCAGGGGCAGAAGTAGGTAGACCAGTTAGAAGAAATGCCCTGTGAAATTCAGGCTAGGAGATAATGATGGCTTAATTCAGAATGGTAACAATGGAGATGATTTCAGAAAAAGAAAAAGGTTGGTACATTCTGAGTATACTTTGAGGGAATCAGGTGTAAAACGTGTGAGAGAAAGAAAACAGTCAAGGGTAACTCCAAGGTTTTTGAAGAATGGAGTTGCCATTTAAGGAAATAAAAACTGTGGTTTGGATAGAGGTACTAGGAAAATGGCTTTTGGACATATAGACATGTAATTTTGAGATGCTTTAATGCCTACTGGATATCCAAATAGTGATTTCTTATAGGGAGTATAGAATTCAGGGGAAATGTTCAGACTGAGGATGTAAACCTGAACTTGTCAGCATATTTATAGGCAAAAGCCTAGATAAGATCATCAAATGGTGTGACAGCAAGCAGATTTAAAGAGGCCCAGGCACTGTGGCACATTCCTGTCATCCTAGTGACGCAAAGGCAATGGGAGGAGGATCACAAGTTTGAGGTTAGCCTGGGCAATTTAGTGAGACCATGTCTCCTTGCAAAAAAAAAAAAAAAAAAAAAGCTGGGGATGTAGCTTAGCAGTAGGATTTGCCTAGGTTGTGTGAGGCCCTGGGTTCAATCTGCAGTGCAAAAACAAAAATCACAAAATTCCTTTACACTCTTAAAAAATTTTAAGGATCTCTAAGGGATCTTGCTTATATAAGTTTTATTTATAATATTTATTATATAAAAAATAAAATGGAGCTAGGTGCTATGGCCCATGCCTGTAATTCCAGGAGGCTGAGGCAGGAAGACAGCAAGTTCAAGGCCAGCCCTGGCAGCTTAGTGAGTCCTTGTCTCAAAATAAATAATAAAAAGAGCCAGGAATATGGCTCAGTGGTTAAGCATCCCTGGGTTTAATCCCTGGTACCAAAAGAGAAAGAGAGGGAGAGAGAGAGAGAGAGAGAGAGAGAGAGAGAGAGAGAAATAATAATGTTTTCTAAAACAAAAGAAAATTCAGGGTGAAGTGTTATTGTTTTGCATTTTGCAAATCTCTTTAATGTCTCACTTAATATCTCATATCTGCTTCCACATTCCCTGTGATGCCATATCATACATCATGTAGCCTGTGGAACACTCTATTCTACACTCATGAGAGAATGGGAGTGGAAAAGGTAAATGATATTTTAGTATTGTTATGAAAATAACTTTTACTTCATTACTCCCTGAGAAGGTTTCAGGGGTCCCCTGAGGACACCTTGAGAATCATTGCTTTAACATTTATAGTTTAGAAGGCATCATCAAAAAAGGTTAAGAGCTGGGCGTGGTGGCACACGCCTGTAATCCAAGCGACTTGGGAGGCTGAGTCAGGAGGATCGCGAGTTCAAAGCCAGCCTCAGCAAATTAGCCAGGCCCTAAGCAACTCAGTGAGACCCTGTCTCTAAATAAAATACAAAATAGGGCTAGGGATGTGGCTCAGTGGCCAAGTGTCCCTGAGTTCAATCCCTGGTTCAAAAAAAAAAAAAAAAAAAAAAAAGGTTAAGAAGTACAGCCACTGAGAATGGAGGGAAATACCAAGAACCTGGTGCCCTGAAGGCCCCATGAGGAAAGTGTTTTGAGGAGAATAGTGACCAATTGCTGCTGATTATATAAGAACACTAAGGAAAGAAGTTGGCCACTGTGGTTGGAAACATGGCGGCCAAACACAGCTGCTTTGATAAAAGCAGCTTTGGTAGAGAACTGAGTGCTAAGGCCTGCCTGGAGTGTGTCGCAGCATAAAGGCCACTTCCTCAGGTTACTGAACACCAGACTGGGTTTATTTTTTACCCTTATCATACTTATATCTCTCCCTTATCCTCATACTTGCTCTTCTTTTTTCTTTTTGGATCTGAAGATTGAACCCAAGGGTGCTTAACCACTGAGCCACATCCCCAGCCCTTTTTTGTATTTTGTCTTGCTAAGTTGCTGAGGCTGGCTTTGAACGTGCGATCCTCCTACCTCAGCCTCTGGCGGTACTGGGATTACAGGCATGTTCTTCATTTTTATGGTTTATATGTTTTTCTTATCTGTCTCCATTACTTTTTTTTTTTGGCAGTATTGCGCATTCAACCCAAGGCATTGCACATGTTAGGCAAGTGCTCTACCACTGAGCTACATCCCTAGCTGTTCCCTTCCTCACTTTTTAAATATTGAGACATTAAGACAGGATCATGCTAGGTTGCCCTGGTTGGCCTGTGTGAAATCTTCTTTCCTCAGCTCCCTGAGTAACCATGCCCATCTTATCATTTCATTTTAAGTGGCCTGAAAACAGGATCAAGCCAGTTTTATTCAGTTTTTATTTGTTTCCTCAGCACATAGCAACTATCTGGGATGTAATGCTCAAATTTTCCCTAGTTAGATTTTAGAGTTTCTCAGTAGGGAACTGACTCTCCTTAGATTAAACAGCACTGGATCTCTTATCATTCTGTCACCTGACCCTCTTCTCAAAATAAACCCTGTACTTTCATCTTTAGGGCTCCATGCTTGGTTTAATACTCTGCTGTTGCTGTCTTGAAATTGTTGAAAAATTTGAATGAAAGGCCTTGCAAATTAAGTAGTTAGTCCTGAGTGAAGCAATGGATGTGCAAAGTCATGAAGCTTAATTCTTTAGCTCTAACTCTTGTTACTTCAAAATATTTATTGATTACTGTGTTCAAGCCAGGTGGAGTATGGGGGAGGCAAGTCACTCTAGGTAGAGGAAACTACATGAGCAAAGACCCTAAACCAGCAACAAAATGTGGGTAGAACTGGACAATAATGGCCTTACCAAAGTTTATCTTTCTTTCAAAAGAAAAGGTATTCACTCCCTACTTCATGGTCCTCTTGCCTTTTTTAGCATTTTTCCTCTCTCTTGCTCTTCTGGGGCCTGAACCCAGGGGCACTCTACCAATGAGTTACATCCCCCTTTCCTTTTTAAATTTCATTTGAGACAGGATCTCACTAAGTTGCTTGGAACACATGAACTTCCTGCCTCAGCTTCTCACCTCAGTGTCTGGGTTTACAGGAGTGTGTAAACCAGCCTGGTCAATCAGCTTTTTTTTTTTTTTAAGTACCAGGGATTCACCCAGTGCCTCTTCACCACTGAGTTACATCCCAACCCTTTCTATATTTTATTTTGAGACAGGGTCTCCCTAAGTTGCTGAGGCTGGCTTTGAATTTGTGATCCTTCTGCCTCAGCCTCCAGAGCCACTGAGATTATGGGTGTGGGTCCCAGTGTCAGGTTCAGCATCTTTTAACTAGCACAAACCCACAGGCTTTGAATTACAATGGGTGGGTTGTGGTGGTGCACAACTGTAATCTCAGTGACTCAGGAGACTGAGGCAGGAGAATAGCAAGCTTGAGGTCAGCCTCAGTAATATAGCTAGTTTCAAAATAAAAAGTACAAAGGGCTGGGGATATAGCTCAGTGACAAAGCACCCCTGGGTTCAATCCTTAGTTGGGGGAGGGATCACAGTGGGCACATTACCTCACACATGTTCTCTGGGCAGAGGGAGATTTCAGTAGAAGGTAAACACTACAATAGAACCCTGCTCAGTGCTCAGCACAAAGACATCTGTGGATATTATTATCTTGCATTGGACATACAAGCCAATACTAAAATTGGTCTTCCGTATCATTCCTTGATTCAAGAGAATATCATTAGGACTTTTTTATACCAGGCCGATAGTGAGTCCCTAAATATTTTGTTTGTTTTTTCGTTTTGTTTTGTTTTTAAGTATTCACCAAGATGATAAGGAAGGGTGGCAACAAAATTCCGTAAGTAATCAGAAGGATAGGGTCAGAGAAGTCAGGTCCCTTAAATACATTTGTGTATGGGAGAAGGCGACAATTCCAGGAGGCGATGGTGCTCCAGTGTGTCTCCTGTCTTGCATCAGAAGGGCCTTAGGTATCAGGGACAGGGTAGGTGGTGATTTTTCAGTTGCTTCGTCCCTGCTCCCCCCCCCCCCCCCCTTTTTTTTTTTTTTGTGGTACTAAGGATTGAACCCAGGGGCTCTCTATCACTGAGCTCCTCCCCAGACTAGTTTAATTTTTTATTTTGTGACAGGGTTTCGCAAATTTGCCCAGGTTGGACTTGAGTTTATGATTCTCCTACCTCAGCCTTCCAAGTACCTGGGTTACAGGCCTGTGCTACCCTGCCGGTTCAATCTCAATACCGGAGAGTGGAATTCTAGTTTCATTCCATCCCACGCTGTGAGTCTTTTACTACACACACACACACCCGCCACACACACTTTTGTAAAGCCAGGGAGTGGGCTTAGAGCACTTTTCTGGGAGCCTAGTATCTGGGGACACCTGTGACACTCCCCAGAGCAGCTTGCCACTACTATGCCTTGCTCCACATCAACCAATGGGCGGGGACGGGGTCTAGCGGGGCGGGGTCTACCAGGGCTGCGCCCGGAGATTCACCTGTGAGTCGAGGATTGACTCACCTGCCCTTCCCCAGCCCTCCCCTGCTAACGAGCTGTTCCAGGAGTCACCGCTCCTCCTTCCGCTCGGGAGTCACTCTCGGTCCGAGCGCCCACTAAGGGCCCGAGATGAGTAATTCTGGGGACTGAGGCGAAAAGGTAAAGGTCCTTCGGGGGTCCGCGTGTGCAGTATGAGCTCTTCCCCAAAGCGCGGGCCGTGAAAGGCCAGGAAAAGCGGGCGGGGCAGCAGGGGGAGGCGCCGGGAAGAGCTTGCCGGAGGGAGGTGCCGGGAAGGGCGGGCGGGGCCCGGGCCGCGGGGCGGGGGCCGCGGGCGGGGGGCGGGGGCGCCCGGCAGCCCATTTCCTCCTCGGAGCCGGACAGGAGGTAGACAAAGCGGCGGCCGTCGGCTTCGCGCCTCTGGAGTCCTGCTTTCGTCCCGCTCGCCGCAGGTAACTCTTCGCACCTCCTTTTGCGCGGACCTGAGTTCCCAGCCGGGCGAAGGACTCTTCAGGCCGGGCCGCCTGAAGCCGGGCCTTGTGGTGGCCTGGCGGGGCGCAGTCTCTTTGGCGACTCTGTCCCGCACTGGGCTCCGGGCGGGCACGGTCAGGCGTCCTGCGGGCGGCCGCCTCCCCTGCGGGTCCTGGGTCTTGAGCTCTGTGCGGGCCGGGCCCGTGTTTTCCGGTGGTCGGGAAGTTGAGGGGCTGTGGCGGCTGGAGAAGAGACGCCGCTGGCCTGGCGCCACCGCGGCGCTTCCTCTTGGAAAAGTTTCTCCTGTTTTCTAAACTTTGTTCCCGGGCCTTGGCGCGTGCGCGGGCCCTTGTGGTGCGCCCCCAGCCGCCTTTCCTCTGGTGTCGCGTCCGCGCCGTGTCCCTGTGCGGGTGTGTTCCAGCAGTTGTTTCCCAGGGAAGGGATTGTTGTCTGGCTTGTGGCTGCTGCTCCCCTCCCCCTCCTGGCCGTAGAAACTTCCCGGTGTGCTGGAGCCGACGTCGGCGGGACACGAATTCCGGCCTTGGCGAATTTGAAAGTCGTAGTTCTCCCTTTCTGACAGTCTTGTTGGTAAGGTGCGCCACACCCGTATGGACTTTGGCATGTACATATCAACCTTTACTTTGAAAGTATTCAGTCGCCTTGTTCTACTTAATCGGACGTATTTCGCTCAGTCCTAGTTTTCAGAAGTGGCGTTAGAGAATTTATTTTTTGACTTTTAAAGGTGTGTGTGTGTGTGTGTGAGAGAGAGAGAGAGAGAGAGAGAGAGAGAGAGAGAGAGAGAGAAGGAAAGAAGGAAGGAAGGAGGGAGGGAAAGAGGGAGGGAAACGAGAGAACTGGTCGGGAGAGATGTTGACTGACTGTTTAACCTTGGATAGGCAACAGTGGCTTCCCAATAATGCAGGCGGCGAATGTCTTCAATCCCGGATTGGCACCCTATTATGTCCTCCTGAGTCTTTGCAACGTTCGGGTGTGTGTTTTGAACAGAATTTACAATAGCTTAGAAAAGAGAGTAAGATATGTTAAATCTCCCACTGAATTAAAGCCATTTCATATTTATGATGAAGGAAATGCTGGCGTTTTGATGAAAGGATACTTTGTATTTAGCAATCGTACAGGCGGGTTTAAGACACGGGATTTGTGAAGAGTGGAGCAATCATCCATTGTCTCTGCTCAATTATTTACCCTTCTTGAATTTTTAAATTAATTAATTAATTAATTTAGTTAGTTAGTTGTGCTGGGGATTGAAACCAGGGCCTTGTGCAAGCAAGGCAAGCACTCTACCAACTGAGCCATATCCCCAGCCCCACTTCTTGAATTTTTGTAAGTTAATTTTTCCCCCCTTTTTGGGAGGCTGATAGGTGATTAAGACATGGTGTTTGCCCTTAAAGGTCTTGCAGCATAATGGAAGAGGCATACACCCAGATGTAGCAGGCTGCTCTAATGCCATAACAATACTGCTAAGAAACTACAATATATGGATCTAATTTTATGTCATAGTAACAATGGAAGAAACTTGTGGAGGTGGAGAGAGGGCTGATGAGTTTATTTTGGCTGGAAAGGAAGATTTTGGACAGAGCTTTAGTTTTGTTATGTGAAGGGAGAAAATCATGAGAAGCATAAAAGGGCACATGAGTGTGGGGAATTGTGATATCGCTCTCCAAGTTTTCCTTTACATTTGACAAAGCTTTCCTCCCTGACACATGTAAGTTCTATCCAGAATACTTTTGGTCTTCCACATCATTGATGTGGCATCACCTTCACTTTCATCAGTTAACATCTCATTCTACATAGTGACTTAGAGATCAGGGGTGCCCTCTCCCCCTAGTTGAGAATCACTGCTCTTCTCTGTGCAGGCTGTCATTAACCTTAAGCACTAACATCCGACTGTCTATTTTGAATACAGATGACTCCTTCTTCTGACCCATATAGTCACCTGTGTACCAGGGAGCTCTTTGGATGCTCCTCAAACTCAATACAACTTAAATGAGACTGTTTTCTTCAAGAGGCATAAACCAGATGTGGAGATTCAGAGTAACTGGCAGGGTCTTGGGATTATTTTGAGAAAGTATTAATGTGAGACACTACACCCCTGCTTTTTGGGGGGTGGTCATGGTGTGTGTGTGTTGGTGAAGATTTGGACAGGAATAGAGTCTTCTGCAGGTATAAAGGGCTGGAGACAGAAGAGACTCAATGTGTTTGGAGATCTGAGGGAAGACCTATATAACATGAGTACTCTTGGGGTGGACAGAGGGCTTCACATGAGATTGCCAGGGAAGAGAAAGGCAAGGCCAAAGAGGACCCTATGTGGATTTTATTTTATTTTTTGATTCCACGGATTGAACCCAGGGGCGTTTAACCACGGAGCCACATCCCAGCTCTTTTTATTTTGAAACAGGATCTCACTGAATTACTTAGGGCCTTGCTAAGTTGCTGAGGCTGGCCTTGAACTTGGAATCATCCTGTCACATCCTCCCAAGTCCTTGAAATTACAGGCATATGCCACCACCCCTGGCTCATATGTGAATTTTATTCTAAATCTAAGAAGCCGTTGTAGGGAGTTTTGCAATCTAATAGCCATTTTAACTTCTGTTGATGCTTAGAGAAGACTTGTATTTGTATGCATGTGCAATCAGGGAGTTGAGCTAGGAAATTAGATGGCAGGGAGTAAAGATAGTAGGGATAAAGGGAGCAGTATTTTGGAGAAATGAGATAGGACTTAAGTATGGATTGGATGACTAGGTTTCTTTGTAACATTGTTTCCTCAGGGATGCATTTTGTCTCCCATCCCTACTCCATGATGAACTCTCAGTATTCCGTTTCAGTTTTTTTTCATTTTTGGTTGCATGCTTATTGCTAATATTTACTTTTTTATTTAAAAAATGTAAAAAATATATTTTTTTGATGTTGATGGATGTTTATTTTATTTATTTATTCATATGTGATGCTGAGAATTGAACCCAGTGCATCACAATGCTAGGCAAGTGCTCTACCACTGAGCCAAATGTTAGCAATAGCCCCAGCCCCTATTGCTAACATTTTATTTTATTTATTTTTTTTGAACCAGGGACACTCGACCACTGAGTTACATCCCCAGCCCTATTTTGTATTTTATTTAGAGACAGGGTCTCACTAAGTTGCTTAGGGCCTCACTAAGTTGCTGAGGCTGGCTTTGAACTCGTGGTCCTCCTGACTGAGCCTCCCGAGTTGCTTGGATTACAGGCATGCGCCACCACGCCTGGCTATTGCTAACATTTTAATGCAAACTATAACTGTGCTGTACCTTATTAATGTCCCTATTTGCCTTTCCTGCTAGAAAGTGAGCCTCACAAGCTCCTTGAAGGCAGGAACTGAGAGCCTCAGTTGTTGGGGTAGTACCTGGCAAGGAGGGCAGATCAGATGCTTGTTGAAAAAAGGAGAACCAGATGTGGTGGCACACACCTGTAATCCCAGTGATTTGGGGCATTGAGACAGGAGGATGGCAAGTTCCAGACTACCCTCAGCAGCTTAGTAAGACTGTTTCAAAATAAAAAATAAAAAGGGCTGGGGAGCTGGGTGTAGTGGTGCATGCCTGTAATCCCAGCGGCTTGGGAGGCTGAGGCAGGAGGTTCGAGGGTTCAAAGCCAACCTCAGCACGGGCAAGGTGCTAAGCAACTCAGTGAGACCCTGTCTCTAATTAAAATACAAAATAGGGCTGGGGATGTGACTGAGTGGCCAAGTGCCCCTGAGTTCAGTCCCCGGTTCCAAAAAACAAAAAGGGCTGGGGATGCAGCTCAATGTGAAAGCACCCCTGCTTATCCCAGTACCAAAAACAAAAACAGAAGACTTTTATTTTAGGGTTTAACTTCTGGGAGAACACTAGTAAGTGAGGCAACTGATTATGGAGGGCCTAGAATATCAAATGCTGTTTTCTTTCAATTGAAAACCATCTCCAGTTCCTTTTTTTTTTTTTTGTGATGCTGGGGATTTGAACCCAGGGCCTTGTGCTTTCGAGGCAGGCACTCTACCAACTGAGCTATATCCCCAGCCCCAGTTCTGTTTTTCAGACAGATATGATCGTTGATGAAATCCTCTATACAAGTGTCCACTTTACATATCTTCCTTTTCTGTTCTTTGCTTGCCATCTATCTGTCTATTCAGTTTTCTCTACTGGGTTTTGAAGCCAGTAGTGCTCTGCCCCTGAGCTAGACCTCCAGCCGGTTTTACTTTTTACTTTGAGACTGGGTCTCACTAAGTTGCTAAGGCTTGACTTTGAACTTGCCCTTGTCCCTCTTTCCCCAGTGGTGGTGATCAATGATCAAGGTATGCACTGAAGTACATCCCCAGACCCAAACTTTCCATCCTCCTGTCTCAGCCTCCCAAGTAGCTAGGATAATAGGAGGCAGGTGCTACTGTTCCTGGCTCTCTTCTTTTGGGCGTACTAGGGATTGAATCTGGGGGTACTTTACCACAGAGCTACATCTCAGCCCTTTGCCACAACGTATTTTCTTTGTTTTTTGAGATCATGTCTTGGGGTCTCCATATGTTGCCCAGGCTGGCCTTGAACTCTTGGGCTCAAGGGATCCTCCTGCCTTCCAAATAACTGGGAGTGTAGGTGTGTGCCACCACACCCAGCTTAACGTGCTTTTTCTTTTCTTTGTACCAGGGATTGAACCCAGGGGTGCTTAACCACCTACCCATATTCCCAGCCCTTTTTATTTTGAGACAGGGCCTCACTGAGCTGCCATCCTCTTGCCTTAGCCTCCCTAGTTGCTGGGATCACAGGCGTGCACCATTGCACCATTGCACCCTGCTTAACCTGCTTTTTGCGTGGAAACTTTGATCACTGTTGCTGAGAAGAATTTTTGTCTGAAATCTTAAAATTTACACCTGACACATGACATTCTCACTATCTTGTTTTGGTGGCAAATTATATAACAAAATTAATCACTTAAACTTTTTTTTTTTTTTTTGGTGCTGGGGATTGAACCCAGGGGCACTCAACCATTGAGCCACATCCCCAGCCCTATTTTGTATTTTATTTAGAGACAGGGTCTCACTGAGTTGCTTAGGGCCTCGCTAAGTTGCTGAGGCTGGCTTTGAACTCGGGATCCTCCTGACTCA